>OU343225.1:322358160-322607797 GCA_910596185.1 Chrysanthemum makinoi
AAAATACTATAAAACTAACAAACCACATAAATCTACCTTACTCTCACCCACACAAATTCTCTCATCTCACATAAAAACACACACACACACACACACCCACACAAATTCTCTCATCTCACAATAAAATACACACTCCCAACCAAACCCTACTCTCACTCCTCTACCGCCGCCGCCACCACGTACCGGCGCCACCACCACCATACCGGCGCCACCACCCTACCGGCGTTTTGGTACGTTTTTTTTTACACATACGTAAAGTTTTTTTAACAAATATGCGTTTTTTTGTCTTTAAAAAAATAGATCCGTAATTTTTTTTGTTAAATACGCGTTTTTTGGTCTTAAAAAAAATAAGTCCGTAATTTATTTTGTTAAATACGCGTTTTTTGGTCTTAAAAATAATAGATCCGTATTTTTTTTTAATAAATATGCGTTTTTGGTCTTGAAATAAAATAAAACCGTAATTCTTTTGATAAATATGCGTTTTTTTGTCTTAAAAAAAATAGATCCGTAATTTATTTTGTTAAATACGCGTTTTTTGGTCTTAAAAATAATAGATCCGTAATTTATTTTGTTAAATACGCGTTTTTTGGTCTTAAAAATAATAGATCCGTAACTTTTTTTTGTTAAATACGCGTTTTTGGGTCTTAAAAATAATAGATCCGTATTTTATTTTTAATAAAAAAATAGTTACGTAATTTTTAAAGATTCGTAAAAATTAGTTACTTAATTTTTAAAGATTCGTATTTTGTTTTTTAATAAAAAACTAGATCTATAAAAATAATAGATCCGTATTTTATTTTTAATAAAAAAATAGGTACGTAATTTTTAAAGATTAGTTTTTTGTTATTTTTTGGTAGATCTATTGATTTTTTATCTCTTTTTTAAAATACGTATTTGATTTTAATAAAACGCGTTTTTGATTTTAATAAAAAAATAATAGTTTCGTATTTTTTAAAAATAATACGCGTTTTATATTTTAAAAATATAACGCGTTTTTGATTTTAAAAATAATACGCGTTTTTTATTTTAAAAATAATATTTTTTTTAAAATAATACGCGTTTTTTATTTTAATAAAAAAATAGTTTCGTATTTTTTAAATTTTTTTAAAAAAATCCGTATTTTATTTTTATTTTTTTTATACAACCGTATGTTTTAATTTTTTTTAAAGATCCAAATTTTTTATAGATCTCTTTTTTTAAAATACGTATTTATTTAATAACTATTTTTCAAAGATCCGTAAGTTTTATTTGTAGATTTATTGATTTTTTTGTAGATCTATTTTTATTTAAATATCCGTTTTTTTTTTACATATCTATTTTTTTTAAAAGATCCATATATTTTTTAAGTTTTTTTTTTTTTGTTTTTTGGAAAAATCCGTTTTTTTTTTGACCGATCCATATATTGTTTTTGAGGTTTTTTTTATAGATCTAACATCAAACAACTCTTGAAGGCTTATTTGTTTATAATATAAATTATTATATTGTAGATATGAAGTTTTTGAATGTTTTTGTCAAATTTTCAGTTTAGATGCCGCGGGGGCCGCCCCTATTGACGGAATATTGAGCCGCGGCTATTTATTATAGATATGAGATTTTGCAATATGTTGAGAGAACTGAGATTTTGTACGGTTCCAATTTTAATATGTTGTTAGGTAATAGTTATTGTAATTTGTTGTGTAAATTTTGTCATAGTTTATTTAAAGTTTGTATTTTTTTTGTTCGTGTATTTGTATGTTAGTTTATTTGTTTTTGTAATTTTGTTTAAATTTGTTAGTAAATTTTGTTACATCTATTTTACTTAAATTCGTTGGTATATTTGTTAAGTTAGAAAAACCCTTGTTTGGAATATGTAGTTGATAAGTTTACTTTGTAAAAGTTGTTTGATATATTTAGAAAATTGTGTGTAAGTTTTTAAATTTTTTTGAATTTATAAAATATTACGTTTTAAGTTTTTAAAATTGTGTAAGTTTTTAAATTTTTTTGAATTTATAAAATATTTAGAAAATTGTGTGTAAGTTTTTAAAATTTAAAATACTTTAAACGTTTAAAGTTTTTGAAATTTTCAAACTGTCAGAAATTTTGACATTTTGAAAATTGTGAAACTTTTTAATTTGAAAATTTTGAAATCCTGAAATGTAAAGGATTAAAATTTTTAAAGTTTATATATTTTAAAAACTTTTGAAACCATGAAAGTCTTCAACCGTAAAAGAAGTTTAAAAGTCAGTATATCCATGTGACACATATCTTTGCTATAGAAATCGATGAAACTCAAGGCAAGACAAATTCAAATGTGGTTGTTTATTTACTCAAATCTGTATTCGTTCACGTAGAAATATAAAGGTGTCAATGAAGCTTGACAAAATTCAATCGAGATGAAGTCACTCGTCAAATGTGGTGTATCAAGAAAATACTGCTGATGATTAATGAGTTAGTATTGTAACCTTTTTGGATGATTGTTTATTATGGTTCAAATTTGAATCTTATTGGATACAACACTTGAGTGTATTCTATTACAATCTTAATCAACTATCGAAACTAGACATGCAACTATAAACCGGTTTTCAAAAAAACCGGATGTCAAAACCGGAACCGGTTTTCCACAAAACCGGTTTTTACAAAACCGAAACCGGTTTTAGTAAACCGAACCGGTTGTACCGGTTTAAGTTTTTCAGCGGACGGTTTTACCGGTTCTCGCTAGGTAAAACGGTTTTGAAAAAACGGTTAAAACCGATTTTTTTTTTTTTTTGGTCGCTTAAAACGGTTTAAACCGGTTAAACGGTTTAAAAACCGGTCAACGAAAAGTCAAACTAGCCGTTGGATTTGAATCTGGCTGAAAACCGGTCAAAACGGTCAAAACGGTTTTGAAAACGGTTTTAGCCGGTTCGCCGATTTCGCCGGTTTCGCCGATGACTTATTCCGGTTTGTTACATGTTAGTTACCGTTTTTTTGTCTTTTTTGATTTTTGAGTATTTTGAAGCTAGAACTTGTAGTATAAATATGTGTTTTGGGTTGAGGCTTAAAACACATCAAATCTCTCTTTAATCTCTCTAAATCTCTAATTTCTTTATAATGGAAAACACACAATCACAACAATCTTCCACTAATCCTCCTCAGTTGGGTCTTCAGGTCACGAAAACATTACACAAGATGATGTTGCTCATGTTAAACCAACTTCACGAAATCCGAGGTTTTAATCATATGGATTTGTGTGTTATGAAGGATGGAGACGGAAAAGGGCGTTAAAAAATGTTTGAGCTTTTATGCTTAGGGGCTAACACTACACTAAAGGGTCATATAGCCAAATGTTCCGCGGTACCTCAAAATGCGGCGGTACTATTGGTGAGGATGGTCAAATTTGTGTATATGATAATGATGCGCTTCAAAGAGATTTTGTGGGGTGGGTCATTCAACATACTTATCCATTCAACCTCTTCGACAACGCCAAGCTTACGGCCATCATAAAAAAGAGGCTACACTCATGGTATAAAAGTAAGTCGTCTAAACTTAGAAGCGATGCATTTAAATTATGGAAACGGTAAAAATGATATTATTAATGGTTTTCGTGATTATAAATATGGTGTTTCTATAACTACGGATGTTTGGACTGCACCACATGGTTCGGCAAATTCTTATCTGGCAGATTACGGTTCATTGGTTTAATCGAATCTTGGTTATTAATGAAACGGACAATTGCTTTTAAACTATTTGGTTATCCTCATACGGATCTAATTTAGAAAAATTTTACATGACACTTTAATTGAATATAATTTAGATGATAAAGTTTTTACGATTTCACTAGATAATGCATCTAATAATACTAGAGCTATGGAATTGTTAAAATTACGTATAAAACCTATTTTAGATGGTGCTTTTTTTCATTCCCGTTGTGTTGCTCATGTTATAAATTTATCCGTTCAAGCGGCATTAAAAATATGTGAGAGATTACGTTTGATATTTAGGGGTTTGTTAACATATATATTTCAGTAATGAGCGACAAATTAACTATAAACGTTTTTGTAAACAATGTGGTGAACCATGGCTAGGACCGAAATTTGATACACCTACTAGGTGGAATTCTACTTGCATTATATTTGAAAATATATTACGATTAGCGTTACTACTTTAGATGCTTTTAATGAATTACTTGTTGAAAAAAAACCGTTCTACTTCGATAGATGACCAAGATTGGCAACGACTACATGCTTTAACTATTTTTTTTACAAGTTTTAAAGAGGCAACAACTATAGTATCGGGTGTTTATTACCCAACTAGCCCATTAGTTTTAAATCAAGTTTATGCTTTGACGGAAAAATTAGGCAATTAAAAGACTCACCTACTCAAATGTTTAGAAAAATGGTTAAAGTTATAAAAAGAGATTTATAAAATATTTTGCTAGTTTACCTTTGGTTTATACTTGTTCCGCCGCACTTAATCAATGTTTAAATGTTGGGCGTTAGAACTTTTAAGAAGAATAATGGAAAATTTAGAATTATCTTTTGGGTTGGATGGTGAAGATCCCAACTATATAGAATCTCAAGTTTTTAAATGATTATTTTAAAAATTGTTTGAAATTTATGCAACAAAAATATCAACAACCAAACCCAATTATCGACCAATGCGGGCGGTTAGTCTCGAATGACAAGGACATTAACATAAACCTTTATAATACTTCGTGAAAGGCGCTACAAAGCGTCAACGATCATCGGCCCGACAAGCGAGTTGGGACAATATATGTTACAAACTTTTAACAACTTTAAGTTCCGATGAGTTTGCAAACTTTGACATTTTGGCTTGGTGGAAAGAAAGGGAAATCCAATTTCAATTTTAGCCGCTATGGCTCGTGACTTATTAGCGGTCCAAGCCGACGGTAGCTGTCGGCCTTTTCTCATAGTGGTTGAATTATATCGGATAAAAGGACAAAACTTAGCCCCGAATCCGTGGAAGTATGTGTATGTTTGAAAGATTATATGGACGGAGTAGATAGGGTACAACATCAAACATCGTTGGAAGGTTCGATTGAAGAAGTTGAAGAAACTATAGCACAAGAAGAAGATGACATGGGGATATCACCTCCGGCTACCGAATTAGATGAAGGTGAATTTGAACCATTTGATGTTGAAGAGTTAGATGTAGAAGAATTTTTGGATGATTTAATTTCTTGAGTATAAACGGGTGATGGCAATGCCGAAGCTCGATATACTTGAGTACACTAATATATTTTTGGGTGATGGCCATAGAAGCTTCGAAATGTATTAGTATTTATTTATTTTTAATCCTATAATTGTATTGTTTAAATAAAAGTTATGATTGTATTCGAAATGTATTAGTATTTTATAGTTTTAGTTGTATGGTTGTATTGTTTAAATAAAAGTTATGATTGTATTTGAAATGTATTAAATGTTTTAAATTCCGAAAAAAACCGAACCGGTAAAATACCGATAAAAACGGATCCGAACATTTAAAACCGAAAAACCGAACGGTAAAAACGATAAAAACCGATTCGAAAATTTGAAACCGAAAAAACGATTCGAACATTTAAAACCGAAAAAACCGATCCGAAAAACCGAAAAAAACCGGCTGATTTTTGGCAAAACCGGTTTTTTAAAAACCGGTTTTCCAAAAACCGAAAACCGGTAAAAACCGGTTTTTGTGCACCTCTAATCGAAACTTAAAACAATACTATTTAAAAAATCACACGCACAAACATATCAACGCTCATAAAAAAACAATGCAACCATGTCATAACAAAAATGACTCCTGAAAAAACATTGCAACTTGAGTGTATTTTAACCTTTTTGGTTGAATGTTTATTATGGTTTAAATTTGAATCTTATTGGATAAAACACCTGAGTGTATTTTATTACAATCTTAATCAACTATCGAAACTTATAATGCTCCAATCTATCGTTATTACAGTTTCAATTGACTAACGCAAATTAAAACGGGGCTTTCAAAAAAATAATGCGACCATGTCATTAAAAAACATTGCAACCTAAAACAATATTACTGGAAAATGATTCTCTTACACTACAAAAACAATATGTTGAACAAATTATTCGCCGTCGAAAATAGATACAGATTCTTAAGCGTGAGTATTGGCTGAATCTTTGCATTCTTAGGTATGTACTAAGCTAGATATGTACTCGCTATAATAATAATAATAATAAATAAATAAATAAATAGATAAATAAATAAATAAATAAACCATAAATCACAACAATCTATAAAAAAAAAATTACATGTTGTATAAGTTGTTTGCCGGGAAATAATCGTCGCCACCACTATAGCTTCAGAAAAACACAATAATCCAATGCCAATTTAGTCAACAAAAATAATAATAATAAATAAATAAATAAGTAGATAAATAAATAAAAGTACCATAAACCACAACAATTTATAAAAAAAATTACATGTTGAATAAGATGTTTGCTTGGTAAATAATCGTCAGCCACCCATACCTTCATAAAAATACAATAATCTATTGTCGTTGTTGTGCAATCATGCCTTCACAAAATGTGCTCTTGAAAAGGATTCGGCGATACATATACAATTTTTGAAAAAATTATTAGCGCGCATGAATGTTGTCGAAAACTAAACCTACGCCTGCAAGCGCGGGTACTCTGCTAGATACCGCGCACTTAAGACATGGCTACTCTGCTGAATCACGGATTCCGCTTCGCGGACACTCGACTAGAAACCGGCTAGCTAGAAACCGATCTTGCTTAGGCACGGTACTTCGCCTAGTATGATTTGATGTTTTGACCACGAATTTGATTAAAAAATGACTGTTTTAGTTATGGGTTTCCAATGCCATTTTGTAGTATCAGGGGAAACATAAAGTTGGAGAGAAGAGGGAGATTAGTATTATCTAACCATATTCAAGGAACTTCAAAGCTTTCTAAAGGCGATTGAGAGTCCCATGCCTAAATATTGAGGATTTAAGAAACCTCATGTAACTATATGACTTTAGGGCCCGTTTGGTAGGTTGTTTTTGAAGGGTTTGGCATGAGAAATTCTTTTAAAGATATGTTTGGTACAATTCTAAACCCCTGACACAAGGATTTGACTCCAAATTTGCAATCCACACTACTTCGGTGGGTTTTTGAAAATGTGTCCAATCAATGTTCTTTTTCTTTTTTCTTGTTTACTCTCATCCGCATATTATTTATACTTATTTTTATTTTTATTTTTTTTTATCAATCATTTATTTTCTCTCTTCTCATTTAATTCGAAACTTCTAATAAAAATCTAAACACACATCCAAATCCTAATTCAAATCTTAATCCTAAACACATCAACAAACCAAACGTGCCCTTACTAGTGTTGGCTTTCATTTTGTGGGCCCTTTGTTTAATTCTTATCTTTAATTAGTTTTACATTGTAAACAATATTTAATTTATATTTTATACAATTGATATGTTATTGTTTGACAATTTTTTAATTTTGTTTAAATCCTAACCTCAATATAATACAAACAACTTTTACATTTTCTCTCTCTTACATTAAACTTAAATCAAAGTTCTAACCTAAATTCAAATCTTAAACTTATCTACAAACCAAATGGGTCTTTAGAGATTTTTTCCCATATAATTATGTTGTAATCAGACTCATTATATTTTCTTGAAAAAAATATGTATTTTGTTGATCTAGTCAGGATGGTCATGCTCTTTATTACTAGAAGTGTTTGCTATATACCATATTTGCGCGTTAGGGTGATGGGGGTGGTTGCCAAATTCATCATTTTTGCCTTTGGCAATACCACAACCAATCAAGAAGTTCCACATCACCATCATCTTTTTCATGCCAAACTTTCATGCCAAATGGGAGTGATTGCCGAATTCCTTTCTGTTGCCAAAATATGGCAAGTTTTCATGGTCCTCATCACCCTTTGTGAAGATGGCCCACAAAACCCTTTGTCAACCAATCAAACTTCAACAAATGATTGGTTTTTCATGCCAAAACAATTTGCCAATCGGCATACATATGTCGATATTTCTTGCCAATGCAAAAAATTCCATGCCAATTTGCCATGCCAATTGATAGGGGGTGGTGTATGCCGATGTCAAAAGTCGGTACTGATATCCCATGCCAATGACCCCCATCACCCTTATGGTACATAAAACGGGTTAAATAAGTATGGTTGCTAGTTATCCAAATTTGGGTGCAGACCTATTTAATATTGTGTTGTTCGTAAAAAATAACAATCCCACTTCATATGATGTTCGTTTCTATTGTCATCAAACTCGATTATCTTCTCTCTTTATTAAGAATTATGGCCTTTGTCATAACACTCCATGTTTACATCGTCAAATACCACCATGTTCATTCACTTTGTAAATGATATGAAAATCTACTAGTCTGGGTTGCATTTGTTGTTTTGGTTTGGAATTGAACACAATAATCAAAGGTGGATTTGAACATAATAATATGGTAATATGCAAATGATAAAGTTTTGATATAATATTGTCAACTGAATATTTGATAAAACATAAATAAAACATGTGTAAGTTATGATCAAATAAGAAGAAAAAAGAAAAATGAGAAGGGTGAGAAACCGCAACTGCATATTCTGGATGTATTACAAAGAGAGATGCATCTCCCTTTGAAATTCCCCTTCTTATTTGAAATGTGTGACTGAAAATCCTTCTTATTATTCTCATTTTAGTTTTGCTTCTCACCGGATCTCTTATCGTGTGTAATGAAATGTACTAATAACGTCAACCCACTTCTTTGACCTTTCGAAAAAGGGACAAGGTTTGTACACTTTTCTTTTTATTGGGATACGCAATTTTAGGCTTCCTACAATATTACAGTTTGTATCATATTTACATTATAATTTGTCTACTTGTACAATAGAGTGTGCGAATCAAAAAATAGATTTAAAAAAAAAAACAAGATCTGTTTTTTTTAAATTCTTTATAAAATGTATCCGTAAATACTAGACCAGCGAACAGGGACGGACCTATGATATACGTAAGGGTGTTGCACATACTAATTGTTGGGCTAACAAAGGTTATACCAAAAACTAAATGTAGCAAAGGATTATATTGGAGGTTGCGCATATAAAAAAACGATAGTTTTTATAAATTTGCACCTCATGACAAAAAATCGGGTGTAGGCCGTGCAACACCCGACAGTAATGTAGGTCCGTCCCTGCCAGCAAATATCGTATTAGTAATGCTACATCCTTTTAAGAAGCATTGACTATGTTAAACATGTATAAAGGTTTATAATTTTATTATAACATTAATTTATAAAAAAATTTGTTTTATAAACCTATATTCACTATGTATAAACCTTCATAAAGCTTTATAAATATTATATCTTCACTATGATTTATAAGTGCTTAGATTTTTTCATTATTTTATAAACTTTTTCTTAAACTACTATAGTGAATGTCATAATCTTTTATAATTTTGGTTTTATAAATCTAAAGAAGCATAATAATGACATAATAATTATGCAATCAGATTTTACCCTACTTATACGGAAATACCAACAGTTTTTACGATGTCAAAATTAAATATGTTGGACTTATTACCCAACTAGCTATATTTGTAAAATGACAAAAAGAAAAAAAAAATGATGAGAAATATTTGAAACTTATTTCCCAACTGGCCCTACATTTTGTAATATAGCAAATAGTACTACATAATTGGGTTTAGAGACCCCCTCATCGAGACCCGTTATAAAATATAACGGTCTTAAGTGATGTTTCTGGCTCGTCAAAAAGTTTCAAGACTTGTTTTAAGAAAAAAAAAACCAGTTTAGTTGTAAATAAAAAATTAGTTTAGTTGTAAATAAAAAATCCAGACTGGTTTTCAAACTAATAACACGTCTCTATTACGCTTAAAATAGACCGGTATTAATTGTGAAACACGGCTTCTCTTTACTTTTTAGAAGCAAACCTGTCTTTAACCAGTACCCGGTCTTGATTCCCAAAAAATAAAAGCGGGATTTTTGCCCTCTTAAATATTTTGAAAGGTTTTGAATCTTTTTCAACAAAGCCCTACCTAGCTACACTTTGATATGCTTTCCCCAACACACGCACACACCTACGGGTGAAGATTCTCTCAAGTTATAAATAATTTGATGGATCAAGTTGTAAATATCAACCATTGGATTAAATCCAATGATTCAAATCATCTCATGTTCTTTTTATTTGAGCCATTGGATTTGATCAAATGGTTGACAATTGTCTAACTTGTTCCATCAAGTTATTTAGGGGATGTTTGGTAAGATGAAATGGAAAGCTGAGAAAGGGAATAAGAGGGCATTCTCGTGTTTGTTTGTAATTGAGAATCAGAATCTAGAATCAGTCTCAATTCCCTAGAATCAATTTTCATTCTTTAAAAAAAGTGGAGAAAGGGTGAGAATGAGAAAACAATAGGTGAGGCCATTTTTGTTGGGAATGAAAAAGTGAAAACTAGAACATGGAATACTAAAAATAATATCACGTGCAACACACATTTGGTGTGGAATTGTAAACATGCTCTATGTGGTGACTACCAATTTTTCTGGTGTTCATCTCCTCGTGTTAATCCCTTTTGTTCGTGGGTTTCTTGTTTTCTTCCTCTGCTTTTGTTCGTCCCACTTTTAGTTGACAAAGATCCCATTGGGTAATATATTTGATATAGTAGTCGTATATTGTGATACCACTGAACCATTTGGTTTCTTTTAATCATTAAACAAATAGATGATTGGTAGAGATGATGACAATATTATCTCATTTTTTAGATCTTGCGGTACTTTTTAGTCATTTTAGTAATGTATCCAATTTGACATTCTTCTGGTTTTGGTGATGTGTAATTGGGATCTCATCATATGTAAATACCATTTTTTAACCTCCTCATTATTGATTTTAATAATCTAATAGTTATAGCAATTTGTCATTTTCACTCTTTTGGAATAATTTTGTAATCCATCGTTCAGTTATTCGATCACTTTAGTGATCTGATAAGTTCATTAAAAAAAATTGATCTTTATAGTTTTTGTGTTGCATGATTAGTAGTGTGTATATTTTCAATATCATACAAGAATGGCAGAATTGTGGAAAACTAGCGTAGCTACATTCTAATGCTTCAGAAAGGTCCAAGATCCGTAGGGCCTGGTGCTTGATAACTTGTAGTTAATTTGAAGTTTTAATTTTAGATTATATGTAGATTTATTACTCAAACATTTCTTTATATAGCATATGGATATGAGATTATCGATATAAATGATGTTGGTGACCTTTTATTTATGAAGATGTGGTTTCATGATTTTAGAAGTCAATTGTCAAACATTATCAAGTACATCCCAATTTCAGTGCATAACATCACCAAACGAGACAATCATTTTTTGATGTCGATTCTCTACTTGTACCAAAAAATGGAATTAGTATCCTTTCATGAGCTACATTCTCTTTCTTTGCATTCCTATTCTTTTTTTGATTCCATTCTACGCAATTCACTCGTACCAAACACTTACAACTTGAGAGAATCCTATCCCCACACCTACCCACACCCACAATCCGACCCTGCTCTGACTGACACCACCGTTATACAACTTCAATCGTGGCACATCTTTGCCACCACCGCTGAATCGTACCAACACCATACTATATATTTCTACCAAAGGTTTGTTAAAACTTGAATTAAATCTGTGTTTTGTGGTAATTACTATGTAAATTTGAAAACTGATATACTTGATTTTCTCAAGATCAGTTAATTAATTAGTTTGCATTAAAGTTTGTCGCAAATTTTTTTAAAGGTTATGTGATTGAATTAGAGTTAGTTTGGAAGCATGGCGTTTGATGAAATGCTTCATTTTGTTTATATGTTTGCTTTGTTGTTGTTGTTGTTGTTGTTGTTGCGCATACAGGCTGCTTATGAATTAAGAGGATGAATGGTTTGAACTTTGAGGAATTTGTAATATTCTTGTCTGGTTTTTATTCTAAAGCAAGTATGCCTCAGAAGATTGAATGTAAGCTTAACACGTTAAAGCTTTCATCGTTTAATCTGTTTCGTTTCTCTATCAAAGAAGGTTTAACATTTAGTACTTTTTGTGTTGCGTGTTAGTGACTCGTTTAGCTTGGTATTCTTATGCATTTGTTTGACCAACTCTTCATTAGAATGGAAGATGGAGGTTAAAGCTTCAGGTGATTGAATTGAGCTCGAAGGCAAAAAAAATGACCATGTAAACCTTTGTTTTCTGCAAAAAAAACTCTCTAGAACTGGTTATTTAAACTTTTTATTGCCCGCCATTTGTTTGATGAAAGTTCCAACTTAATTTTTTTGAGACTTAACTGATAACACTTGGGCCATATTTCAGTTGATTTATTAGACCACGGTTGAGTCAGTTGGATGGAATTGGCAATTATAACTTGTTTTTGCTTTGTTTGGGATAGAAAATTATGTCTTACATATGCATCATATCAGAAAAATGGTTAGATGGTGTTTTGAGGGTGTATAGGATTGCTTATTAAAACTGGTTACTATATGATTATGTAATGTTATACGATGCTTGGTAATGTTTTGTTTTGCTTATAAGTTGATAAGACTGAAACTGTGTAGTCGTTTATGGTTATGGTATAAAAATATTAACTCTTTGCTTAATGTGATTCTAGGTGTTAAAAGTAGCCATATCAATTTGTGAAGGTTGAAGATATGTCGTAATAGTTAGTGTTTGGGCATGGCTCATTAAAATAGAGCATATGGTGAAGATAAGGAAAGATTGGCAGTGGTATGTTGTGTATTGCTAAAATGAAGATACTTATAGTCTTACACTCATCTATGTACCTGCTCAATGGCCAATAAAGATCACTAATTGACATGATTGTTGAGGTTGTCTTCCTACGCCATACACCGCTAATCAAGAGAAATTGGCTTTACCTCAGGTTATGTTTCTTAGTGTTTTATAAATATATTTTTCCTTCACGTTATAACTTGTCGAATTGCTATTTAAATAGTAAGTTTCGTGGACATATTGTCACACTAACTTTTACTTATGATCTTTGCAGATTGAGGATATTGTTTGTGCAACTAAAAGAGCCTGTTAAAGATCTAATTCAATGGCTACAACTGCTTAATTGAGAGTTTACAACTTTCGCGTAGGTTTTCATCTGTAACTTGTTTTAGTTGTTCTTTCTAAAAGCTAACACATTTGGTTGGTTGGAACATTGTATACTTGTTAACTATGTTTCCGGTTGGCTTGAACTCAATATTACTTGTGTTACTCAAAAAGCATGATTTGTAGGGGTTGTTTCGGATTGCTTTCTGAATACACTTATAGGGGATGTTTGGGATTGCTTGTTGAAAGTGGTAACATTTTCGATATGCAAACACGAAACATTGCAAATAATCATAGAGACCGGTTTTATATCTTGAAACCGGTCTAAATTAGGCTTTTGAGACATGTTATTAAGATGACAACATGTCTCCATTTTGTTTTAGAGGCGTATTTTAATCATCAAACCGGTCTCAAAAACCATAATCGAAACCTGTTTAGAAACCGGCCTCTATTTGATTTCACATGGAGAGTCCCCACATATAGACCATACCAAAAACCAGTCTTGATTTTGTTTTGGACGGGTCACCAAAGTACTTTATGTAGTAGTGGAAATAAAAACTGAGCTTTCAAACGAATATACGACATCTGAGTAATACTTTCCTCTAGAAGAATCAAACATAAAAAAAGCAAAAACATTCGAATTTAAAATTCATACACTAAACCTAACCGAACCGAACACCCAAAATTTGCCGTTCAAAAAAACTAAACCTAACCGAACACCCAAAATTTGAAAATTTAACCAAAAAAAATTTGAGAACTCAAATTGGTTATTCGATAGGATTCTCTCAACTTGATAATTTGTTCTATCAAATTGGCGAATCCAATGTAACAACATAATCCTAATCTCAATTTAGTTAAACCATACACATTATACTATATAAGCAAGCCAAGTTTCTTTTCTTTACCTATGTGGGATTAAAAACTCAAAAACAAAAGCTTAGTGTGAGTAAAGAAGTTGCTTAATATAACAAATTAAATATAACCATAATATTTGAGTCATTTAACACTTTATATACCATAGTCATATATATCACAGAGGGTGTGCAGCACAATATATTGTATTAATTGTAACATAATTACACAAAATAATATTCCATATAAAACATGATTTCAAGTAATTGTAACACTCTCAAACAAAGAAAGACCAATAAGCCCGAAAACCGCATAAGGATGCCAATAAATAGTCATAAGAAAACAAGAAGATACGATATACGATTCTAATGCTGCCACTTGATACCAAAATAAGACACGTATACTCAACAAACAAAGAAAGTATCCCGTGTATGTTTGCAATTCATTGTTTTAACTCGCGAGCAAAGATAAACGTACGACCCTACTTTGCGATGTCTATTTGGCCCTTGGCCCCAATCAAATAATACGTGACTTGGTTCATGTCTTGTGTCAAAGTAAACATGAACATGTTATGTTAGTGTTCATCATATTAAAGTCACGTACCATTTGAATTAAATGATGAACATTTGGACCACTTTTCAAGTTGTTGATAACGTTCTTTTGGTATTGTTTGGTCTTATTGAACATCCAAATCCACTTGTGTTTTCAGTATCTACTTGGTAGTAATGATTTTTATATGAAAACAAAATCAAACGTCACAACACTTGATTTTTACAATTCATATTTCGAACCAAACCCAACTTGCTGAATTTCGTAAAATAACAAAAAACAAATACAAAATTGAGAACTCTAATCGGTTGTTATGTTCGAAATCCTACCTGATATTTTGCACTAGTTGAAACATACACATTAGTGTATATAATCATGCAAATCTTATTTTCTTTACCTATGTGATTACTGCACTTGTTCCTTGTACATGAATGAGACGATTGAAACCTTCTCAGTTAGGTCTCGATCCATTAATTTATAATAAAGTATTGCCAAAATTAGAGTTTATTGTTTTTGTTCTCTGGTGGTTATATTTCATGCATCAGTTTTGTAGATGATTATGATGTCCACTTGTTTATCATTCTTTGTGTAACCTTTGGCCTTACTAAGAAAAGTCTTTCTTTTTATAGCATTCTTTTGACTTAGTGTCTTCTTTGTCTTTTAACTTCCGAATATTGAGGTTAATCGATGATAGGTTTTATGCTCATATCGACGATCAAAATCCTCTTGTGTTTTTAGTTTCTACATGGTGGCATTGAGTAATTAATTGAAACCGTAGACAAGTAGATATAATGATATTTATAGAACCCTTAACATAGAAAGTTAAGAAACTTATGCACTCATATGCGATATCTAGACAAAGTTAAGAAACTTATGTGCTCTTATAGTCGACGAATTTTAATAGATATACAACCAACATACATTGCAAGGCAATACCATTTCTTATGCATCAGAGGAAACTATGTCTGCTGAGACTAAAGGCGTCGACACTACAACAGACCAAAATGTTTATTGGTTATGCTAGTTAGTTCATTACTTCAGACTAAATGTTTGAATCACCACAAAAAATGTACAACATTTATTATCTATTTATGCACAGTACGTCTAATCGTTTACAGGGTGGGAAGAGAATTTGAAGTGTCAAAAATTGGATAAGAAATATGGTGTTATCTACTAATTCACAGAACCATGTAATAAAATGTTTGTGTGATCATATATCACGGTTTCACCCATTAATTACTTATATATACATGGGACAAAATGTGATAACCTATCTAACCAGATTCATACGATGTCAACAGGTTAAATGTTTTTGACCTATTACGCAACAAGTAAATTCTATAAAATGACAAAAAAAAGTTGAGAAAACATGCAAATTCTCACAATTAAATCTTTATTACGTATAGAGCAAATTTATTATCTTTCAAACTTAAAAACTCTTAAAAAAAGTAAAGTGAGTTGCTTAATTTACTCTAGATAATGGTAATAACATGCACAACTAAATTTAGTTAAATGTTTTCTAATCCTCAAACTTTTTATTTTTCGTTTATAAATATTGCATCAAGGGTCACATCAAAACACAAGTTCACAAATATTATTATTTGTTTCTACATTACTTTGCGTGAATATTCGTCTATTAACATTTTCATAATATGACATAAAAAATTGAAGAACTTATATGAATTTATGACACGTTGATTTTTAATTTGATATTTTGTATTACTAAATCGAGACATCAAATATCATAACATAATACAAATCTCAATTTGCATAAGTTGTATGCATCACATAATGTATAGCAGGAGAATTTATTTTCTTTACCGGATGTGGGATGGCTTTAAACAACCGCTTAATAAAAGATCATTTCCAACTTTCATAACATGACATACGTAAAAAATAAAATCAATTGAAAATAATATAAGTATAACTTTCCTCTTTATTTTGACCAAATGGTTATAAATTTTGGTGTAACTGAATTTCATAACGGCTTATAAATCAAACTACCAAATTTTATAACCAACCAAACTCATCATATTCCCGAAACATGCCCGACCCACGAAATCAGGATATCTTACGTATTTTACAAAGCCAATATTAGTTACAACAACTCACTATCACAAGTCCCACTTCTCATTTGGCTTCAAGGTGGCCCATGGATGTTCTTCCATGACTGAAACTTCTTCGAACTAGGCCCGTATCTTGTTACGTCTTCTTTGAAGCATAATGTGGAACATCTTAGGTGATGTTTGAATGCAACTTAATTGACTTAATATGGAAAAACTTAATTTATTAAGTCATATAAAAAGTTGTTTGTTTTTCACTTAATCAAAATAAATGACTTAAAATAATAAGTGATAAAAGTGAGGTCTTCCACATTAAGTCATTTGTTAATTAACATGACTTTATGAAAAAATTAAACAAACAAGCCCTTACACTTGTTCGTGGAATAGGATGTTTGGTCTTCTATTTCTTGATAATCAGTGGCGGAGCCAGGAAATCAACTCGAAGGGGGCAACGAGCGACAAGAATGACTCGATAAAGGTTACGAAGATTATAGATAAATTCAAAATGGACCTGGTCGGGCCGGTTTAATTAAACACAAAGTAATAGAGTGCTTCCTTCATGCAACTAACGTTAACTAAAGATGTGATATGATGTATCCAAAATTAGACCATATTGATAATGCAATTTTGTTAACTTACCTGTAGTTATGTATCACTTATTAGATACAAAAATGTATCTAAATATAAACGTAAAGCTAAAAGCTGCTAAACTTGTGGTATCAAATTAATTAGATCTTCATAAATTTCTTATGGAAATTGCTCAAATTAGACATTTCTAAACTTGTATGATATGTTTTTTTTTTTTTTTTTTTTTCTTGGATTGTTAACATGAATCTTTTATGAAGGACGGAATATACTTGAAATTTATAACTTAGTTTTTGAACTAAAACAAAAGCACCTATTTTATACTCGTAACATATTGGCGATTGGACAAAATAGTGACGGACAAAAGTAAAGACTAAACGCATTCTACAGTCGAAACGGCGAGTACAATTCTAAACTACGGAGTAAAAGTAAGGGCAAATCACCTAGAAATGTAGTTAACTTGCCACTTTTTCCCATTGTACGTAGCATTTTTTTTTTTCTCATTCTGTCAATAAACTTCTATCGTTAGTCATTTGTGTGTACCCGTTACCAAAAAAACCTGCATCGTTAGTCCTTTATGTTAACGACCGTTAATAAATAACTTAAAATTTGGTTATCTTACGCTAAACTTGCGTCGTTGGTCCTTTATAGTAACAATCGTTAAAAAATAACTTAAAATTTGGTTTTCTTACGTTTCCGTCCGTTTTTTTCACGTTTTTACACGTTTTCGTTCGTTTTAACACGCTTTCGTCTGTTTTTTCACGTTTTCATTCGTTTTTTTACGTTTTCATCTGTTTTTTACGTTTTCATCCATTTTTACACATATTCGTCCATTTTTGCATGTTTTCGGTTCGTTTTTACATGTTTTCATTCGTTTTAACGGTTTCGTCCGTTTTAACGGGTTATTTTTTTTTCACGTTTTCATCTGTTTTACACGTTTTCATCCGTTTTAACATGGTTTCGTCTGTTTTTTTCACGTTTTCATCTATTTTTACACGTTTTCATCCGTTTTTGCGTGTTTTCGTATGTTTGCAGGTTTTCGTATGTTTTTACACATTTTAGTATGTTTTAACACGTTTTCGTCCGTTATTCACGTTTTCATTCATTTTTTCACGTTTTCATCCGTTTCTACATGTTTTCATCCGTTTTGCGCGTTTTTAGTTCGTTGTTTTCCGCGTTTTTGTCCGTTGTTTACGTTTTCATCCGTTGTTTCCGCGTTTTCATCCGTTTTTACACATTTTCATCTGTTGTTTCATGTTTTCGTTCATGTTTGCACATTTTGTGTAAAAATGGATGAAATCGTGAAAAAAATGAAAAGAACGATAGAGACGGATGAAAACGTCGGAAGGAAAAGCGAAAAAGCGACAACGTTGTCGATGAAAACGTGAAAAACGAATGTCGCAAAAACGCGATGTACTGTAAACGCTTGAAAACGTGCGATGAAAGCGATGTTAAAAGCGGACCAAAACGTAAAGACGGACGAAACGTAAAACGGACAGCACGTGTAAAACGGAATGAAAGCGATGTAAAACGGATGAAAACGTGAAAAACGGGGAAAACGTGTAAGAAGGGATGAAAACCTGCATAATGAAGGGACGAAAATGTGTTAAAACGAATGAAAACATGTAAACGCGTGAAAATGTGAAAACGAAGAAAAACGTGAAAAGCGGGCGAATAAAGCGAATGAAAATGGTAAAAGCAGGCGAATAAAACGGCGTGTAAAAACATATGAAAAAACAAACGAAAATAAGCGGATGAAAGCGTGAATAAAATGAAAACGTGAAAAAACGGAAACAAACCAGCGTGTTGTTAAACGAAGCGAAAGCGTGTAAAAACCGGACGAAAGCGTGAAAAAACGGACATAAACGTAAGAAAACCAAAATTTAAGTTATTTTTTAACGATCGTTAGTATAAAGGACCAACGATGCAAGTTTAGTGTAAGATAACCAAATTTTAAGTTATTTGTTAACGGTCGTTAGCATAAAGGACTAACGATGCAGGTTTTTTTGGTAACGGGTACACACAAAGGACTAACGATAGAAGTTTATTGACAGAATGAGAAAAAAAAAAGAATGCTACATATAATGGGAAAAAGTGACAAGTTAACTATATTTCTAGGTGATTTGCCCTAAAAGTAAAGCATTTATTACTATATCAAAAGTTAAATAACATATTAAAACAAAATATGAATTAGCTAGATAATATATTTAATGTAACCCACTTCCCAATACATCTTCTCTTTTCTTTGGCTTCAACCTACTTTAGCACGCAGCCTCCCTCTGCCATTTCTGATTCCGGTGAAAGAATTTAAAGATTCAATTTAATTTATTTTATCTCTTGTAGAGGGCACTTTAATTTCTATTATGAGGGCACCATCTATTTTTGCAACTAATTTAATCATTTTCTCTACTAATTTAGCTATTCCGGTGAAGCTTTGTTGGGGGCCTTTCCCCCCACTCCCTACATGGTGGCTCCGCCCCTGTTGATAATCCTATTGGAACTGGTTTTAGCATTGCTTCGACGTATGAAGAGATCCCGCGTGATTAAGAAAATGTAGCCAAACATTTATCTATTGTGATCAAGAAGTATAATGTTCGGTGCCACTTTGGTAGAACAACCTATCAACTCATACAATCGAGCGCGATAAAAGTATATGAATTCTTAGTTTTTTCAAAGATTTATAGAATTTATCAAGTTGTTTGATAGTGTCAGAATTTTAACTTTGAAAGTTTGCAAGACTTTTTAACGTTTTAGTCATTTATATAGAGTATAACGAGTCGACTAATAGGTCAAGAATATTTAAGACCGTCCCACTTCATCTTTTTAATCCATGATTTAATCCCAACAGCGCCAACTCTTAAGTCACGTTGACTAAATACAGCAAAATCTTTACATAATTAGTTTAATAAATAGCATATGAGATTTTTCGGCTACTTAAGGAGGACGACTATTATGCTGAGATGTACGTGGCCTACCAGGGTATCCACGTGACCCTTTCAAAACCTTTTCTTTCGCCACTCCCAAATGGTCCACCTAGTGAATGTGAACTTTTGTAAAGATATCAAAACACCTTGGTAATATTTAGTAGTTAAGGTATATAGACGAGTATCCGCGCCTAGTGACAGCGGTTTTTAGCGGCAGATAATTAACGATATGCGATATTGTGGTAAGTGTTTCGTAACATGCGATAATTTAACTGAAGCAAACATTCTTAACATGTATCAAAGAACATATAAAATTATTTATTGAAACTGGAAATAAAACAATACATCAATTATGAGATAACTAACAATGCACGTTACTCGCCGTGTAAAATTTCTTAGTACACCGCATTTGAGGTGTTGAATCCTCTTTGACCGAACTCTTTGATTGGTTTCACTTTGTAGTTATTATCCATCAAGGCATGAGATTTGATTCAATTAAAAAAAATTCAAGCTAAGAAACTTAACAAAAATATATACACGGGTTGTATAATGTATTTTGACCAAATTATTTCCCGAAACTTTATATAATATCTTTGAAATTAATGCGCCGGAACAATCAAATATTAAAGCACCAATCAATCACCAACATTATAGCAATATTTGGAGACAGATTTGTATTTAATGCGCAAGAACAAGAACAAAAATAATGAACCCCATGACTTAATAATAAATCGATACAATGCTTTGTGATTGTAAACATTCAAGTTATTCACCACAATATCCCTGCAATTTCAACTATATATAAATGTCAAAACAATATTTTAAAAATCATATGGTCATTGTACACATTTCAATATTTAATAACTTAGATCACATATGATACACACACTATGAACTAACATAACAAAAAAAAAAAAAGTTGTAATATGGTAACTTATAAAATAGAATATGTTGATAAACTTTTAGAAATCATTAGTGTTAAGATTAATAAATTAAAATCCTTTTTTTTAGGAAATTACATTAGTAAAAGTTGTCAAAATTTGTCATACATTTCTTTGAAATTTCAGGTGTGAACTGTTATGGTAGCTATTTCATTATAGACAAATTCTTTAAATTTTTATATAGAAATTTTAGCTTGAAAGGAATTTTTGAAATTTAACATTACTCATTTTTTAAGTTTAAAAAATATGAATACATGCTTTGTATGTATAATAAAAAAAAATTGTATTGACTTTCTAAACATTGAATATGTCGAATTTGTTTCCATTTAATATTAGTTTGCATTTTTAACGGTAATTATATACATACTAGACTATAGACCCGCGGGTTTCGCGGGTAGTAAATAAAAAGTTATAAATAAAAATAACTTGAAATATACGAAATATGTTTTCGTTTATTAAAATAAAATATTCACGAGATATACAATGTAAATCTATACACAGATAAAGCATTCTATGTATATCAATAATATAACGACTATCGAACCTGTAATAAATTCACCTAAGACCAAAATATTTTTAAACAACTCAGTAGCATCAAAGCATTCAACAACAACTAAAATCCCAAATCTGTAGGATGCTCAACAAAGACATTTGGGTCGGCATTTCCTACGGATAACACCCCCTGATTAATCTTAGCTTTAAACACCTTAGCCATTCAACCTTGGGAGTACAGGTGTGGAAATTTACCTCATGTCAAAATGGATTCCATCAGTCCATTTTAGGCCATTATACTGTAACTATATATCTGACATTAAAGGCTATTCTTGTATACACACATACAAGAGTGAAGTGCTTTCAACCCTGCAAAATCGTGAGTGTGGCAAGATATCCACGAATATCACTGTTTGAATATCCCCATCCTTGAACATCTGCTATTGACACAAAATTTTCTTGGCTTGGAGGTATCGTGATATTAAAATTTTGAAAATTGAGATGTTCCTAAATCAGCCATCAAGTTTACTCAGAGCTTACATGCATTGATATACTTCCACATGCCACATAGCTTTATAGCCCAAAACTTTGTGACATGCATTAAAATTTTGGAAAATTAGTGAAAGCTAAAAACTTTGTAACATGAACAACCTAAAGGTAACCGATATAAAATAAATGGCTTACAAAGTAAGAGTGCATGATTGCATCAAATATGATTAAGAAAACAAAAGACATAGTAATCACCCGTTCCTTTATTATTTCGGTAAAACTAAGCTTTTCGAAAGTTGGCATGCCATTTAATACCTGTGACCAGGTTTAAAACTAAACACCTACAAAAGCAAAGCCATATATTGTTTTTTCTTGTAATATATTTTATAAGTCTCACAGTCACAACTACCCTTTTATGTTGTAGAATTTCAATTGTACAAGAATGGCCATGTATTATGGATGGACTTAAATCGATACCTATAGTGTCAATATGATGGCAATACTTAATCGATGCCTATTGTGGCAATAAGGAAACATCTAAGTTTTGATCGAAATAAGTAGTCATGAGTTGAGAGACAAGATATAGTACTTACGCCTGGTGAAAGCAAATTAATTAACTTCGGAAGAGAGCTGAGAAGAGGTTCCTGCACATAAACATGATACATCACACACTTAAAACTTAAAAATAATATAATTGCTCTAATTTACCTTCTTTATTCGTTGCCCAATCACGCCGGTCGATTCAATTCGAATTTCATCCAACCTCACTTGCAGTAACTGTGAAATTTCCATATCATTATCGCTATCGTCATAACAGAGATAGTAAACCCTGTTAAAGTACACATACCTTCTCAAGGGCATCTGAACAGTCTGTTACATCTTGGTAACCTGCATCCCCCTGGATGTCGTACAAGAATCACATACCAACTTCATGAACCATGAATTGAATCAAACTAAATTGTACAAGACCTTTAACCGTTTATGGTAACACGTTTCACAGGCAATATGAATTTAAATCCCATGTCTCACATAAAAGTTACCATTGCTGCATTTGCTTGAACAACATTTATCAACACTGCACGAGCCTAAGAGGTTGCATTTTTTAAGTATAACACGTTTAATTGATTTTATTAATTAAAAGAAACAGTCATAGAGATAACATACCGTTTTAGATTTTTCTAATGCACGTTTGCAATAAACAACAGGCGCAGCTGCAACCACGTTTTTAGTAAATGTTCCTGAAGTAAGTTTGTCATAGTAAGTCATAGTAAGTTTACCAAATTTATCTAAACCATACATTTTACTTTCTCATTTTATAGAAACCTTTATTAGCAAAATGAAATAATGTTGGACTCTCAACTCGTGAAAAATAATACGTAGCAAGTGCATTTTAATGCAAATTAGTAAAATATAGTGTTTGTACGAAACTGCTTCTCTATATTTCCGGCTAAATAAGCAGTTAAGGGGGTGTATTGGATTGCTTACTTAAACTGCTCATATATTACAAATATAAGCAGGTTACTTTAAGAACATATTATTCCTTCTTAAGCGCATATTGAGCATAAAACTAAACTAAAAAAGAAAATAAAACAATCCAAAGTTTCAAAAAGTGCTTACTGAGCATCAAACCTCTAACATATCAATTTGGTATCTCATAAAGATTATTGCTTTCTATAAGTTATGAAATCTCAAACAGCCTAATACCCCATATAAGTAAGAGTTATACATTGAACTAATAGAAACAACGATTTTTGTTATATTACATAATTTAACATACTTCAATTAACACAAATTATGTATGATAGAATTACAGAATTAACAACAACAACAACAAAAGTTATTCAAATTGAAATCAGTAAAAGCATAATCAAACCAAATTAAGCATCAATAAAATCTAATAACCCTATGATTTGAAGATTAAAGATCGAATTCATACCACAAAGATCGAAAACTGGAAACAGAGCTTCGATTTATTGAATACAAACACTTGGTGGGCACCAAAAAATAAAACATATTGCTCAACAGTTGGAGTAAGTCATACACACTCAATCAAATTGGATGGATATATAGATGAAAGATGAACCGAACAAGCGAACACAAATTATACGAATATTAATCTGGCTCAATCATATCTCTTGAATCTAAATTTGAGATGGAGATGAAAATTAGAGTAAATAAAAATTGGGGGTTTGCCGGTTTAGCTATATTTTAGGAAACAATAGAGAGATTGAATTTTAAAATTAGATTATAGAAAGACATGGAGATGAGATAGCAGTAATTGAGAGAGAGGATAGAAAAATGCCAGGTGGTAATATGACGTCATATTATGACGTCAGAATTGGGCTTATGGCATTCAAAAATGTTTTCATTTATTATATATAAAGATAGTTACAGAATTGATAACTTAATGGTAATGATATTACATATGGTAACCTCAACATTCAATAATACATTAAAGATGATTGGTTTTAACATTCAATCTTGACTTTCAACTTTCAACTTTCACTTTCATCTTTGAACATTTTTTTATTTTATTTAGTAAAGATATGTACAAGAAGTTGCATATGTATATATTCAATAACTACTAATAGCATGCACTTATCAATTACTTATTCATTCGAATCAATGGTATACATAAAGCAAACGAAACAAATAAAGAATAATCAAAGGTAAAACAAATTTAAAATAATAAAGAATAATCAAAGGTAAAACAAATTTAAAATTTCTTCACATTTATAAGTGTGAACCTTTTTTCTTGGCATTTTAAATGTGTAAATTGTCATGATTGTTTATGTATCTTGGCATTTATTCACCTAATAATTTTTCACACTCTTATAAGTGTAAACAAGTCAATAGAATTCTACACAATTTTTGTAGTGTCCGCACATTCATTAAGTCGACATATAAGGACCAATATGCACAAGATAGTAACCAATAAGACCATATACTAGCCCCGAAACAAACCCAATAATGAATAATCTATGAACAAATAACAATATATCCTAGAATTTACTTATGTAATCAAGTCGTAATCAAACTTATCATATTTTCTTTTACAAACCATGTATTTGCCCTATCTATACACGTTATTATGGTGTATATAGGACATGGAAAATGAGTGCGAATTTTTCTTTTTCTTTTTTATTATATTTTTTTTATATATTTTTTATTTGTTAGGTATCTAAAGTGTAGTACCTCTTTACAGTTTGTCTTTTTTAGTAAAGATTTTTGTAGTATGTAGCCCAACGTTTAAAAGTTAAAAAAATGCAAAATTGATTGTACATTAAGTCCGTTGGGAGTAGTTATATGCGAGTGGTTTGTTATTAATGTACATGCATTCGATGCATGTCTTAATGTCTTATATGTAACCTTTAAGGCTAAGTTTTGCACTTTCCTTGAATAAAATTTATAACAAACTCACATCTTTTGAAGCGTTTCTATTGTCACCATATGATAACATATCCAATAGTTTCATACAATGTTAAAACTAAACATGTTGGACCCAACTTGCTATATATTTATAAGAGTAAAATACACCGTTCGTCACTAATCTTGTACACACGCATTACCTTGGGACAAAACTTGCTTTTTTCATCGTGGGAAGTCCAAAACAAGGTTTTTATAGTCTAAATCAGTCCCTTGACCCATTTTCTATTAGTCAATGTCTGTTGTCTTCTCCAATGTGCCGGTCATTTTATCGTTTTGGTTGATTATTTTGGTGGGACAACCTTAGAGACGAACGGTGCACTTAATAAAAAAGTTAGGGGCTTTTGCATATATATCCTTCCGAAAATGCAAAATTGCATATATATCCAAAG
Organism: Chrysanthemum makinoi; assembly: GCA_910596185.1. Classification (NCBI taxonomy): domain Eukaryota; kingdom Viridiplantae; phylum Streptophyta; class Magnoliopsida; order Asterales; family Asteraceae; genus Chrysanthemum; species Chrysanthemum makinoi. Next base: position 322,383,924 of record OU343225.1, read on the forward strand.
CATGCATAAAAACCATTGTAAAATGTGCATAAAAAACTTGTACAAAGGATATATATGCAATTATTCACTTTGGGAGGGATATATATGCATTTTTGCAAAAATTAAGAACTTAATTTAGAAATCAATCAACATGTCCAAATATTAGAAGGTAAGACTTGTCTCCATATATGGCATTACAAAAGTAAATTGAAATCAGAATGTGGAACACACCATAAACTATATGAGAGGATCTGATGTCAGTCACTGAGATATATATAGCACCATGCAAAGTAGTTGTACCACAAAGATATATTTACTAGATTTGGATGTCGTGCCTCTTGTAGTCCTTTATATAATTACAGCACTCACCAGACCACTAAGATTTTGTCATTTGCATTTGCAATGAGTGTGTCAGTTGATCCACTCTAGATGTTTTTTTAACAGTAAGTTCTATTCACCCAAACTCGAGAAGCACATAGAGGAAAAAATGGAACAGATTCGTAGTTTTACAACTCATTCACATCCCAAAATCATAAAAACAAAGTTCTTTTGTGGTTTGTGTTATTCAACTGATTTTACTACCAACATATCTAGCTGCAATAGCCAAGCAGACAGAATATACACACTGATGCAGATCTATCCCATTTGTGCAAAAACATAACTGCTGCAAATGCTTTGCTAGCCACATTTTATCCGACATGTACATTCCTTTGACTGAAACCCACCCAACTCTAGATAGGACGTTAGTAAATTTTAGAGCCACTAGACCTGGTAGCGTGATACCTTGACTAAAATCTCTAAAGCGTGATACCTTTCTCAAATTCATACAACAGAAATGCTTCCTTCTAGAATCCGCGAGTCCTCACAACCAGGCCCAACTAATAAGTTTTTATATGAATTAAAACATTTGCGAAAGTGTTTGTGACCAATAAGTCTCTTTTTCTCAACTTGGTAATTATTCCATATCGAGCTAAGCACATCCATCCACAAACGGAAAAAACCCCTCATAACTGCTGGAATTAGATCCAAAGTGTTCAATTCCCACCATTAGTAAAAAAAATCTTTAATTAAGCTTCTGAGTTCTGATCCATTCACATTGGGCATGTTTGAATACAATTAGGGATACCCTGCACCCATCTAAGTTGCCACCCACTCGACTTAGTTAACTCGTCTCAAAGAGTCACAGTTCTCCATCCTCCAAGGAGATCCGACCAACCTGTTCACTATATTGACAGCCTCCATTAAATCCGACTCAATTATCATATTATCGCCAAAACTTCCAACCCTGCTTGATACTGATAATGCTACTATAACAGTGCCTCGAATATGGCAAACATCTCCACATCTAACACTTCACAAACACCTAATGGCTTGGATTTAATGAATATCCAAATGGTAACACCCTTCTTTGTTTACATTTCAGTAAAGAACACATTCAATTATATCTCGGTAAAGCAAACTAAATTAAGCAACAATAAGCTAAATTAAACTAAATTCGAAATACCATTCAATCTAAAAACCCTAATTTTACATAACATAATTTGGGGAAAAAACAAGAACATAGCAAAATAAGCACTAATAATCAAATTAAAACAAAACCCATTAATAAAAAGACTAGTTTAAGCAATAAAAAGTTAAAAAAAAAAGAAAAAAAAAGTAAAGATTGGATTGAATTAAAAACCTGAAGAAGCTGTTCAATTGGAAAAGGGCCATGTTGAATATCATTCTATGATTGTGTTAAACCTGAAGCTGTTCAATTGGAAAAGGGCCATGTGCTAGGGAGATGATAATTTTTTAGTTCGGATGAATGAATGAAAAAGGTAGATAAATGACTTTATATGTGGGCAAAATAATCATTTAAGGGATTTGTGAAAAATAACAGACGTTGACTAACGGAAAATGGGTCAAGAGACTGATTTAGACTATAAACCCTTGTTTTGGACTCCTCACGATGAAAAAGGCAAGGTTTGTCCCAAGATGATACGTGTGTACAAGATTAGGGACGAACGATGTATCTTACTCTATTTATAATGATAAAAGATTAGAACTAAAATAAATTTAAGGAATGCCACATGAGACAACTTAATACGAACCCAATTTATATATATTGGCCAATGTGGGACACAAAGCTTAAAACAAAAATGTGAAAAAACCTAAAGGAGTCGCTTAACAAAGCAAATATAACATGATAGTCTTACCAACCAACTACATTTCTGGTGAAAGTCTATTATCTTTTTTCTTTTCATTCCCAAACAACCCATTCTCAAGAACCCAAATCTTCCATCATAGCTTGTGAATTAACAAGATGACCAGCACCAACACCACCACATTCATCAACACGCGAAACATTGTCTTTCAAAGAAGAATGTACAAGATAAGGGCCAAATTCGAATAAGTTTCTAATCTTGTAAGAGCACCCTGGGCCTCCTTGAAGCCTAATGAGAAGTGGAATTTGTAAGAGTGAGAGGTTTCTTAAGCTATTGGCTTCATAAAATACGTAAAATATGGTGGAATCTGTGGTCAAGTTGATAGGAAGATATATAGCCGGATATCATTGGGCGGGCGTGTTTTGGGAAGGTTGTTTTTGTTGTTAATGAGATGGCTGAGAAGAAGATAATGAGTGTCGATGCTAATGATTTCGTTAATGGTTAATTGGTTATAAATTTTGGGAGTTTGGATTTTGGATTATGATTTTCTTAGTTAGCCATATAGTTTGATCTTATAGATGTTTTCAAAATCAGTTAACATCAAAATTTAAAAACATTATTAAGAAGCAGTTGGTTAGATTAAAATGTAGAAGTTACACTTTACCTCATTTAGTGCAAATGTTTGTTGAACATGTAAAATGTAAATGGACAAGGTTTTTCACGTTGATGTTATTGCATATGAAGTACCATTATCATATTTAGCTCATTAACATAATGCTACTGTCACGTGATAGAACCAAGTATGTTGTATATGTGCTATTAGTAATTTGACCCACATGCCTTGTTGATATATTTAAGTCGTTTTTAATTATAAAACTCTATTTTAACTCATTCGCGTGTAACAAGCAACATATTCAATCACGTAATCAACACCGACTAATATGTCATATGTGTACGTCATATATTCGTATTGGGTTGGTTGGGTTCGTAAAAGAGTCAATTGATCGCACTCTTCGTTTGTGCTTCGAAACTATCTTCGAAATGAAAAGGGATAGATTTGGTAACTTATGGCTAATTACAGAAGCTACAAACATGGTTTTAGTTAGACGTGAGACATTAAACTAACAATACTAAATATGACATTTATTGTTGGGCCAAAATATACACCCATTTATGTTTAGATTAGAATAAAGGTAAGATAACATGACATTTTTTTTCTGTTGACGTTGTTGAATTATAACTTATTTTAAAACATAATCGTCTAAATGAGGCTAACAAATTGAGGCCTTTTCTTGAAGGGGGTTGAATAGTTTTGCCAATTAAAACTTGTTTTAAACTATTTAGATCGACATATGTCAATCTATTTGGATGTGTGTTAGATGTTGATAAACAAACATATAGAAATATAAATATGTAATGAGAAGATAAAGAGTAAAAAACACAAAACCACAACGCAAGTATTTATAGTGGTTCGCTACAAGGACACCTTCCTTGCCCTACTCCACTCCCCGAGCCACCTACTCGAGAATTCGTAATCACTATACAACACTGGCTCCTTATGGTGGAGAAACCTTCACAACATTGCCTACTCTTTTTCCGGTACTAGGCTACACCGGGTTCTTTCACACCAAGGTGAACCACACCTAACACAACGTCGCCTACCCTTTATCCGGTACTAGGCTAAATACCGAGTTCCATTGCAATGGAAGAACTACTATCCAACACTACACCAACGACTAACCCTAAAGGAGACCAACTCCTTATTACAACATCATCAAGGATACCAATATCCTTGGATCCAATACTAATCTATCTTGTACATCAAAACACACCATATCGAATGTACATCTAAGACACCTTTCACTAATGCCTTTAATTGGATCTTCAAGACACCCTTCACTAATGTCTTGTGACTTGACTTCTAGGCACCCTTCACTAATGCCTACAATACGGACGATCGACACCTTTCACTAATGTCTTCGTCTTGACACTTAAGACATCTTTCACTAATGTCTTCAACACAACACTTCTTAGAAGAAAGAAAAGAACCATCAACAAGGGGACTTCAGTAGTCTTGATGATGAGGAAGCATGGCAACTCATGGACTTGAGCTTGCTTGACTTCAAAGGTGGTGATCTCGCCTTTAATAGGAACCTATAGAATCACACAAAAACAAAACTACAAACATAGATCTCTTGGATATGGGGTTAGAGAGTTTTTAACTCAAGGAGAAAGTATGTGAGAAAGGGGTGAGAAACAATGAAGAAATGGCTCACTATTTATAGAGAGAAAATGCCTACTGTTCCCCGGATCCCACGGATCCCTCCCAAAAGGGATCCGTCTAGCGTAAAGCTAGGGATCCGTGGGACGCTCCTCTTTGCCCATGGGTATTTTGGTTATGGGTCATGGGTTTATGGGTTGATCCATGGGTTTCTTTTTAGATACAATGTATCTTAAGAGTGCAATGTACCTAGTCAAATGGGTATGGATCAAAACCATGGGTTATGGGTTGATTCATATATGACATAAGCATGATGTCATGCAATGGGTTATGGGTCAAGTTCCATGGATATGGGTTGTACCCAATTACATTCAATGTATTTGGTCAATGGGTTATGATACTTAGGTTTCTACCCATTTATTTACCCAATATACTACATACTAGTTATGTGTATATTTTACCCAAATATGTAAACAATAGTTGTTGTACATATGTAATCATAAAATCACTTATACTTGTTTTAGTGTTTTATGTGAAAATGTAAGTGTGTTAGAAAACTATTAGCTCAAACCATTTACGTATTTTATTTGTTTCGTTAAAATGATTTTACGTTTGTTATCGACAAAACATTAGAAGATCGTAAAATATAAATAAACGTTTTTACGGCTTATTTGTATTAAAAGTATTCATCACACTTTTTGAACAGATCCTTAGAACTAAAAGTAGAACCTTTTGACCCTTTTGACTATGAAACCCTAAAACGTGAACACGTAAGTATTTTTCACAAATAAAAGATACATATAGAACAAATAATCGCATTAATACAATTTAAAATTAAGTAGTACTTGCAATGCAATATCATAACCTTTCACTTAATCACTTATCCACTTATGGATTCTTAAGCAATAGAGATACCAAAAAACATATGCTCGCTACACATATTTCAAACGTTTTGGTTGAATGTTTTGATGGGGTCGATGTTGTTGGCGATGATGTGAAAGCAAAAAGAAAATGTTGGTTGGTACACGCCCAGAACAGGGTTAAGACAATCAGTACCAACTGCAATACCACTAGGTGGTTACCGGATATCACTTGAATCGTGTAATCACTTTCCAAAGTAAACTATTCGACCCTAATGCCTGGGTTACACGAATATCTACTTGGGATAAGACCAAATGTTAGTTAAAGAATTAGGCACAATTCAATAATCCTTTCGCTTATAAGTGTTTAGCTTTATGTTTGTTTATCCTGATATCAGTATGTTATCTTCTTTTCAATGCTGATGAAGACCATCTCTATTTATAGTAGAGAATACTCACTCCTAGTCAATGGACATTATGAATGATTAACGGCCAATTAATCACCCATAATAAGCCTCCATTATCATAGGAATACTGGTTACATGACCAATTAAATGTGGTCATAAAGCAGTCATAACAGTCACTTGAATGAGTGAAAGCTGTTACAAATATTCACTGCAACACTACCAGTAGGAACCTTTACACTAGCAGCAGGAACCAAAACACTACCAGTGGGAACCATCAGTTACTACACTAGCAGTAGTAACCAATGCACTAGCAGTAGGAACCAATCCACTGCCAGTAGGAACCAAACCACTGCCAGTAGGAACCAATACACTAGCAATACTTTCCACTATTGAGTCAGGGGGTTCAGGGACCTCATGGGTGTACACTCTGTACCTCCTAACCCAAAACCAGGTGTGAACTAATCCAATAAGTGCACTAAATTTTCCAACAATCCTCCTCAAATTTAGTTCACTTCCTTTTCAAGAAAAACAAACATCAAACAAAACATGTGCATAAACGAAAATATCATGAGGATTGAATTTCCATCTTAGTACATTACACGTTCAAATATTCGAGAATCAGGCTGTTCTAAGAATTGAACCCTTCAACCCATTTGAACACCTGAAGATAAAATACACACAAGTTTTCAAACACTTAAAAGCTCCTGACACTATACAAGCCATGTGTCCATATCGAAATTCATAAATGTTGTAAGAGCCAAAGTCCAAAGCTCCCTAAAGCGGCAAAACTTCAACATTCACATAGGTGGTTCCTCTTTATTCATGCTCCTGCCAAGCACATTTTCAAAGAAATTAACCATTAAGAAGTAAAGACTTCATCCTCCTTTTCAGCAGGTTCTGAGCACAACCTTGGGATGTAAATAAAACACGTGCTCCAGTCCACTGAATGTTCAGCTTTCCACATTGAACTCAGCTCCCAAGCTTCCTTAGGAGGGAGTTGGGTGTCCTAGCATTCAGTGACTAAATTGGACTTAAACCCATCCCTTTAGCAGAATTTATAACCAAGTCTCTAGCCAATCCCTTCGTCAAGTGATCAGCTAAATTTTGTTAAGATCTAACAAACTCTGTAGATACCATCCCATTCATGATAAGCTAACGAATCATGCTATGTCTGACACCTAAGTGTCTAGACTTCCCATTGTACATCTGGCTATAAGCCTTTTCCAATGTAGCTGCACTATCACAACGGATAGAAATAGGTGCTATAGGTTTAGGCCACAATGGAATCTCAAGAAGCAAGTTTTTCAACCGTTCAGCTTCTTTAGCAACAGCTGCTAAGGCCACAAATTCCGATTCCATTGTTGAACTGGTGATGCAAGTTTGCTTCTTGGATGCCCAAGAAATTGCATCTCCACCAAGTAGGAATACCCAGCCACTGGTAGACGAATTATCTTCATGTTACTCGATCCAACTTGCATCAGTGTAACCTTCCAACACTGATGGATAACTAGTATATGAGAGACTATAATCCATAGTTCTCTTCAGATACTTCAGTACCCTCTGAGCTGCTTGCGATGATGAGCACTAGGATTACTAGTATACCTGCTCATTTTCCCACTGCAAATGCAATATCAGGTCTTGTACAAGTCATGGCGTACATCAGGCAGCCAATTACCCTAGAATACTCAAGTTGAGATACAGCCTTGCCATTATTAAGCATCAGCTTCTCACAAGTATCCATAGGTGTACTCACTGAAGTACAATCAAAGTAATTGAATTTCCTCAACACCTTCTCAATATAATGAGATTGAGAGATAGAAAATCTTTTACTTTCATGTTTAATCCTTATACCAAGGATAACATCAGCCTCCCCCATGTCCTTCATAGAGAACCTTGATGACAAAAATACCTTTGTCAAGTCAACCTGATTTTGGTCAGTGCCAAAGACCAGCATGTCATCAACATATAGGCAAATGATGACTCCTTTACCAGATTCATCAAATTTTCTATATACACATTTGTCAGACTAGTTAAGTAAATAACCATTAGACAAAACCACTTCATCAAATTTTTGATGTCATTGCTTAGGTCCCTGCTTTAGTCCATAAAGAGACTTAATCAGTTTACACACCTTGTTTTTATTGCCAGGCAAGATGAAGCCCTGAGGTTTGTTCATATAAACTTCCTCATCCAATTCACCATTCAAGAAAGGTGTCTTCACATCCATCTTATGAATAATCAGATTGTGAATAGATGTCAAGGCAATCAGCAGTCTTATGGTACTGATACGAGTCACAGGGGCATAAGTATCAAAATAGTCTATTCCTGACTTTTGTTTAAAGCCCAGAATGACTAGTCTAGCCTTGAACTTTTCAATAGTTTCATCTACCTTCATTTTCTTTTTCAAAATCCATTTGCAGCCCAGAGGTTTGCAACCCGTGGTAGATCAACCAACACCCAAGTGTTGTTGCCCATGATGGAATCCATCTCATCATTGATTGCTTCTTACCAGAAAGCAATATCCGGGACTTCATTGCTTCTTCAAATGTCTTGGGATCATCCTCAACAATGAAGCAATAGGAGTATTGGTCAGAGACCTCATCCCTTATTCCTTCAATTAAGTATAATTGAAACTTAGGTCCAAATGACTTTGGATTCCTGGCCCTTTTGCTCTTTCTGAGCACAGGTTCAGGTTGTTGAACCACAACCTCATCACGGACCACTGATGGTTCTTCATCAGGACCTCGATACACCAGTGTCATGAGTTCCATTAGGAATCCTCTGACTTGGTCTAGGGTCTGATGAGAATCTATTCTCATCAAAGTTTGCATCCCTTGATTCAATTATAGAGTTAATTGAAACATATTCATTGGGTTCAATAACATAGAACCTAAAAGTCTTGGAATGCTTACCATATCTAACAAAGATGCAGTTAATGCCTCTTTCACCCAAATTTTTTAGCTTTGGATCAGGGAGTCTTACAACAGCCCTACAACCCCAGACCCTGAGATAGTTCAGGTTGGGTTTCCTTTTAGTCCAGAGTTCATAAGGGGTAATTTTGTTCCTTTTGTTGGGAACCCTATTTAATAAATAGCAAGCTGTTAACATAGCTTTACCCCAGAACCCTTGACTCAGTTCTGAATAGGACAACATGGAATTAACCATCTCCTTCAGCACCCTGTTTTTCCTTTCGAAATACCATTTCTTGAGGAGTATAAAGGCGTCGTTTCATGGATAATACCAACAGACTGAAAATACAGATTATCCATGTACTCACCTCCCCTATCAGTCCTTAATCTTTTGATCAAAGACCCAAGTTGTAATTCAACTTCAGTTTTAAACACTTTGAATTTATCTAATGCTTCATCCTTGGAATGTAACAGATAGACATAATAAAACCTACAAGCATCATCAATAAATGTCACAAAGTACTTCTTATTATCCAAACAGGGAGTGGCATGCAAGTCACACAGGTCAACATGCAAGCTTTACCCCAGAACCCTTGACTCAGTCCAAGAGGTTAGTCTCACGACGAACACCCTAAAAATTTTTCTTGGTTATCTTGGTCAACATGCAAGTTTTACACTTTTCAGCGTCCATGTCAAAAGCTAGGATTAACACATCCTTAGACATATCTTGCATCCTTTTATAGTGTACATGGCCAAGTCTAGCATGCAAAAGGGTAGAGTCAGTCAGGTCAGAGGTGGTCACAAAGGCTGAATTAACACTGTCAGTGACAATATTAAGCCTGAACATTTGATTACATAAATAGCCAAAACCAATAAACACGCCATTTTTAGACAAGAAAAAGTTATCAGATTCAATAACTTGTTTATATCCATGATTATTCAAAATACTACTTGAAACCAAGTTCTTCCTGATATCAGGAACATGAATAACATTAAACAAAGTTACAATCTTTCCAGAACTAAATTTAAGATCTACACAACCACGACCATGCACCAAGGCTGTTGACTCATTTCTCATGTGAAGAATAGAACCATCATTCAGTGACTCATAAGTCTTGAACCAGCTTCTATCTTTACACACATGAACTATTGCACCAAATTCAACCCACCACGCAACATCATCATCCTGCACATAATGAGATTCAGATACATATGTAACATAATAAATCTGAAAAGACTTATCAAACATATTCTGACCTTTCAGTGAGTTGGAAGAACCACCACTCCATGAACCATTAGTGCCTGATCCATTGGCTTTACCACCAACCTTAACACCTTTGCAATCCCTTTTAATGTGACCAGATTTTCCACATTTCCAATAAGTAGGTGTTGCCTTCTTGTTAGGATCTGCCCTTGTGTTGTCATGATGTTTACGTTTGCCTTTGTTGTCATTGTACCTGGTGGAGTTGTTATGCTCCACCATATTGACAATAGATGCACCAGTAGCATTGCTACTCTTTGGCTTGTCATTATCCTGCACCCTGAGAGATTTCTCAATGCGCAGATGACTTTAACTCAACGAGTTAATTCCTCCTTCTTATGTTTCAAGGTATGCTTGAAATCTTTCCAAGAAGAAGGGAGTTTGTCAATGACACAAGAGACTGAAATAGCCTCATCCATGTGCATATTGTATTGTGTAAACCTTCCAAGTATACCAAGAAGTTCATTTTATTGTTCCATAACTGGTCTTGAATCAGTCATTTTGTAATTTGCGAAATTACTTACAAGGAACTTCTTACTTGATGCATCCTCAGCCATATATTTGGCATCCAAGGAATCCCACAGTTCTTTGGAAGATTCAAAGTTCTAATAAATGTCAAATAGAGAATCAGACATACCATTGAGGATTAAGCCTCTGCAAATGTAGTCATCATTCTCTCATTTGCTCCTCCTCCTGATCTGCTCCACAGTAGCATCATCCCCATCATCAGGAATAGGTGTGGTTAGCACATACACCACACTCATGCTGGAAAGCAAGAAGTGCATCTTCTTCTGCCATCTCCTAAAGTCCACCCCTTCAAACTTATCAAGCTTGGCAAAGTTTGAAGCCATCTGTTTCATTGTAGCAGCAGCCATTAATTATCACAAATATTTTACTTTGATTGTTGGTTGGTACACGCCCAGAACAGGGTTAAGACAATCAGTAGCAAATGCAATACTACTAGGTGGTTACCGGATATCACTTGGAATCGTGTAATCACTTTCCAAAGTAAACTATTCGACCCTAATGCCTGGGTTACACGAATATCTACTTGGGATAAGACCAAATGTTAGTTATAGAATTAGGCACAATTCAATAACCCTTGCGCTTATAAGTGTTTAGCTTTATGTTTGTTTCTCCTGGTATCAGTATGTTATCTTCTTCTCCATGCTGATGAAGACCATCTCTATTTATAGTAGAGAATAATCACTCCTAGTCAATGGACATTATGAATGATTAACGGCCAATTAATCACCCATAATAAGCCTCCATTATCATAGGAATAGTGGTTGCATGACTAATTAAACGTGGTCATAAAGCAGTCATAACATTCACTTGAATGAGTGAAAGCTGTTACAAATAATCACTGCAACACTACCAGTAGGAACCTTTACACAAGCAACAGGAACCAAAACACTACCAGTGGGAACCATCAGTTACTACACTAGCAGTAGTAACCAATGCACTAGCAAAGAGGAACCAATCCACTGCGAGTAGGAACCAAGCCACTGCCAGTAGGAACCAATACACTAGCAGTACTTTCCACTATTGAGTCAGGGGGTTCCGGGACCTCATGGGTGTACACTCCGTACCTCCTAACCCAAAACCAGGTGTGAAATAATCCCACAAGTGCACTTAATTTTCCAACAGAAAAGACTATTTATACTCAAAGTTTTCATAACAATTTTTGGATACAGTTTTGAATATGATTTTGAATCATTGTGATTACATTTAATTTCCAGTAATCGTGTTTCCTCAAATAAAACAAATACTGTATTTGTGTGTTTTAGACAAAAACGTGTCTTTGTGATATGGTCAAAAGAGTTCTCAAAATATAATTAAAATGAATGATATTTAAGGAAAAAATGAATGATATTTAAGGAAAAAATTAAATATAGCTTTTGAAAAACTCTGTTTTATTAGATTAAATAGATATGCATGGGAAAAATGAATGTGTGACTGTTAAGTATCCAAACTTAAATATAAAATCTTTTGATGTTATGTCGTTCTAAAGAGAAGATAATAAACTCACTTCTTAAGAGAAGATACTACATTGTCTTTCCTCTTTATGCTCATTTGCTCAATCACTATGTTTATTCTCCTTTGAATTGATTTTTGAAAATGATTATCGCCTCTACATATTTCACTTCAATTTTGCATTATCAAATTTCACCATGTTCATTTGCTATAAAGTAGATTTGGAAGTCTACAACTCCAGGTTCACATTTGTTGTTTTGGTTTCGAATTGATCACACTAACCAAAAGTTTGAATCGAACACAATAATATGATAATAAGCAAATGATAAAGGGTATGTTTGGCAAAAATAGATTGTGCTGGTGCTGTTGCTAATGCTGATGCATGTGCTGGTCTGTTGCTGAAAAAGATTATAAAAAGAGATTATTTTTATAAGCTACATGAAGTAACCTTTTCTTTTAAGAGATTATGGAAGATTATTTTTTTTATAATCTCTTATAAGTTATGTCTGCCAAACAAAGATTATTTTTTAAGTAGCTTATTTTTAAAAAAAATAAGCATAATCTTTTCATAATCTCATGTGCCAAATATAGCCAAAGTATTAAACTCGAAAATTCATATTTTGAACATAACTCATCTCGCTTAATTGTATGATCACTAAAAAATTGAGAACTCAAATAGTTATTGCATAAGGGTGACCATCTTGATACACTGTTGCTCTATCAAGATGTATGCGCAAATGCAAGAAAATAATGTTAATCTCAATTTAGTTGAACCAAGTACATCAGAGTATATAAGCAAGGATAGTTTCTTTTCTATAGTCATGTGGGACTGATAACTCAAAGTCAAAACAAAAGCTTATATTGGGTAAAGAAATTGCTTATTAAAACAAAGACACCCATCAAATTTTATGTTAATCATGTAACATATTAAAAAGCGTTTATATAACATAAATAGTCCCGAGAGATCATTCCAGCTCTATTATAGTATTATGGCATTCTCAGTAGAGGATATTCCTACCATCATCGGGGTGAAGTGAGGGGCTTCTCATGTTTTCTTGGAACAATGTAAAAACATCATGTTCAGAGTGGAAATGGACAAACCCTTAAGACGTCATCGAACAGAATAACGGGCTTCTCATTTTCACATATGATGGAACCAATAACCATGAGTTGTAACAACCCAGAATTACAAATCCCTGGTTTAACAAGAAAATATCCAATTCTAATAGAATAACGGTTTCTTTCACAATTACTAGGTTCCTCGTGAAACTGACGAAAGATGAAAGTGAAATCAATTTAGCAACTGGTTAAGTTAATCCAGAATTTTTAGAGTGGAAATGGACAAACCCTTAAGACGTCGTCGAACAGGTTAACCTTCTTTTAATATATCTTCCATTTCTTCAATTTTATCATAAACTTGCTTGGAGATCGGGTATGTGACATATGGATCTAATAACAATAGGCGGTGGACTACAAAAGGCCGGCATATGAAGAGGTTATAAAAGCATTCAAACCTCACTTAGATGATGGTGGAAAAGCAGCAGCAAAGTGCAGGTCAACGAAATGGTGAATGTGTCTAGTGAGGTTGGTCAATATTGTAGCAAGTAAATTGTAAAACTTAAGTAGAATTCAATCCTACATCTTGGATTGAGGAAAACTAACCCATACTCTTAATCATGAACAAGCTACTTTAACACATATGATGCGTCTCTAAACATACTCTTACGTCTCTTACACTAATGCTACAAGAAAATTAAACCACACTTACGTAATCATAAACAAATTTTTTTGTTGCTCAATAAATAAGGCAATACCATTTCTTGTGCATAAGAGGAAACTCTGTCTGCTTATGGAGACCAAAGGTGTCCACACTATAACGGATCAAAATGTTTATTGGTTCTGCCAGTTCATTGCCTCGGAAGAAATGTTTGAATCACAACCAAAAATGTGCAACATGTATTCTCTATTGATGCCCAGTCTAATCGTTTATAAACTCAAGGGAACCTTATAATAAGAACTACATTGTCATCTACTTTTGTAAGAAACGGTGTACACTTTTATTAAGATAAATCAGATTACAATGAATATAATTAACAGAAAATAAAAGACATAAAATTAAATAACAGACAGAATGAAGTAGAAGCAGAAGACAGACACTATTCAATAAAATTTAACGAAAGCAGTAAAGACAGTGGCACGAGGCTCGTGTTTAACACGATTCCATATTAACAGATTCGCCGTCTGTTTCCCAGGGTACAACGTACAAAGCTGTTGCACAGCCGGACTCGACAACTTGCCTGAAAGATTGCTGAAGTTTATGATGTTTCTGATCAAGAAGACTGCTGGAATACGGTGGTATGGAGTTGTCTTATTTTCTGTGTCGAAAACTGAATGAGGCTGAATGAGGAGTCGTTTATTATATAGGCTAAACCTATCTTGTTCACCAAGACAAGAAGATATATGCCAAAATTAAACTGATATGCAAAATCTATTAACCAATAACCACGATTTGCATATATCTTAATTACACATCAATATTCTGTAAACTTAGTCAATAAGTTTCAAATCTATTCCTTAAATAGATTTACAGAAAATAATGGAAAAAAAAGTAAACTCGAATCTGCAGCAAAAAGATACACACATATGCGAGGCTTCGAAGCTGCATTCGTGTCCGGAGCTCGCATGAGTTCAGAAGCTTCGAACCCATTTTGACCCAGAAATCCACCCCCTGCACGCGCGCCCGTAGGTGTTGGAGTAAAACCAACAAATCAATATGAAGGTTACTATCAAGATTCCTATATAAACAAGCTTTAATTTCTTGCTTTGGGCGATGTGGGATACTCTCATTTTTCCAATTTTTGTGTTTCAAATGCATCACTTTGAGACACGATATCTCATTTATATCAACTCCATTTTTTACACTCTTTAGCTCGTTGCGAAGCTCTCGTCATGGAGAACGCAAAGCTACCAAAAAATATAAATATATATAACATATACATACATTAAATAGTGTCCCAAAATTGCATAAAATCATTTTGCAAAACTATTTTCCAACAACTTTATTGTTACATGCTCCTAACTATTTTGTTTTATAAACTCAGAGGAACCTTATAATAAAATATTTGTGTGATCATGTTTCACCCATTAACTACTTATATATGCATAGGAAAAAAGTGATAACCTATCCGACCAGTTTCATACGATGTCAACAGATTGTATGTTTTTTACGTATTATGCAACTCGCCAAATTTTATCAAATGACAAAAAAAATTTAAGAAGTCATGCAAATGCTCATAATTGAATATTTTTGAAACTCCTAGAGGTGGCAAAACGGGCGGGCCGGGCGGGCACGGGCCACGGGCTGGGGCTAAACGGGCACGGGCTAAATGGGCACGGGCCAAACGGGCGCATGTTATATTTTTTGGGTAAACGGGCGCATGTTATACGAATAGATTTAGAAAAGACCCAAAATGATGTAATAAATTCCTCAAACGTAACACCTCATTTATATTTAAAAAAATAAATATACTATATTTATAAGTTATTCTTTAAAAACAATTGTAATATTCTCCAATTGATAGAAAATATGTGCTTGTTTATGTCCATTTCAAAAAAGTAATGGAGCTAAATGTGCCCAATTCTATTGTTCTCTTTCCGAATTAGGTGAAACAAATTGGCCAATTTTTTTGAAAAAAAAATTAAGAGGTCAATATACATTTATGGTACCAAATAATTCTATTTGATATTTTGCTCTACCAAAGTGAGATATTTAATACCATAACATAATACTAATCTTAATTTATGGATTTATGTGTGGTAAATACATCACACTATATATACAAGAAGAATTTCTTTTCATTACCCGATGTGGGATTGCTTTATACAATCATCACTTAATAAAGCCAACAGTTAGTCATTTAACATTTTAAAATACATTTTCATAACGTGAAGATATAGTTCCTAAAAGATCATTTCCAACTTTCATAACATGACTTACTTAAAGAAATAAAATCGACATAACATAAAACGAAACATTTTTTTGGAAAATTTAGTGCACTTGTGGGATTAATTCACACCTGGTTTTGGGTTAGGAGGTACGGAGTGTACACCCATGAGGTCCCTGAACCTCCTGACTCAATAGTGGAAAGTACTGCTAGTGTATTGGTTACCACTGCTAATGTGGTAACTGATGGTTCCTACTGGCAGTGGATTGGTTCCTACTAGCAGTGGGTTGGTTCCTACTGACAGTGTATTGATTCCTGCTGCTAGTGTAAAGGTTCCTACTGGTAGGGTTGCAGTGATTATTTTGTAACAACTTTCACTCATTCAAGTGACTGTTATGACTGCTTTATGACCACGTTTAATTGGTCATATAACCACTATTTCTATGATAATGGAGGTTTATTATGGGTGATCAATTGGCCGTTAATCATACATAATATCCATTGATTAGAGTTGAGTGTTCTCTACTATAAATAGAGAGTGACATCTTCAGCTTGAAGACACACTGAAAAGAACAATATCAGGAGAAACAAACTAAAAGCTTAAACACTTATAAGCGCAAGGGTTATTGAATTGTGCCTAATTCTATAACTACATTTGGTCTTATCCCAAGTAGATATTCGTGTAACCCAGGCATTAGGGTCGAATAGTTTACTTTGGAAAGTGATTACACGATTCCAAGTGATATCCGGTAACCACCTAGTGGTATTTGCAGTTGCTACTGATTGTCTTAACCTTGTTCTAGGCGATACACACCAACACATGTGTTATATGCTGATAAATGTATATGCGAAGAAATTTTGTTCACTTCATGTGAAAAAACATTTTACATGAATGATGCAGAGACCATATGTTTCAATACCGCACCTGCACACCTGACAACATTTTAACACCAACCATTATTGCATGATTCATTTAAGGAGTAAACATGTTGGTTTGAATTCTATAACTGAGTTTAACCTTTTTTAACTGAGTTAGTTGGCATATGGCGTGCAGTACGGCTAATTAGTCATCACTCACGAATGTCGAGTTTCGATATGCAAACATCACCGCTGGTTCTTATTTTCCTATCAAGTGGCATTGTGGCAGCTAACCCTTATTGATATAGGGTCGATTAGGATTGCATATCCAATCTTCTTGTTGGGTTTATTAGTCTTCATCTTCTCGAGAGTGTTACATTTACTTGAATTTGGGTTCAGATGGAATGATCTTCGGCATAAATGTATAATTATGCAATGATGGTGTAGCACACCCTTTCTGTGAATATACAAATTAGCTCTAATATATGATGATGGTTTATGACCGTCGTGTACTCGCATACCGTAATAGATTTGGAAATGGTTATTCACGTTATAACGATGCTTTTTAAAATGTTAAATGACAGAAATATGATGTGTGTGTGTGTGTGTGTGTGTGTTTTAAGCAATTCCTTTACTTAAATTCAGCTTTTGTTTTGAGTTTCTAGTCCCACATGGGTAAATGAAGAGAAAGTTTGTTTAGTTATATAACGTGATGCATTAGGTTTGCCATAAACCAACAATTGACTTCATGTAGTTGAACTTGTGCACCTATGGATTCGGCAAGAACCTCTTTCCACTTTTTTTTCGATGATTTATGATAATGATGGATCACGCAATTAGCTCGATCCTAAAGGAGTTTAACTTGTGCACCTATGGATTCGGCAAGAACCTCTTTCCACTTTTTTTTCGATGATTTATGATAATGATGGATCACGCAATTAGCTCGATCCTAAAGGAGTTTAGGGAGCTTGATGTCTATGTTTCTGTTGGTGATTGGACTTGTTCCTAACTGTTAATGCGGATTGTTGAAACATGATCATATATGGAAGAACGGATAGATATAGGAAATGATGCATGTGATGTTCCTAAATTGAGAGTTTAAACTGAAATCCAAGCTTCCAATGTACACAGCTGAATGGTAGGATGATTGAAAGTAACGTGCTCAAACAAGAATCTATGGAGTTTCCTTGGGTCTAGTTCTTTTCGGCTACAAGTCTTGTCTGGTGAACCTAAAATTTGTTTTTACTACATAAACACTTTTCTGGATAAAATTGATATACCATTTGGTTAAAAACGTAATCTTCAGCCATTTGACATAGATCAACGGACCTACTTGCATATTAATGGATATACTTGCATATTAATCACATGAGTACATTGTTTGATCATCTATTATCATAATATTCACCTTAAAAAATTTTGTTTTCTCTGTTGTGAAATCGTTAATGTTTCATTTAGAAATTTTCTAATTTTTGAAAAGAAAATTTATATTAAAACTACAAAACCAAATATACAAATACTAAAATCAAGGCGATCTTAATTTTTTTCATAATAACATTTATTCGCGATTAGGTTAATAAATAGCAACTTATTTTTTCCAATTTACAATGTGAACAAAATTTGTTTCAATATTCATTATGATCTTTCAAATTTTGTTTCAATAGGCAAACACAATACCTTTTTACATGAAAAATTTCTGTAAAATCCAACAAATTCGTGAAATTTTAACACGTGATAGAAGATAAATAATATTTGATTATTGATATAAAGATATAATGTCACTTTTTTTTTGAACGGCAGATATAATTAACAAAAACTAGCAAGGAGCTACAAAATTACAAAGGAGAATTTAACCAGTTATTCCAACTAATACATTTTTTTCCTCTAGAAGTAAGCCAAGAGAAAGAAACAAGACGAATGTTGTCAAAAATGTCACATTTACTCATAGATTGAGAGCAGAATGTAACACAATTCCGAAAGCTCCATAAGACCCAACAAGTAGTAGCAAAGATAACATAAGCACGATCCTTGAAATCCTTACGCTTTGTTCTTGAGTTTTTATTTTAAAGTAATGGAAGGGGAGGGGAAGGGAAATCAAAAAATGGGCGTTCTTGAGTTTTTTTTAAGATGGAAAGGTAGGGGACGGGAAGGTGGGAGGGAGGGAAGGGATGGGCTTTTCAATGATATTTGGTTCAGTCCAATTTTGAGCGGATTGAGAAGGGAAGCAGGTTTTCAAGATTAGAGGCCTTAGTTAAATTACCATATTATCCTCAACTCAAAATCCTAATCACCATCCCGACTAATAATAATCTCAGTATCCTCCATATACATAACCCTATCAACATCACCACAAGGCGCAAACCCGTTTAATCGGATTCACTCATTGAACCGTAATACCATTCCAATCAATAGTAGTATATATGAAAAAAGTGAAAAGTTAGCAAAAACCAAAATTCAAATCAAATATATAAATTGTCAAATACGTTGTAACTTTTAACTGATGAGTATAGATGATAATGTTGATGCATCCATCTTCTAGACTTCACATACATTATTTTCCTCTCCTTGTTCTCTTATTTTTGATAGCAGTTCCAAACTTCATGTTAGTCTCTTCACGGATTATATTAGCATTATGTCATCCCAGTGTTACAAAAACTGACAAAGAAATTGGACGTGGTAGTTTAAATGAGGGTATATTGGTAATTTGTGTAGCTTCTTTTCCATTCCTTGCTACTTTAAAAAAAAACTCAATAATACAAAAATAAATAACCACTTTATTCCCATCCCATCCCCCACTTTGCCCTTCCCATCTCATCCCTTTCCATTCTTTAAATTTTAGACTTTAAATTTGAGTCACTCCAAATGCGAATAAGTCTCCATACACTTGAAGCCGTAACACACAAGAAGAAAACATGATTCAAATACTCCACTTGCTCGTTACAAATCAGGCACATGATAGATTGAATGTCTAGACCCCGAGAAGACAGGTTGAAACGATGAGGTAACCTATCTAAGGATAAACGCCACATAAAAATATTAAGGGTGCGTTTAGTTGGGGGAAAACACCCTTGTTTTCCACAAAATGTTTTGTGGAAAACAAGGAAAATAGAGATCGCGTTCAAATTATCATTTTCTAACAAAATGTTTTGCAAAACACAAAATCCTCTATTCCTAATCTAACAAGGAAAATTAGAAAACAAATTTTAGTTGTTTTCCTTGTTTTCCTTTGTAACCCCCAATCTTCCCTCCCCTTCTTCAAAATAGAAAATACAAATATCAACTAAACGCATTTTCTATATTTTCAAGTGTTTTGTGGAAATAATTTCCCATCCAATTTTTTACAAAACTAGAGATAGAAAACAAGAGAATTTTTTCTCCAACTAAACGCACCCTAACCTTCCTTGGAATTAATTTACACCACCTGGTAGATGATGCCATGGAAGGGAGCAAGTGGTCGTCAATGTGATGACGAATGCTGCTAACCGAGAAGTTTCCATCGTTTGAAAGATACCAGAAGCAAGAGTCGCTATTTTGTTTAACTTCCACCGAACCAATGACTTCCAACATGTGAACAAAATCAGAAAACGACCTACCAGAGAGGATAGGTCTAATCCAAACCCAAGACCACGATCCATTTGAGATGCGATTCTGAATGAGACAATCCTTTGTGCTCTCCAAGTGATACAACCTGTTGAAACGATCACGAAGAGGCAAATCTCCGGCCCAAGTATCAATCCAGAATCGAATAAGAGAACCATATGTCACTTGCTAAAACAATCTTATCTTAAGGTGACCATTATGATAAATTGTTTCAAGTTTGCTATCCCAAGATAGATCAAAGAACACACATATTGGTTACTTATATACTCCCATGTGTATGAATTGTTAAATTAGTGTTTGCACTGTATTGTTGGACTATCATGTTGGTTCCATATGCTATCCTAGCCTATGGAATTAGAGACTGTTCAATAATTAATACAAGTATTTAATTTTTTATACATCACTTAAATTTTCTCATTTTGAAGGTTTATGAGCATGTATTCAAGTGTGTAGTTTTTCTCAATTTTCAAGGTTTATTAACAAGTATTGTAAAGTGTATTCTCCTAATGTAATTATGTGTGAATGCAAAGTATTTAAATTTATCATGGCACTACCAATTCGCCATCTCAATTTCTAATTTTCTTTTGTTAAACAGTGAAAACACATGCAAAAAGTGTTTATTAAGTTGGTCTAATTAACAAGAAACAAATAACCCAATTGGAAAAACTTCAACTTGAAGAAAATAAAATTATCTTTGTGAGGTATATTTGTTTTTAAGTGGGTATTTATTTGGTTGTGAAGTTATTACACTTGTTTGGCGGTTGAGAGAAAAATTGATACGGCGATGATGAATGTGTTCACCATTACACCCAAATTTATAATGTCATGATTATCCTAAGGTGTCAAGTGGTATATAATTTTTGTTTGATACATTGTTAACAAAAGCTATATATTGATGCAGAATTTGACCTTTTGTTAACGAGATGTCTTACGTAAATTGAATTTCTTTTATATGAACTTTGAAATATACCTTAACATATCACATGTCAAAAGTGAATTACATGAATTCAATTCAAATCTATCCATGTTTAATTTATATGTTTAATATCATTTTGGATGGATTGAATTTGAACATTTTATCTCGACAAAGTTATTTATAATTGAGAAACTAGAAATGAGAATTTTTCTAATTACATATTTTGAAAATATTACTCAACTCACCGGAACTTGTAAACATTAGAATTTGAAATTTCATATTTTGAACATAACCCACCTTGCTAATTCCTTCAATATACCCAAAAAAAAAATTAAAAAAAAAAAAAAATTTAAAAAAAAAATAATAAAATTGAAAACTTAAATTGATTGTTGCAAATGACAACCCTTCTCAAAACTCAAAATAAAAGCTGATTTTAAGTAAAGAAGTCACTTAATAAAACAAGTACACACATCAAATTTATAGTCATGAAAGATCTTTGAAACAATATATGGTTTACGACTATACGGCAGTCATGCCATCATCATATAATTGGAACTAGCCAAAATATTCACAGAAAGGGTGTGCAACACCATGGTTTATATACTTAGACAAAAGATTATTTTATTTAAAACCCGAATTCAAATTAATGCAAAATATAAAAGACTAAGTGTTAGCTGCCACTTGATAGGAAAAGAAAAACCCATGCTCAACTAACAAAGAAAGTATCTTGTATATGTTTCCACCTTTTTGTTTTAGCTACTTGTTTTCATTAAGATTCGCGAAGAAAGATAAGTGTATGACCCTACTTCGCGATGGCTACTCGGCACTCCAGCCCAATCAAATAAAATTGTTGTTCAAAAAGATGTTGGACCTATTATCCAACCTGCTATAATTTTTTACATGACAAAAAATCGAAAACTAATGTGAATGTTTGTAATTACATGTTTGTAATTAAATTTAGTAAGATAATATGGATAAGTAACAACCACTCAGGTGGTTTAGTGGCAAAAAGAGTTAAGAATATAATACTAAAATGTGTGAGTCTCAATATCTATTACTGCTATGTTGCAAAGAACCCTGCGTTGGTCACGCGAACCTTCTGAAAAGGTAAAAGATCAGAAAACATGATTACCAAAAGAAAAGATATGGATCCGTAACATATGAGATCTCATTCTAATACTTTGCTCAAGCATAATCAAACATCGAGTGCAACAACATTTGAATTTGATAATTCATATTTAGGACGTAACTCAGCTCGCTAGATTTTGTTAGAGAAAAAAAAATTAAAAAAAAAACAAACTCAAATTGGTTATTGCATATGAAGTACCCGTATCATATTTAACTCATTATGAGCAAATGCAACAACATAATGCTACCCTTAAGTTATGAACCAAGTATACCAGAGTATTTAACTAAGGAAAGTTTCTTTTCTTTAACCATGTGCGACAAAAACTCAAAACTCAAAATAAAAGCTAAATTCGAGTAAAGAAGGCGCAGATACACCACCAATATATACTAAGAACAAGCTAACTACAAGATAATTTTCATATTTACAGAAAGGGTTATGGTTATGGGTCCCAATACCGTCTTCCACGGTGTATGGGGAGGTTAAGACGTAGACAACCATACCCCTACCTAAAGTAGAGAGGCTGCTTCCGGTTATACCAAAAGTAGAAAAGGACCTCCGGCCTTGCAAGGGGTGAGGATCAAACCCTTGACCTCTGTCTCCAAAAGCAAAGGTGCTAACCACTTGATCCAACCTTGCTCTTTTTATATTTACAGAAAGGGTGAGCAACAATATCTTAACAAAACTATACAAAATATTATTTCATCAAATACGGCAACATTTGAGTTTAAAAATTCATATACTAAATCAGTAAATCTATTCGAGCTCACAAAGTTTGAAGATTTAACAACAAAAATTGAGAACTCAAATCGGTTATTGCCGGTGACGACGACGTCATAATTTGCTTTATCACATTGACAACTAAAAGCTAAATTCGAGTAAAGAAGTCGTAAATACACCACCAATATATACTAAGAACAAGCCAATTAGAAGATAATTACGGATCGGGAGAGTTCTCCGTTGCCTCCGTTCAAAAGATGATTGCTTACCTACAAGGTTCAATATTTCTAGACGAGGTATGGAGATTGATTCTATTTTATGTCCTTCTTGCGGTGTGGCGGTGGAGTCGACTAATCATATTTTTTTGGCTTGTAACATAGTCAAAGAGGTCTTTCACAAGATTGCTAATTGGTGGGATGTTAATTTTATGGAGCTATCTTCGTACGAGGATTGGTTAGAGTGGTTATTGAACCTTCGTCTTTCCTCCAAACACAAATCGTTGATCGAAGTAGTTTCCTACACTATGTGGTGGACTATTTGGAACTTTCGCAAAAAGAGTATTTTCGGTTCAAAGCTTCAATCCAAGGCGTCTCTCTTTGAGGATATCGTTTCCCGCACTTTTTATTGGTGTAGATATAGATGTAAGGCTGCGTTTAGTTGGATAGATTGGCTTAAAAATCCTTACCTTGTAACATTGTAACCTCCTAGCTCCTTTGCTAGTTTTTTTCTTAATATAATTGCCGTTCAAAAAAAAATTACAAGATAATTTTCATATTTACGGAAAGGGTGAGAAACAATATTTTAACAAAACATACTAAATCAGTAAATCTATTCGAACTCACAAAGTTTTGAAGATTTAACAACAAAAATTGAGAACTCAAATCGGTTATCACCGGAGACGACAACGTCATAATTTGCTTTATCACATTGACGTACACACGGCAATAACATGACACTTATCTCAATTTAAGTGAATGATATACATTACGCTATATAAGCAAGCTAAATTCCTTTACTTTACCTATGTGGGATTGAAAACTCAAAACATAATTCGAGTAAAAAAAGTTGCTTAATAACGCAAATACCCCATCACGTTCAAGTCATTTAACATTCTAAAAATCATTTTCATAAAATGAACAGTTGCATTCCCGATTCTATTATGGCATACGAGTATGTTGGAATTTTAAATCTATTAACACGTTAATATATCAACACATAAACACGAGTACGCAACGAAGTCATAAGATCAAGTATAATGTAACGTAATTAACATAAGATCATGTATGTGTACCTTTTAGCAAATAAATGCAAACGAACACAAATCTTGAATATTCGCGTGTGAATAAACTAACACACACGAAACCACTTAAAGATCAAATTGATCTTCTCCACGTAAACACACACAATACGTTCTTAGCAAACGATTACGTATGCTAGTACTAGTAGTGAAAAGCCGAACCAAGTTCTTGATTCTTGAACAACGAAACCTTGAAACCTTTGTTGTTTGTTGTTGTTCGATCCACCAAGAATAAAACCAAACCAAACCCTTGATGCAGATCGATCGGACCAAAACAAGTAAAACCGAAACCCTTTGACGTTTGACCCAAATCAATAGAGTGACAAACAAAGAGCATGGCCCCAAAATAACATAAATTATACAAACGATGACTATGTTTATTCACTGTTGAATTAACTTTGAAATTGATTATCACATCTACCATAACACTCCTAGTTTGCATCATCAAATTCAACATGTTCATTCACTTTAAAATAGATCTGGAAGATTATAACTCCGGGTATAGGGATGTCACCCATGGGCATCGGTACCTCTAACCCATCACCGGCTCACATGATTTTTTACTCACCCGCCACCCGCTCATCACCCACCAGTGGGTACAGTTTTGTACCCATGCCATACCCATGGGTATTTGTTTCCCATGGGTTAGTGAGCGGAACTTCAAAGGAGAAGCCGAGAAGGAGTATTTGAGTGTTGACTATCAGAATTGAGATGTATCATTTATATATCTTTGATTATTTGATCTTTCATACATTTTGGTCTTGTAACTCAAATAAACTATTAGCTTACCGTGTTTTCTAGAGAGTTGTAGTTATTAAATATATACCTAGAACCTTACAAATCTTTAAGCAGTAGAGTATAATAAATTTTAGTTTAACATAAATGGGTTTACTGGAACACCCACATGTATTTTGATGGGTACACCTGCGGGTATTTTAAATGAGTGTCATGGGTTCACCTGTGATGGGTATACATTACCCGTTACTCGCCCACCACCCACCGATGGGTAGAAATTTTCACCCACGACCCACCCGTGGGTGAAATCTGACAGGGTTACCTATCCATTTACGTGCGGGTACCCCCGGGTTATGAGTTCTTTTTTCACCCATTTGCATCCCTATCCTGGTATTTTTGTTTTGAATTGACCACCTTAATCAAAAGTTGGAAACGAACACAATAATATGGTAATAAGCAAATGATAAAGTATTATTACAAGATCGGAACTTCATGAACAATCACGCAATATATTCATAATGCTGCATCCTCCTAAATTCTTGACGTTTTGGATCTATAGGCCTAAAATGCGTTGTAATAACAAAATTAAAATTTGTATTTTATCCATTGACAAATTATATTTAAACAGACAAAAAATGATAACATACATCTAACCGTTTCATACAATGTCAAAAAGATGTTGGATCTATTACCCTACTTGCTATATTTAACAATGACAAAAAAGTTGAAAACTTATATGAATTTTTGTAGATTTTTTACTTTGAACATAGTACTCAACTCGCTAAATTTTGTAAGATAACAAAGAAACTGAGAATAGATATGGATTTGTAATATCTAAAATCTCATTCTAAAACTTTGCTCTAGCAAAATAAAACATCAAATGCAATAGCATTTAAAATACATCTCGCTTAATTTTGTACGTTAACTAAAAAATTGAGAATTCAAATTGGTTATTGCATCTCGTATATATATTTCTCTATCAGAATGGTTATTGCATCTCGTATATATATTGCTCTATAAGCAAGGATAGTTTCTTTTCTATAGCCATGTGGGACTCATAACTCAAAACTCAAAACAAAAGCTTATTTGGGTAAAAGAAATCGCTTAATAAAACAAAGACACCCATCAAATTTTATGTAAGTCGTGTAACATTTTAAAAAGCATTTTTATAATAGTCCTACAAGATCGTTCCAGCGCGCACTATCATAGTATCATGGCATACTCAGTAGAGGAATGTCATACCATCGCTGGGGCGGACTTAAGGGCTTCTCATGTTTTCTTTGCACATCGTAAAAACATCATGAGTTGCTTATAATTCTAATTAATGATGGAATTATTAACCATGAGTTATAACAACCCTGAATTACAAATCACTGGTTTAATGAGAAAATATACATATCTCATAGAATACCTTCATTCACAATTACTAGGTTCCTCGTGGAACCAGAATTTTCAGAGTGGAAATGGGCAAACCCTCAAGACATCAGAATGGAAATAGGCAGTGGACTACAAAAGGCTGACATAAGAAGAGGTTATAAAAGCATTCAAGCCTCACCTAGATGATGGTGGAAAAGCAGCAGCAAAATGCAGGTCAACAAAATGGTGAATGTGTCGAGTGAGGTCGGTGTTTCTAACAAATAGTCATCACAGTATAAGCTTTCCAGAATTATTGTATTTGTTCCTTGTAAATGAATGTGGCGATTAAAACCTTCTCAGTTAGGTATCCATTTATTTATAACTGAGTGTTGCCTAAATTGAAGTTTATTGTTTTTATTTTTTCGTGGTTATTTCATGCATCAGTTTTGTATATAAATGTTCAAAAAAAAATGTTTATCATATCTACTCAATCCTCGATTGTTTATCATTTACCTTTGGGCTTTTTTTTTTTTTTTTTTTTTTTTGAACAGCTATTTTATTAAAAAACCACTAGCAAAAAGCTCGAAATTACAACGATACTGTTGAGTTTATGATATATAAAACATAAAGACATCAAGAGTACACAGCGGAAGACTTAAAGATCATAACAAATAAATTAATTAACTGAGAGTATGCGTAACGTACCTCTTGCAAATGTCAGATCCCTTGAGCGAGCAAAACAAAGAAGTACTAATTGGTGTAAGAATCATGTCTTACAACCACGTTCTTGTACACACGAATTAACCAACGAATCAAGCGATTGCTAGATCTAACACAAGTCCTCGTTTAAGAAAAACGAAACCAAACTCCCTTACAAATGGGGTGTTCGGCCGAAATAATGACTAGAGAGAGGAGATGAGAGATCTAGGGTTAATTCAATGCACAAGTGTGTGAAACCCTAGAACCTAACCCTCTTTATATACTAGTAGGGAAACTTTGGGAACAAGTTAGGGATTGGGTTGAAACCCATTACCCTTGGCCGGCCATAGGACAAGCCCAAGGGAAGACCCAAACTTTTCATTTCAAGTTTTTCCATTTCTAGTCCTTCTCTTTTTCATTTAACGGTCGTTAGTCATTTTTCCGTTAAATACTTAACGATCGTTAACCGGACTTAATGTGCAATAATTAATCGTAAACATAAACATTAATTATTAACTTTAATTCTCATTCGCTAATGTGTGCAATCCCGTGGTCACGAGTTCGAATCCGGACATTCACATGTTTGTAAATATATATATTTCCAACAGCTCCCACTTGGATATGTTTACAAACGTGAAATGACATTGGTTAGCGTCTAGCAACACGCCAATGCCCCCGGTACAACTCGTGTATGGTTTTCTGGAGAAAAAACCAAATTTGATGATTCATCATCATATTCATCCTTTTGTTTCTAATACTATGTTAATAAGAATATGGATCTCACTCATTTCTTAATTAACTATTCTGTTTCTCGCTTTATGTGATTGATCAAGATTACCAACTCTTCGAACATATACCGTAAGACCTTGGGTATGGCCATACAAACATCTTAACAATCCTACGAGGCCCAGAAGATTATACTTCAAAATAAATTTGAAGGAAACAAATCCCATTTTGACTACAAGCAGGATTCATAAATTTCGCAACACTTCCGAAAACAACCCTTATAACTACCAGTTACGTGTAGCGTTAGATTGCTTCACAAAAATGCACTACATCCATGACATATCTCTTGTATCTCAAGTCCGAGGATAAATATCCATGATATACTTAATGACAAAGATCCATAAAGTATTATCATGCGGTGGGATAAGTCCTATACTCAATTCATTGAATATCATCCGAAATTAGTCATGCTACGCATCAATATACTTTCAAGTATATTCTAACTAATACTCAGATTTGTCTTAATTCAATATCATTCCCATGTTATTGATTGACAACGGACTATTTAGAATAACTTAAGTTATTCAAGGATTTAAACATGCAAATATAGGACAACATCATAATAAATGAATAATAAACATAACAAAATACTTTATTTTATTTCAATAATAATGTTTACAATATCCTTTTATCTAAAATACTTAGTCACAGATGGGCATGAAACTACTAGCTAAATGAAGTCCAAACTTATCAGACAAATGATTAAGTTTTTCACCGTGCAAGGCCTTCGTTAACGGATCTGCTAGGTTATCATCTGTGTGAACTTTGAGTAACTCAATTTCACCTATCTCGACTTGCTCTCGAACATAGTGATATTGTCTAGGATAGTGTCTGGTGCCTTTCATGACTCAAGGTTCATGGGCAAAAGTAATTGCAGCTGAATTGTCACAATATACTTTAATAGGATTTTCAATCGACGACATAACACCAAGCCCCGAAACAAACTTTCTTATCCAAACGCTTCCATGGCAGCCTAGACGCCGCTATGTACTCACTTTCTTCAGAGCGCATATCGCAAGTGTTGTCTTTCTTACTCTTCCAATCCACAAGACCTCCAATGATGACAAAAATGTAACCCGCTTGAGACTTCAGTATCATCTTTGTCACACTTCCAGGATGCATTGCAAGTAACTGCAATGCAGTTGCTTCGGATTTCCCATACACTATGAACATATCTCTTGTAGCCCTAAGGTACTTGAGAATATGTTTAACGGCAGTCCAGTGAATTTCACCCGGATTCTGTTGATACCGACAGGTCAAGTTTTGAGCAAACGCCACATCAGGCCTTGTGCATCGCATCGCGCACATGATAGATCCTACGTACCAAGCATAAGGAACTTTCTTCATACGCCACCTCTGCAGGTGTTGAAGCAATGCCTTGGTGCCAAACCATGATTTACTTGCATTGGCAAAAATCCCTTCTTGGAATTTTGCATATTGAATCTCTTCAATATTTTGTCAATGTAAGCACTTTGGCTTAAACCAATTAGTCGCCTTGATCTATCCATGTAGATCTTGATTCCGAGGATGTATGCCGCTTCCCTAAGTCCTTCATCGAAAAACATTTACCAAGATAGGCTTTCACCTCATTTAGACTTGGTATATGATTTCCTATGATTAATATGTCATCGACATACAAAACAAGGAAAGTAACATGACTCCCACTAGCTTTGTGATATACACATGGCTCATCAAGATTCTGAGTAAATCCAAAACTTTTGATTTCCCCATCTAATCTTTTATTCCATTGCCTTGATGCTTGCTTCAATCCATAAATGGACCTCTTAAGCTTGCATACACGGTTAGGAAACAATGGATTCACAAACCCTTCCGGTTGTGCCATATAGATGTCTTCATCTAGACGGCCATTCGAAAAGCGGTTTTGACATCCATTTGCCAAATCTCATAGTCATAGTGTGCTGCTATAGCTATGAGAATCCTAATAGCTCTTATGTCCGCACAGAGAGAATGTCTCCTCATAGTCAATGCCATAGGTTTGAGTAAAACATTTAGCCACTATACGAGCCTTGTAGGTGTGTACATTGCCATCCATGTCAGTTTTCTTCTTGAAGATTCACTTACTTCCAACGATTTTGCATTGGGAGGAAGGTCAACTTCAATCCAAACTTCATTATCTTTCATGGATTGCATATCCCCATTCATAGCAACCGCCATTTATCCTTTTCGTGATCAGCCATGGCGACCTTATAGTTGGCATGTTCATTAAGATCCCCAACCATATTTTCCTCCACCTCTACGTTAAGACATAGACGGTCAGGTGCACGTATAGTCCTTTCAGACCTACGAATGGGAACAACTTCGGAGGAGCACCTAAGCTTTCGTGTTCTTCTTGAAGTTGGCTAGTATTTTCCGAAGGTGTTGTATCTTCTTGATCATATTCCAGATCATATACTCTCCCACCGAGTTCTTGAGATATGAGATTCCTTTCAAGGAAATCTCCATACCTAGCCATAATGACTTTATTCTCACCGGTAGTAAAAGTAGTAACCCATAGTTTCCTTAGGGTATCCTACAAAGATACACTTAACAAATCGGCTTGAGCTTATCGTGTGTCACGTTTAACAAACGCCACATCCCTGCACCTTTAAGTAAGAAAAGTTGGGAGCTTTTCCAGTCCATAATTCATATGGAGTTTTAACAACCTTCTTTGTTGGAACCATATTCAAAATGCGAATAGCAGTTTCAAGGGCATAATCCCAAAAAGTAAAAGGTAGAGTCGTAAGTTCAAACATTGATCGTATCATGTCAAGTAAGGTACGATTTCTCCTTCGTGATACACCATTTTGTTGTGGAGTATAAGGAGATGTGAGTTCTTCGGATAATTCCACACTCATCTAAGTAATCTTTGAACTCTTGACTTATATACTCACCACCTCTATCGGATCGAAGAGCTTTAATCTTCTTACCGAGTTGTAATTCTACTTCACTTTTGAAAAGCTTAAATGTTTCAAAGACTTCATGTTTATGTTTAAGTAAATAAACATAACCATAACGATGAAATCATCCAGAAGGTTAAGAAGTAGGAAGCACCGCGTTTTGACACATGTCTAAGTGGACCACACACATCGCTGTGTATCAATCCAAGTAGATCGAAGCCCTTCCACTTGTGGTGCAAAGGTTTCCTTGTCATCTTCCCAACTATGCAAGACTCGCATTTGTCAAATGATTCATCATTGACCGTTTGTAAAAGCCCATCGTGTTGCCGCTTTTCCATGCGTTTCTTGCCAATATGGGCAAGGCGACAATGCCAAAGATAAGAAGAGTCACAGTTCAACTTGCTCTTCTTATTGCTAATGCTATACAACGAATTATTTCCATTGGATATACAACCATCGATATCAATTTCAAACACACCAAGAATAGGAATTGCATTAAAGTAAAAAACATTATTTAAAGAAACTGAAATTCCATAACTTGTAAAAGTGTGCACAAAACCAATATCTTTTAACAAAAAAACTGAAATAACACCCCTAACAATGGAGGGTGCATAATGACAATTATTTAGTTCTAAAATTAAGCCCGAAGGCAACACTAAATCAAAAGTCCCTATAGCTTCGACAACTGCACGCTTTCCATTTCCAACGCAAGTATCTTTCTCCACAGTGTCAGCTTCTTTGCCCCTCTAAGTCCTGCGATGTATTACAGATGTGAGTACCACATCCGTATCATATATCCGTGAATTTTGCTTATGAGGAAAAGAAAATAATTCAAACATAAAATACCTGATGAGCTAGGCACCATCTTATTTTTATTCGGGCACTCATTGAGATAAACCGACAGTTCCGCTTCCAGGACCGGTGAGTTGCGTGGTGGCGAGTTAAATCCTTCTTAGGATTCTCATTTTTCTTTCCGGGTTCTTCTTAGGAGCTGGTGGGATGACAACTTGCTTCCCCTTTCCTTTTCCTTTCCCTTTCTTATCTGCTTGCGGCTTAGGCTTAATCACCCTACCACCCTCAGACATTGCGAGTACAAAGCAGTGTAGGAGCCTTCTTTGGCAATCTCTTCTCGAAGTCTATAAGCATTGCATGTAACTCATTCACTGTCTTCCCCGTGCAATGCATGTTAAAATTGCGGACAAAATCACCAAATCGATCCTGATTAAGGGAGTGATTGATGAGGCTGACACATACATCATTCGAGTAACCACAGCCGAGCTTCTCCAATTGATCCAAGTGATGTTTCATCTCAAGGACGTGGTCGGAGACAGATTTGCCAACCTCACGCTTGCGACTATGAACCTTTTCAATAAGTTCATATAGTTCAACGGTGGCTTCTCAAACATACGTTTGAGTTCATCTAGCATGCTCATAGGCGGATAGTGCTCAAATTGTTTTTGCAATTGAGCAGACATCCCCCAAAGCATTAGACACGCCACATCATTGTGCTTCTCATATTCAACACGATATGCCTCTTGTTCAAGAGCAGTTGCCGTGTTGGGAGGAGCATCATGCAGAGGTGTAGTCAAAATTTCAACCCTTTTGGCAACACGAAGGATGATCCTAAGTGAACAATGCCAATCATTGAAATTAGGGCCAGTTAGCTTGTCCCTTCCAATCATATCTTTGAAAGCGGAACTCATTAAGATCATAGTGTTTTCAGGTTGAGCCATCTACGGAAAAAGTTCAAAAAACCATAATTAGTATTTTGATAATTTTCCTTTTCAATAAACAATTAAATACCCAAGGTTCATATTCATATAACCAATTAATATTTATTGAAAACTAGGATCCAAATTTTCATAATTTCATTACGCCGGTTGATCGCTAGTAATGAACCTTATACAAAATGGTAGAGCATTTGCTCAATTGCCAATTTCAATTGCAATTCCTAGATTTATGGGATTTACATATAGCCAATATCAATCGCCATGTAAACATGTTTTATCTCATCTTATGCCTTGAGTTGCCGCTCACGCCTAACTCAATTAAGTTGTCCAACTTAAGAAATTGCAAAATCGTCCATGCCCGTTCTCACGACACGTGTACATTTTACCCTTCGACATTTATCTAAATCACGTTCTCACGCAAATAAAAGGTAATCTTAGGTGTTTCCGTTTCATTGGATGGCATATAACTTAAATTAAAGGGTAATAGTTTTGATGTTAAATCAAATATGTACAAAGATGTCATGCATTCATCTTTGTAGCATAGTTTTTATTAAAACATTTATATCTTGTTTTAATGTATAAGCTTTTCATCATCAAACTTTAATTGAGGTATTGGGTTCACCAATCAAGGAATTTAGTGTTAATTATCATCCATTATACCGTACTTTTGCATAAGTGTAAACACTTAGTGTTACATTTTATAAAATGACAAAAGAAAATTAAGACTTTGTTACATTTTATCTCATTTGAATTTAGCTTCAATAATTTTGGTTACTGGAGCTTAATCCAACTGAAACTATATATAACTAGTCTTAATCCTTATGAGTCCTATACACCACATAATATAAACAAGCAAAATCCCATTTCTTTACCCAATGTGGGATTCGAAGCTTTAAATATTGTTAGTTTTATGGATATAAATTAGTAGATGTGAGTTAGGATCGAACTCGAGACTATGGGATTGCACACTTTACGTATGAGAATTTAAAGTTAAATAATTAAATATAAAACGTTATATTTATTTATTGATTAAACGAAATAACTAACGGACGTTAAGTAATTAACGTAATGGACTAACGGGCATTAAAGGTATTTGGAAAAGAACTTAATTGCAAAAGTTGGGATGGTTCCGGAATCCCTTTGGGGAGTCCAAACCGATCGGCCAAGGAGAAACAAGGAAAGAAAAACCAACTTATTCACCAAGTTTGCTTGGGTATATAAACAAGGCTAGGGGTTTTATTTTTCCATCTCTTGTGCTAATTGCTAAACCCTAAAAATTGTTTTGTGTGTGTTCTTAAGCTACAAACCGATCGGCCACCTCTTGGGTGTCGATTCATCATTCTTTTTCCACAAACCAAGTTATTTTGTTTGATAAAACTAGCATTACTTTAATTCGGTTTAGTACGTGTGTACAAGAACATAGTAATAGCACACTATTGTTATTATCTTGGATTGAATTACAAAACGGTAAGGGGTAATTCACATAATCCTAATTAAATCAAATTAGGGTTCATCCGTTGCTAGTTTGTGGATTTGATTCTTGTTCGGCTAGAATCAAGAAAATGTACGTATATTCTTTTATGTTAATTAATTGTTCATTAATAAATCCTATACGCTTCCGCATGTGTTATTTGATGTTTTGTGATTATTTATTTGAATGTCATGTTATCTAATTCCAACAGTGGCATCACGAGCCATTGGTTTTAATGAGTAATTAATTACATAAACGCGTAATAAAACAAATAATTGTATGTTGTTTGATATATATTGATCTAGGGATTATGTTATATTTTTTTTGGGTCGATTATAATTTATTTTTGGGGCGTTCCCCATATTTTTTTGTATTCGACACATTAAAATTTTTAGGGTTTTGAAAATAGTTTGCTAACCTTATTAAAGCCTAGAATTAATATATTGATTACGTGATTAATTCGTGAATAATTTGTTATATGTCATGGAATTTTATATGCGATCATGTGACTATTTGTATAATTGGTATGATATCCATGATTATATAAGCATGTTAGTCATGGATAAGTTGCTTTGATATTGTTTAATTGTTGAGACATGTTTAATTACGATAAATCTTTGATATTGTATATAAACAAGGCTAGGGGTTTTATTTTTCCATCTCTTGTGCTCATTGCTAAACCCTAAAAATTGTTTTGTGTGTGTTCTTAAGCTACAAACCGATCGGCCACCTCTTGGGTGTCGATTCATCATTCTTTTTCCACAAACCAAGTTATTTTGTTTGATAAAACTAGCATTACTTTAATTCGGTTTAGTACGTGTGTACAAGAACATAGTAATAGCACACTATTGTTATTATCTTGGATTGAATTACAAAACGGTAAGGGGTAATTCACATAATCCTAATTAAATCAAATTAGGGTTCATCCGTTGCTAGTTTGTGGATTTGATTCTTGTTCGGCTAGAATCAAGAAAATGTACGCATATTCTTTTATGTTAATTAATTGTTCATTAATAAATCCTATACGCTTCCGCATGTGTTCTTTGATGTTTTGTGATTATTTATTTGAATGTCATATTATCTAATTCCAACAGTGGCATCACGAGTCATTGGTTTTTAATGAGTAATTAATTACATAAACGCGTAATAAAACAAATAATTGTATGTTGTTTGATATATATTGATCTAGGGATTATGTTATATTTTTTTTGGGTCGATTATAATTTATTTTTGGGGCGTTCCCCATATTTTTTTGTATTCGACACATTAAAATTTTTAGGGTTTTGAAAATAGTTTGCTAATCTTATTAAAGCCTAGAATTAATATATTGATTACGTGATTAATTCGTGAATAATTTGTTATATGTCATGGAATTTTATATGCGATCATGTGACTATTTGTATAATTGGTATGATATCCATGATTATATAAGCATGTTAGTCATGGATAAGTTGCTTTGATATTGTTTAATTGTTGAGACATGTTTATTTACGATAAATCTTTGATATTGTATATAAACAAGGCTAGGGTTTTATTTTTCCATCTCTTGTGCTCATTGCTAAACCCTAAAAATTGTTTTGTGTGTGTTCTTAAGCTACAAACCGATCGGCCACCTCTTGGGTGTCGATTCATCATTCTTTTCCACAAACCAAGTTATTTTGTTTGATAAAACTAGCATTACTTTAATTCGGTTTAGTGCGTGTGTACAAGAACATAGTAATAGCACACTATTGTTATTATCTTGGATTGAATTACAAAACGGTAAGGGGTAATTCACATAATCCTAATTAAATCAAATTAGGGTTCATCCGTTGCTAGTTTGTGGATTTGATTCTTGTTCGACTAGAATCAAGAAAATGTACGATATTCTTTTATGTTAATTAATTGTTCATTAATAAATCCTATACGCTTTCGCATGTGTTCTTTGATGTTTTGTGATTATTTATTTGAATGTCATGTTATCTAATTCCAACAGTGGCATCACGAGCCATTGGTTTTAATGAGTAATTAATTACATAAACGCGTAATAAAACAAATAATTGTATGTTGTTTGATATATATTGATCTAGGGATTATGTTATATTTTTTTTGGGTCGATTATAATTTATTTTTGGAAGTTCCCCATATTTTTTTGTATTCGACACATTAAAATTTTTAGGGTTTTGAAAATAGTTTGCTAATCTTATTAAAGCCTAGAATTAATATATTGATTACGTGATTAATTCGTGAATAATTTGTTATATGTCATGGAATTTTATATGCGATCATGTGACTATTTGTATAATTGGTATGATATCCATGATTATATAAGCATGTTAGTCATGGATAAGTTGCTTTGATATTGTTTAATTGTTGAGACATGTTTATTTACGATAAATCTTTGATATTGTATATAAACAAGGCTAGGGGTTTTATTTTTCCATCTCTTGTGCTCATTGCTAAACCCTAAAAATTGTTTTGTGTGTGTTCTTAAGCTACAAACCGATCGGCCACCTCTTGGGTGTCGATTCATCATTCTTTTTCCACAAACCAAGTTATTTTGTTTGATAAAACTAGCATTACTTTAATTCGGTTTAGAACGTGTTGTTAGGTCACAAGGTTTACCACACAAGCTTAATAGAAAGATAGAGAGGCGATTGAACAAGTAAACCAAACACACACACGTAAATGTTAGACCGGTTATGCGTAGGAGTATGTGAAAAGAAAACTTGAACAACCAACCCTCAAGTGAGGGTTATTACATGATATTTATAGGCAAGGAGCTAGGGCAACACTCCTACTCCTTCCCTTTCTCCTATGGGCTTGGGCCTAAGCTCATGGGCCTTCTACATAAGCTTAAGGCTAATAACAAACATAAAGGCCATAATAAGCTAACTATTACATATGAGTAACTAACACTTGAATAAGGTTTAGGAGTGATTCCAACAATCTCCCCTCAAGTGTTATTACATATGAGTAACAAACACTCAAGTGTTGGTGATGAAAAACGGTGAAGGCGTTGATAAAATAGTAGCTTTGACGCGTCGACATTCTTCTTTCTTGTGAGAAGAATTGCCTTGATTTGAACAATCTCCCGGTGTAGAGATAGTTTACTTTGAAAAGTTATGGCGTCATCTTTAACTTTGTTCTTTGATCATTGTTCTTTGTGGTGAAAGTGTTAGTATGTTGTTGTTGCATCAAAGTCGCCTCAGTGCTTCGCTCTGTGTCTCCACGTCATTCTTCAACATGCTCACACGCTCTTTTGGCGTTGGAATTCAAGATCTGATGAAGTTCTTTAAGTCTTTAACTTTGTAGATTCTTTGTATTGACGAAGAATCATTCTTTCTGTTGTGTTGCTTTTGGATAGAACTTCCATTAGTGATGATGTTGGCGTGAGCATGAGAAGAATTTGCACGATCATTCCGCTCCAGAGCTTCCATAAGAAGAAAACATAAAGACGGTTAGTAATAAGCGGATTCCGGCACTTACAAGTTTGAACTTCGAGAGTGTTAACGGCATAGTGTGAAAACACAACTCTAATTCTTACAAAGGCCGGTTCTGAATCGGAGTCCCACAAGTGAGATAACACGATGTACCGAAGTACACCTACGATTCGGATGAGTCGTGAGGTACACCGAAGCATCACCTCACGACTGTAGACCGTTTGAGACCACTAAGCGCAATCCACAGGGTGTTGCCGAAGCGACCTCTGTCGTCGTTTGATGTTGACCACGGCAGGAGTTTCCATTCAATCACCGAGGATCACAAATGTGAACCTCTCATAAATGTTCTCGACAGATTGCTAAGATCTGTGAAGGACTCGATAATGTACCACCGAAATTCTTATTGTTGAATATCAAGTGATGAAATGTCAAGTGTACCTAAGAGATCTTTTGATGAATCTCGTGGCTCTAGACTCAATAGTGCGTTTTGGTTTTCTGGAGCGGAGACTAGGGAGAGGGTCTCCTTGCTTCAATACCCGCAATCTCTAAGAGAAAGCCGATAGTTTACATAGGGTTCCCTGTGAGAATGAAACAAGCTTCCGTTGAGAGAAACTTGAGTGGTTAAGAAGGTTTAGTGCATGCGTCACTGGGTCCATGACGACTTTTAATCTTCAATACCGGTGTCATCTAGTGACAACCAGTAGCATATGAATTGAACCCGATGTCTGCCCTAAGTTGAATAATTTGGAGGGCTGTTTCTTTTCACCCTTTTCTTTGCATTTCTTTTTAATTCTTCAACTCCTTCTTTCTCCGATTCTCATTTTCTCCTTTTTACAATCATACCTAAGGACTTCTAAATACTAACTATTTGTGGTGTCCTGGGGTAGATCCCTCCGCTCTGGCGGATCATAGGACGGTTATTCCTAACCTTAGTCACCTTATAACTCCATGACTAACCTATGTTGCCATAAAAACCATTGTTGTGAAAAATCTCTCAAAGTGTTTGTGAATGAAAAACATTTTAGTACCACTTGTTGAGATAAGATTTTGCATAAATACTCCCCTCCACATGTGCTTAAGAGTTTTAACGGTTAAAATGCACAGTGAGGAAAAAGCGCGCACATTTTGAATTGATCAACCCAAGATAGACATTCCCCGCGAGACGGTTACGTGGCATAGTTAAAGAGTTACATTGTCGGCTTTTAGGTGACAACTAGCTCTAATAACTACCTTGAAGGTGTAGACAATCCTCGAAGGTTGTCAAACCCGTCAGAGTTCATGTCTACCAAGAGTTTCTCGAATGGTACATTCTACTGAGACAAGTCCTTTGCGAGACACGTTTACATCACTAGCGAACTAGCTTGAAATTATTACCCGTCGGACAAGTCTTTTCGAGTTACTAGCAGTTAAGATCTCGTCAATTCATGGGTTAAGTCTATAGCACAAAGATTCATTTGCATTTACACAACATATTTCTTATCACGTATTTTCTCCCCCTCAAAATGGCATATGTGATGTTATTTTTGAAAAGTTGAGAATAAATATGACCATTTCGAGTGTTGCGGGAAGAATGATCACTGTGAACAATTTTTGAACAAAGTTTTAATTCAAGTACTCCCCTCAACAAGTGATATAAACGGTTGAGGTTTTGAAAATCATAAGGGAAAGTACTTGTTCTTTTGAGCAAAACCTTGAAAAATGAAAGGTTTGATAGGTTTTACTCAAAAGTAAGAAGCTTTCGCTCCTGATATAAGGATTGTGGCAGCGTACCACGGGTCCTTTATTTACAAGTACGGGTTGTACACTGTAATGTGTGCACAAGCCATTGACATAATTAATCATACATCCAAATTTATAATGAAAGAAGCAGTTCAAGGGGTACCAGGTAGTCCGGAGATGTCGCCAGGAGTGTGAGTCGGGCGTTGAAAGCCGATGATGTTTCTCCTTGGTCGACCACCAACATAGCTTTCCGTCTTGATCCCTTCTATACAACCGTTCATCAATCATGGTGATGATCCTCTTCACGTCCCTTAGATCACGAGAATTCCATCGCTTAGGAGACCCGATCTTTTGGTGTATATCCTTCAACCGGTAAGCCAATCCGTCCCTAACCATCTTCAAAGTGTGATCTCCAAACTTATGAAGATCTCTGCACGCCATCAAGCAATTTCTTTGAAGTTCACTGCGGTAAACGATGCCGAAAGGTTTGTTGATGAGCGTATATTGTGGAAGCTGGTTGATGTCGGGTAGATCAAGCTGCGGTGAGGTGAAGTTGACACGGATCGATAAGATTCAACGCCAGTTGGAGATCTTCTACGTTCTTGGATAACTATGCGTCGATGAAGATGAGCCTGACTTGATGAATTCACGTTGTACTGCAGTGGAGAATTGTCTCATACGACCCCGTACTTTGGCAAGGTACATGTCTTCGATGTCGTTGATAGACAAATTCTCAAAGTCAACTTCAGAGAATGCATAATCCCTTTCATCTTGTCGTTTGACCACGATATTCTTTAGGAAGGTGTAGTCCCACTTCGATGAAAGATCAACGTGTTTGATGGCAACGATACTTTTAGAACTGAATAATGCATGTTGAGACTTCGAACTGGCGGCTTACGTAGTAGATTCTTCGGCGTTCCGGCCAATGATGAATCCCATACAATGCATCTCGGTCGTAGGCTTCCACTTTGTTGGAGAACAAGTGATTGGCACGTTCCTCGATGGCTATGCAGTTTGAGTATATAGCTGTTGGGAATGGAAGTGTCAACGATGTAGCGTATTTCCTTGAACCA
Organism: Chrysanthemum makinoi; assembly: GCA_910596185.1. Lineage (NCBI taxonomy): Eukaryota > Viridiplantae > Streptophyta > Magnoliopsida > Asterales > Asteraceae > Chrysanthemum > Chrysanthemum makinoi. Next base: position 322,424,034 of record OU343225.1, read on the forward strand.
TCGCCACCATGTAGAAGAAAATCCAAGTCTCTGTTGAAGAAATATCGAATGGAATCCTTGGTTCATCTGATTGGCCAATTGTTGGTAGAGGTTTTGACCAATCTGTGTAGTATGGAGGGTTGTCCCATTTAGTGAAGTCGATGTTTGCTTCGGGTTGAGCCAATCCATGTTGTTAGACATAGCTCGAGCAATGTTTTCAAGGTGATATTCGACCTCGATGGCACTTTCTGAGCTGTCTTTCCACAGTTGAAAAGCTTCATTCTTGATTCGCCTCAACTCGGATTTCGTCATCTTCTTCACATGGAACTTTTCTTGCATAATCTTAGCATGCTCCAATGTATTACCGTCTACCAGATCTTGACCTTCTTCCGGGTAGGGAGTGGAATTGACAAGTGTAGAAAACCATTCAAATTCCTCTGTGGTGTCTTCATCTAACCATGATAGGACGTCGCCTTGGCGCCTTTTTCTTTTGTTTCTTAGGCCTAGATGAGGGTTTTGGTTTCTTTACTTGTTTGGGAGAGGTGGGTTGTTGTAGGGGCTCATGGTGTTCTTCATCGTCACCACCCGTATACTCAAAGTTATCACCGGTTTTTGAGTGGGGTGGTGTCTCGAGAATCATGAGGTTTATCGGTAGAAGAACGAGGAGGAGACCTTTGTTGAGCAGGAGGCCGTTGGGGAGGTGGTGGCATAGAAGATGATTCACCAGACTTATTTTGTCGTTTAGCTTCATCATTCTTATCCTGATCCTTATCTTCATCGTCTCTAGTACGTTTAGACTTTTCGAATCTGCATGCTTCTTGAAGTTGGTAGTCCAACAATGCTTGAAACAGCTTTCCTTCCTCAGAAGTAAATGTCCCAGATCGTGCGGACATTTGTGTGACAAGCTTGGCCACCAATTCATTATCCGAGAAAACTATAGGATCGGATGGATTGATTGTGACGGTTAAGGGTGTTGATCTTATAGTTTGCTTGGCTATATGCATAAGATTCGGATATAGTTGTCTGGTAAACATCTCCTTTGTGACTTTAGGAACGATATCCTGAAGGTACTTGTGAGTGTAGCCTTCGATCATTCTGTCCATTTTCCCTTGTAGATCATCCGCATGAGCTTCGTATGTATTCCCTTTCATTCGCATCTTGTCATTCTCATCATGTAGATATGCATTTGGTCGTGAAACCAATTTAGTTTTCTGTAGAGCATGTCCTTCTTTTCGACTTGTTGGACAACTTTTACAATTCTTTCATGAGTATGAGAAATCCAAGATCGAGGTGGCTTCTTCATTGATCGGATGATGATTTGGTTGATCTTTTTGATGGTGGTGGTGAAGAGTGAGAAGAAGAATCTGATGATGATGAGATGTGAGGAGACTCCGGGTCCTTTGGTGGTTCCGAAGTTTCTTCCTTTGATCGTGCAGGACTATCTAGAAGAAACGTATCATACTCAACATCTTCTTCATTTCCATACTTAGCTTGTTCATCGACTTTGGCTTTGGTTGCGGCTTCTTCATCGCTTTAACCTTCTCCGACTTCTCGATTCGGTTCTTCAAAATCAAACTCAAGAGTATCTTCGACGTGTGTTGTTGTACCAAAGTGGTGGCACCGGATCCCTTATCGGGTTGATTAACCGCATCGGGATCGGTGAAGGTTGATCTGCACCACTTGACCCTTCGAGACCACCCATTTGTTCTTGAGCAAATTGTTGTGCAACGTGTTGAAGTCTAACGAATTTGAACTTCTTTCTGTATGATTTATCCAGTTGCTCTTCATCACTTTCTGAGCTTTCATCATATGGCACAAGTACGGGAGTCTTTCCTTTGCCATGTTCAGCTATTGGACTAGGAGGTTTTGGTGCTGATGGAGAGTCATCCTTTGCGGTTTGAGTAGTGGACCTCCTCGTCGATTGTGTATCTTGAGCTTTCGTCCAGTAGCTTTCTTTGTGGTTCAGGTGTAGGAATAGGAGCAGCTTCCTTGGAGGGAACTTTCTTCCTTGGAGTAGGTTTCCTCTTTGGGACCTTCCTTTGACTCTTTGTGCTTATTGCACTTCGGCACTTCCTCTTACGGTTTCCGAGTAGGAGTTCCGAAGGCTTTTCATCGAGATGACCAACTTTTGCCTTCTCTCGCTACTTGATACCTTTTGTATGTTTCAAGCTTTTTGATTTCATTGGTCGAAGGTGATCGGGCAAGACGGCACCTTGTTTCTTTGTTGTCGATTCCTTGATTATGATAGAAAGGATAGGTTCGGACAACACGTCGTGATTGTCGGGGTCATTGAGCCTCTTGGGAATATCAGGATTAAGCCCAAGTGCTTTCTGGATCAAAAGCTTGTGTATCGACATAGGGAATCTTTGAGCCAAGCTTCTTGTGAAATGACATCATGTCATCCCATATCCGTGCTTCGATTTCAATGTCCTTCTTATTGATCAATGACCAGAAGACTTGCAGTTCCATGAGCTGGGGATGCTCATAGCCTTTACCGTCACGACCGAGACAGACTTAGTGATGATGATGTAGAGTGTTCTCCACGGTTGAGGAATGTTCTTAAGATCCACGTGAGAGTGCTTGTTAATAATTCTTGACGCTTCATCATAGCCAATATTAAGTAGAAATTGCGAGCTGTCTCTTCAGTAGGTGTAGCAAAGAAGTCGGTTGGCACGATGTGCGGAATGATGAGTACAGCCCATAAGTCTGCAGGAGTGATAGTGATTTGTTTGTGATTAAGTGTCACATCACACTTTGACTAGTGATCCTCTGCATAGAATCCCAGAATTGTTGAATGTAGACCTCGGGAACTGTGGCAGAGTGTGAGAGCATGTTACGGTAGGGATGATTCCCGAGAATATCCACGCAATGAGACAAGAAGATTCCGAGCATGTGAGGGTGTCAAAGTCAACCCTAAGGTTGTTCTTTCCAATCTTTCTCGGATAACCCTCTGGAAAGATATCGACAATTGTAAGAACTTCTGATGCATCCACATTCATTTGTTCAACCATGTCGTGATCTGAAATAACATTAGCCAAAAGAACCAACATATCGAAAGACATAATGTTAGTCAATAGAAGGTCTTATTGTCTAGTTATTGAATGTACAGTGTCAATGATTGTTACGAGTCCTAAGTCACTTGTTTGTCCAATAGTCCAATGATGTCGTGAAATGTTTCATGAGTTAGTTAACTTTAAGTTTTAAAGTTTATGTTATCACTTATTGTTCACAACATATCAAACGTTTAAGTTTATTAGTGACATTATTGGATTCGTGACGTTATGATAAGTTTATTAACAAGTTTGTACACGTAACAATTCATAATGAAGGTCAATCAAGGCATAGGCGTAGAAGTGGAAAAGTTAAGCGTAAAATAATGACATACGTAGACGAAAGCTTATGCGTAGGATCTTAACTTACGCGTAAGAAATGTTAAGCGTAGGAAAAGGGGACCTTATGCGTAGAGCTTACGCGTAGGCGTATTTATACCTTACGCGTAAGGCTTACTCGTAAGAGTAGACCTTATGCGTAGAGGTCTCTGTTTACGCATATCCTTCACGGGATACGCGTAGTCCCATTGTAGAACCTTACGCGTAATAGTTATGCGTAGGATTTATTCTTACGCATAACATGACTACGCGTAGGGTAATCCTTATGCGTAGAGATTCAAATGACCTTGATTCTGAATTTTAAGCGTAGCAAGCCTGAAATAAATTCATCAGATCATCAATATTAACACAAGAATTCATTTTAACAACAAATCATGGCATGAACATTCGTTAAACAGTTATGAGTAGAAAGTCATACGCGTAGGTCAAAACCCTAAGGGTTATGATTTACGCATATAATTTCTAGCCATGGGATTTGCACCATACAATTTCCGGTAGTTCTAAGATGTTGTGAGAGTCTATAAACCAAGTTATAACATCTAAATCATGGAGAATCAAAAATGCCCAAACTTATGAACTTTAAACCCTAATTCCAAATTTTAATCATTTAGAGTTTCTGGGTGGTTATAGAGCTTGGAAATCATCAATTCATCATCATATAAACATTACACAACAATCTTTTTGAACAAAACTCTTCACATTTGTAAACACCCAAATCGACTCATAAACCCTAATATTCAAAAATCATCAATTCGTGTTTCTGGGTGGATTTTGATGATAAAAATAGTATCATTGATGTTAAAACGTTTTGACACTATCTTTTAACCACAAACACCCATTCTTGATTGGGTGTTCATACGCATATGCGTAGACCACTAAAACAATCATAGACAACATTTTGACCGTTGGATTCGTGTAAGAATCAAAACCAATGCTTAAAAACATGTTATGATTATGAAACAACTTACAAAACGATGATCTGAAACACGGATTTGTCAAACGATTTGGTTCGTAGGATTGTTTAGGTTAGGAGTATTAAATGTGAAGTGAAGTGTTAGGTGGAAAGTGTTTTTATTAAAATAACTTTAACATTTTGACAGTTTTGGTCCCTCCACCTTTTCCTTTTTCACACAAAGCCATTTAACTTCCATTTTGGTTACCAAACAAAAATTGTTAAGAAAGAAACTTGACTACACTCCCCTCGACTTAAGAAAAATGATGAAAGGTTATAAATTTTAGTCCGAGGAGTGTCATTGAACCAGAAAATTTACCACCATTGATAAAAGAAACAACCGAGATATGATAACATGCAAGTACGGATGTTTTGAAGCAGTTAAATCTTTTATTCTCCCCTCAACACTTGATCGGAAAAATACTGAATTTTGAAAGATTAAAGTGTTGACGAAAAAATGTACTTGCCATGTTGAAAGAAAAATAGATTAGAAGAATATTTTTGTTGTTTTATCGGGTTTTATATTTTTGTATTTTGTTTTTGAAAAATTATTTACAAAAGAGATTTTGGTGTTTGGAGGTTTTAAGACTGTTTTAGGAGGTCATCCAATTCCTCTTGAGTCAAACACCTCATACCAATCCGGTGGACCAACTCATTAAACCTAGCGGGAGGCAAGGCTTTGGTGAGAAGATCGCCAATTGGTATTCTGTACCCACAAAATATAATTCAACAGTACCTGTTCCACGTGATCCTTGATGAAATGATATCGAAGATCGATGTGCTTTGATTTCGAAGTCTTTGGCGAGTTGCACGAGATTGCAATGGCACTCCGATTGTCGCGATACATCGGGATTCTGTCAAATACGTAACCATAGTCTTTGAGTTGTGTTCTCATCCAAATGACTTGAGCACAACACGCTTACATGGCTACATATTACTGCCGGTTGAGGACACGATGTACAATCGCTTCTTCGATTGCCATGACACCAGTTTATCACCAAGAAATTGTAAAGCTCATGAAGTACTTTTCCGTGAGTCTAAGCATCCTGCGTGGTCAGTCGAAAAGCGATTAGTTCAAAACCAGAATCCTTCGGATACCGGATCCCCAAGTTAATGGTTCCCTTTATGTATCGGAGGATTCTTTTAGCCTCTGAGAGGTGGGTTTCAGTTGGTCTCTACTGATAACGAGAGCAAAGATATACGGCAAAGACAATATCAGTCGCTAGTGTTAGATACATGAGAGACCCAATAATACTACGGTATTTTGTAGGGTCCACCAATTTCCCATGTAAATCGGCGTCTAGCTTCTTGGTATGAGCCATTGGTGTGGCATAGGTGTCACAAGTTTTCATTCCAAATTTGTTTAACAATTCAAGGGCATATTTGGGCTGACTCAAGAAAATACCACGGGGTGATTGATGAACTTGCTGTCCTAGAAAGAACGTAAGTTCACCCATCATGGACATTTCAAAATTTTTCTTCATTAGTTTTGCAAAAGCGATTGAAAACTTTTTATGTGTAGACCCAAAATGATGTCATCCACGTAAATTTGAACAATTAAGATATGTGCCCCGTGATATTGTATAAAAGAGTTGGGTCAACCGAACCTTTGGTGAAATTATTAGCAATGAGGAAAGATGATAGCTTATCGTACCATGCCCGAGGAGCTTGTTTGAGACCATATAGAGATTTTTTCAGTTTGTAGACGTGATTCGAAACTTCGGGATCAACGAATCCATCCGGTTGGTGACATAAACCGTTTCTTTAAGTTGTCCATTGAGAAACGCAGTTTTGACATCCATCTGATAGACCGTCATAATCATATGAGCCGCGAGCGAGAAATATCGAACGACCTCAAGCGGCGAGGAGCAAAAGATTCTTCAAAGTCTATTCCCTCTTCGACGATAACCCTTAGCCACGGGCGTGACTTATTTCGATAACGTTTCCTTCACATCCAATTTGTTTTTCCAAATCCATTTGAGACCAATGACGTAGACCCCTGTTGGTCTTTCAACCCGTTCCCATACTTCAAGACGTTTGAATTGGTTGAGTTCTTCTTGCATGGATTCAATCGTCTTTTGTCATTGCGTCTTTGATGTTTTAGGTTGATTGGCAGACGGTGAGTGCATAAATGCAATGTTCACCGTCTGTGTGAAGACGTTGTCTCGGAACGACTGGTTGATTCGGGTTGCCAATAATGTTTTCCAGAGGATGGTCTTTGTCCATCTATGTGTGGAGGGTTGATGTTGGTATACATTGTGCAGATTCTGAGGATTCAAATTGCTTGTTGAAGATTCGCGACATCGGTGCAGTCTCATTAAACGGGTTAAAGAACGCATTTGGATCAAAATCTGCGGTGGGGTACTTCATTGAGAACATCATCGGCCGGTTCATCATTGTTGGAAGTGGTTTGTTCAACTGTTGTGGTGGAGTTAACTGGTGGTGCTTCTTCAACGTAGTTGTTGTAGCAGTGTATCGGTATAAGAGTATTATCGGGTTGAGCAAATGAAACAAGCGGATACACCGAGCACGTTCATCAATATCGTCATCGAGCAGGAGCAAATAACCTTTCCATTTGTTGACGAGTAAGTGGGGGCTTTGTTCAATGATGATGGGGTTTGGGGAAGTTTAAGCGGTTGTGTCCGGGTTCCAAGCTGTTATACTCCGAAGCCATTTCCGTAAGTTCATCAAAATGAGCATGAATCGTTTCCATCACCTGATTTGTACGACGATTCCGATTCGAAACCTTTTGAATTATCACAATATCCGATAAAGACTCCAATGTCAGCTTTGGCTTTGAGCTTTCCAAAGTCATCACGATCATTATTAGGATAGCAAAGAGATCCAAATACATGAAAGTGTTTGAGATTCGGTTTTCTCTTGTGGACAAGCTCAAAAGGTGTTTTGTTGTGGCGTTTTGTAATCATAGAACGGATTTGAGTATAGCATGCGATGATACGACTTACGCCCATAAGTAATCTGGAAGTTTAGCATTGATTAACATTGTTCTTGCGGCTTCCACTAACGTTCGGTTTCGTCTTTCAACAACTCCGTTTTGTTCGGTGTATGCGTGCAATAGATGTCGATCTTTGAATTCCCACTTTCTCATAAAATTCACGAAGAGTTTGATTAACAAATTGCCTCTATGCTGTTCGATTAGTCGAGCGGTGTTTCAGTAGTGAACTTGTATTTTCGTGAGAAAGGTGACGATCATCTGTGGAGCTTGGTCTTTGCTTGAAGAAAGTAGACCCAAGTCCAGCGTGAATAGTCATCAACAATTACTAAGATGTAGCGTTTGCCATTGATCGTTTGCACGCGCATCGGGCCACACAAATCCATGTGTAGAAGATGAAGCACATCTTTGAGAGTCGTGTTCCACCTTTGAAGGAAAATGAGCACGAGTGCTTTTGCCTTGTTCACAAGCTGAGCAAAGGTGATCTTTAGAATACCAAAATCGTGGGAGTCCTTCAACTAGTTTGTGTCGAGCAAGGTTGGTGATGGTTTGAAAGTTTAGATGTGAGAGACGACGGTGCCATAGCCAGGATTTTGTTGATGTTGCCTTTGAAAGTAAGCAGATGGGAGAAGAAGCAACCATGTCTTGCATAGAGATAGTGTAAAGACTTGAATTACGCGAGCCAGACATAAGATCGTTTCCTTGTAGATCACGAATGAAACAAGTTTTCTCCCGAAAGCAACTTCCAAATCTCCATCACAAAAATCCGACCTCAAAAGCAGTTGTGACCGAGGCCTTCCACATAATAAACCCCGCTTATTTCGATGTTCCCATTGACATAATCTCCGTATCCCATGATAGCTGCGAAGTGATCATTCCCGAACCGACAAAGTGCCAATGAACTTTGCAATAAAGTTTGATAACAGTTTAAGATTGCCTGTCATGTGTCGGGAACATCCGCTATCAACAATCCAGATGATCTGTATCACTGCATTACACCACGGCGACACGGATGGAATAGAAGTAGATGTGGAACCCGAAATGTTAGAGGGTTCCGTAGCGGTTATAGTAGATATACACACATCAATAGCTTTAGGTATCCACTTAAATCCTAGTGTGTTATATATCCATTTCTGCCATCTCCAACTACTATTTGCTTTAGTCTTAGTGAATGCACTAGGTGGTACTACATTCCTAGGAGGTGAAACTGGAGCTACTGGGACAGCAATGCGTTTCTTAGAATCTAAAGAGGCGGTCTACCAAGCACAGACTTAGAAAGATTAGTGGGCCTAGAGGTATTCCGGTTCTTAGGATTCCTTAAGCGAGAGATGATAGCTTTAGCAACACATTTATCATGACAATCAGAATTCATACTTTTACGACAAAAATCACAAGGTGCATCGGTGAATATCAAAAGTACTTAACGGTTTAGCATTCGTTACATCACTATTTCTATTACATTTGCCAGACGCAATATCTATAGTGGGAGCAACGTGAGTCTTATTCATAGTCCTAGGGTGTTCTTCTACTTTAGCATTCCTTATTGATCTTTTCTTAGGTCGCAACTTCCTATTCTTCGATGTAGTGCTCCTAGGCTGTGAAGTACGGACGTTTGGAAAAGACGCAACTATTCTTGTTTCAGTAGAAGGAGGCACGTTAGCAACTTGTGATTTTGCAGTAGGGATTCTAGGTTCATGATTACTAAGTGTTACTGGGGCTAATCTCTTAATGATGGTTGGCGGAAGTTGTTCATACTTTCCTAACATTTCTCTTAACTTGAAGATAGTGTGAGTTAGATCTTGATTTTCAGGCGAACATTTCCAACAAAATGCATAACTTCTTTAGTGTGTGCAAGATAATGATCAAGTTCATTTGATGCTTCATCACGAGTCTTTTGAGTAAATCAAATATGACACCATATTCCTTTTAACTTTTACAAGTTCTTGTTCATATTTTGAGATTTGACACTTAAAAGACACGTTTTGATCATCCAGTTGCTCAATTTTAGGATCAGAAGATTTTGCACGCAACTAGGCGATTTTGTGTTGAAAAGCAAGTTGTTGATCGTGAATATCTTTTTGACACCAATTAAGCGGACGTATTGCATTTGAAAGTTCGTTTGACAATCGTTTGTTTTCAACTTTTAAGGACTCGATCCGAAGCACATTATCAGTGTTCTCAACATTTACCACGAATCAACAGATATCAGAGATATAATCAAATGCATATGACAAAGAATTCAATAACACAACATTATGGACATCAGCACCGATGACATCTTCCAAGAGTCGATCAACATCTTTTCTCAACAGTTTCTTTTTACGTTTAGTGTTAGAAATAGATGTTTCCGTTTTCTCGAAAACGACCTTCATTAATCCAAGTTCCTTATGAAAGTCCCTTTCCCAAGACAATGCACAACTTTTCAAATTTTTAACATTTGGTAAAAGATTTTTTCGAAAAATGTCTCTTTGTTCTCGCGCTAGAGGCGATTAAAAGTGTTGAACTTTGATTTCAGAATGATATTCTATCTCATGTTGTAAAGTTTTGAGGTCAACCATGAAAATGTCAAAATATCGAAGAATTTTGCGATTTTCAGGTTTTGAGTTTACTTCACCGATGGAAGGTAAAGGACCATAAGTTTGTGCATAATCTGGTTTGGGATTAACATTAGAAGACTCAGGTGTTTTATGATTACCCTTGGTGTGTTAGAAGAATCCGTTGGTGTGACGAAAGTGACCGCTTTTGAATAGTTAAAAGGTTTGTTGTAAACAACTTTTTCTAATTTTGATCGACTCTCGTCTTATGCATCTAATTCCTCTTGACGATTATATTCAACAACACTCATACAGTAATTATCAACTTTATATTACGCTGGAAACTTCATGATTTGGTTTGAATGCTTTGGTTGAAAGCTTAGGTTTGTAATCCGCAAGATTCGGTCCATATCCATTTGGATTGGGTTTTAAAGTAAACTTTTCAATGGCTGTGACCGACTCGCCATGTTTGTAAACAACAGTTTTAAACTCTTTAAGTTTGTTTTGCAAGCCGATGATTTCTTCAAGATGATCATCTATTCGTTTCGTTGAATGCTTTTTGTATGCAGAGAACTATTTTTGACAAGTTAACAGCTCAGCCTTAGCTTTTTGATTTTCCAAGGTGAGGCGTTAATTTGCTTTTTATGTTCATGTTTCAGTTGTTCTATTTGAGACAACAAAGCATTCTTTGAAGCGGCTAGATCACGCATCTGTCTTTCTAAATATTTTTCATTTTGATAAGATTTGGCAAAGGCTGCTTCAAAACCGTTTTCACGTTTTCTTGAGTTTTGAAAAAGTTGAGTTGCTTTTGTAAACATTCAAAATCCTTGGTTAACAGTGCATTTTTGCATTTCAAGTCCCGATTAATGGCATGACATTTTTCCACTATGGTCTGTTGGTCTTGTATTAAACGAGCAAAATCCGGATGAGGCAAAAGTTCGGCGTGTTCAACGTGAGTCTCAACATGATCATTCTTGAGATCCTCAAGTATAACCACGGAGTCAATTTGATTATCAAGGGAAACCGTTTGGTCATCTTGATCGTCAAATATAACTACGGGTCTAGTTGAAAATCGTCGGAATGAGATGTGGATGACTCATTTTGAACATTCCGAGCCTTGCCGGATTCAGATGTTGGCGGAGATATGAGATCAGAGATAAATATGGTTTGTTCGGTACCTGAGACAAGCCATCAGTGTCATACACTGGGCTGTGTCACTCATGTGTAACTCATGCATATTAGCCATCAACATAACATTTGCATTGGCACGCAAGTCCTCCATATCATCATCACGAGTCAGCATTTGCCATAAAGCTCGTTCTTTGTGCGTGAGAGTTCCACCAGCTTCATCCTTAAGAGCCAAAAGAAGAGCCTCTTTGAAATAAGCACTACCCTAGTCCTTGGCTTTGGGCATGCATTAGCCAGTGTCCCTTCTCATTGCAGTTGTAGCATCGAAGACCATTCAACCCATTCGAGCATTTCCTGTTCCACCACTTGAGCTCTGTTGTTATTCCTACCCACAACATTAAACCCTTGACCACCGCCCATCGGACGACCATAACCACGATTCTGAACTTCAACTCGTCCATTGTTTACAACAACTTGATTCCTTGTATTAGATGAGGAGCGAATACGGTTGTTGGATTTGTTGGTATAACGGCTAAAGGCATTAGCAATCATAGCAAATCGTTGTTGCAATGCTTCAAAGCGGATCGATTCCTCATTAGCTTCACAGACAAGGGCTTGAGCATTGTTGTTGTTGTATGGAACCAATTGAGTTTGTTGAGATTGAGGTTGTGAAGGATCATGTGGTGTGATTGTAGCAGTTGGTTGAGTTCTTTGGTTGAGGAGAATAAGCTGTTTTGAGCATATAAGGCAAGTTGTTGATTTTCCGGATGTGTCGGTGGAGCAATTTGAGCACGGAGAATCCTTTCCCTATCAACTTCCTTTTCATGAGGCTTCAAGTAATCGTACAACAATCCATATGTAGAATGATGCATGTTTTTCGCTTGACGGAGAAAAATGACATACTTCTCCCATTCAGGACCAAGACTACTCGGGAACTTAGTATTCCTGCAATTCTTGGCATGATGATGTTGTGTTTATCCAAATCATTGATGATGTCTGAAAATCGGTGATGATAGGACTCTAGTGTCTCTCCCGGTTCAATCATGAAGTGTTCATAAGCCAAGTAAATTTTGGATTCCAAATCTTCCTGATTGAGTACCGATCCTTCCATAAGAAGACGAATATGATCCCACATTTTCTTTGCAGTCTTTTGAGCATCAACACTACGAAGAATTGGGTTTGGTAATCCTAAGAGGATATATTCCATTGCAAGCTCATCTGCTTCATAGTGTAGAAGTTCTTGAGGATTCAAGTCTGCAACTGTAGCAATGTTTGTTTGTTCATCTCTTGGTGGAATGGCATTTGGATCTCCCGGTACAATGACAGTAGGCATCTCAAATGGACCTTCCAAGATAACCTTCTTTAAGAACTTTCCATGTGGCTTCTTTAGATCACAAAACCTAAAGAACCTTATCACCCATTGATCGTAGTTTCTGGAGTGAGCATTGGAGGTCTATCAAGTGATCCAGCCTCATGAATTGATTGTTGGCTGCTTAAAGCTTCAAACATCTTTGCAAACCAAGTGGGTTCCTTCATAGTGTTCCTTGATGGATGTTGATTGAAGTCATTTGTGTATGGTTGAACTTGAAGACTTGGTGGTGGTTGAACCATTTGAGGTTGTGGAATTGCAGCAAGTTGTGGAGTATGTTGTTGATTAAATTGTTGTTGATAAATTGCTTGTTGTTGATTCCATTGTAGATGTTGTGGACTTAAGTTGTTGTTGGCGTTGAGGATGAGGATAAGTGTAAGGGAAATAGTTAGAGTATGGTGGTTGTGACATGTTGATAAACTTGTGTTGGTAAAAATGGATCTTTGTAGTCGAATGAACCTTTGTTGATGAAGTATCCTTAGGCGTAGAAATCACAATAGCCAAGTAGCAATTATGCGTAAAAACACCAAAGTTACGCGTAACAATCAAGAGTTACGCGTAGATTTAGCTTACGCGTAAGTATGGAAAAGACTCTAAAGTTATGCGTAGACACAAAGTTAGGCGTAGAAAGTTAGGCGTAGGATTATCTTATGCGTAAGACTAGGCTTAGGCGTAAGATAAATCTTATGCGTAGGATTTCTACGCGTAAGCTTTATGCTTATGCGTAATTTTAGGGTTTTATCCCAAGTGATCTTTTACACTTCAGAGTGCAAAAGATATCCAAAGTCGACGTATTTTCAGACTTATCCAAGTAAGAAAACACGGAATAAACCACGAAAATGAAGATCAAACCAAGGAAATACTTACGCGTAGTTTTAGGGTTTCACTACGCGTAGGTTTACTCGTAAATTTGATTTTGCTCAAAGTTGTTTCTAAACCAGTTTTTGTGTGATGAAATAGCTTCAATAACACCAAAAGACACAAAAGTGTGTAACTTGATGATCCAAAAGCTCTTAAAAAGTTATGCGTAGGACTTAACCCTCGTACAAAACAAGTAAAAACAATGATCCACACATAAAGTTCCAAACTTTTTGCCAAAAACAAGTATTTTAACACCTTAAAACGTTGAAAGTACAAGAATCTTGGATTAAAAAGTGAAAAATCAAGTTTTTAAGCGAGCCAAAGCTCTCGGTATCTTTACGCGTAAGACCAAAACCTTACTTCAAAAGCAATAACGATTCACCCAACTATTTGGCGATTGATACCACTGTTAGGTCACAAGGTTTACCACACAAGCTAATAAGAAAGATAGAGAAGCGATTGAACAAGTAAACCAAACACACACATGTAAATGTTAGACGGTTATGCGTAGGAGTATGTGAAAAGAAAGCTTGAACAACCAACCCTCAAGTGAGGGTTATTACATGATATTTATAGGCAAGGAGCTAGGGCAACACTCCTACTCCTTCCCTTTCTCCTATGGGCTTGGGCCTAAGCTCATGGGCCTTCTACATAAGCTTAAGGCTAATAACAAACATAAAGGCCATAATAAGCTAACTATTACATATGAGTAACTAACAATTGAATAAGGTTTATGAGTGATTCCAACACGTGTGTACAAGAATATAGTAATAACACATTATTGTTATTATCTTGGATTGAATTACAAAACGGTAAAGGGTAATTCACATAATCCTAATTAAATCAAATTAGGGTTCATTCGTTGCTAGTTTGTGGATTTGATTCTTGTTCGGCTAGAATCAAGAAAAGGTACGCATATTCTTTTATGTTAATTAATTGTTCATTAATAAATCCTATACGCTTCCGCATGTGTTCTTTGATGTTTTGTGATTATTTATTTGAATGTCATGTTATCTAATTCCAACAAATATAAGCTCAAAGAGTCGCTTAATAAAGCCAATAGCTAGTCGTTTAATATTTAGGAAAACACTTTTTCTACATTAATAGTCAGTCCCTAAGAGATAATGTCGAGCTTTCGCTACCATGACAGACCAAAATGTATATCAATTGCTATCAAGAAGATTCAATAAATGGGGCCCATATTTTACTTAGTGATGGCCCTACTATTTTATATACTTACATTTAATTGGCTCAACATGACAAAACATGAGAGACAAACATTAGATAATCTTAATCCTTAAAGCAAAAATTAAAGATTCGCTTAATAAAGCAAATAGTTTGTGGTTAAAAAAAATTAGAATAACATTTTTAAAGCATGAATAGTCCCTAAAAGATAATTTTTAATTTTTAAAATAAGATGAACTTTTGTCCGTTGCTTGTGAAAGAACATTTAACATGAATGAATGTGGATGGCAGAGACCATATGTCTCGACTATACTATAACAACCAAGATGTATATCAATTGCTATTGAAAAGACTCAATTGCCCGAGTGAAAATGATTATATTTAGTGTTATCTAATTCATTGCAATGATTTCGCTCAACTTTTGATGTTATAGCAACAATGATTTGTTATAAAACTTTGATGTTATGGCGATCGTAACTAAACTATGACTAATAGTAAGAAGTTCCCAAACACTAACTAGCAAAAAGATGATGCACAGATGCTTGTAATTTCTAATATCAATACCAACAAAGGCCACTTTGACGGTCAAACAACGTTTCAGATTGCAGGAGAGCCAAAATAATACGAATAAAAACAAACACTGGTGTTTACAATACTAAACCCATTTCAAGAACCCAATATTCAATCATTGCGTGTGGATTAACATAGCCTGCAAGTTCGACGTTGAACACCCACACTTCCCTCTTTGAGGCCATATAATCTTTTAACACCATCACATTGACCCAAATACAACAATAAGTTTACATCGCTATCTTTTAACAAATACTCAATGATACACCTAACGGATTTCATTAAGTCCTCGTGTAATGCAGACCCTACAAAGTGTGGATTAACATAGCCTGAAAGTTTGACGTTGAACACCCACGCTTCCCTCTTTGAGGCCATATAATCTTTTAACACCATCACATTGACCCAAATACAACAATAAGTTTACATCACTATCTTTTAACAAATACTAAATCATACATGAAGCATTTCATTAAGTCCTCGTGTAATGCAGACCCTACAAAGTGTGGATTAACATAGCCTGCAAGTTCGATGTTGAACACCCACACTTCTCTCTTTGAGGCCATATAACCTTTTAACACCATCACATTGACCCAAATACAACAACAAGTTTACATTGCTATCTTTTAACAAATATTCAATCATACACCTGACACATTTCATTAAGTGTTACACCCTGTGAACGACACGATTTAAAATCATTGAAATTTAAACTTTTACATGGAAACGACTTCACTTTAACGGACATCTTGTTACTCTTTTGACCATTAATAAAAATCCATAAACATTTAGACCTCAAGACTATTTTAAATGAAACTAGACTTAATTCTCTTTGAAACGGCGGGTGGCGCGACTCGTGACGACTTACGGTTTAAAAGATATGATTTTTTTAAATTGGTTAAAAATATGCTAAAGCCACCTGTGGACCATACGCCCTTATGCCCAAGGTCTAGAAGGGTGTATGGTCTGGTACTCAGAATGTGTAAAAAATGCATTTTTTAAGAAGAAGGCCTTATGCCCAGCACATAAGGGCGTATGACCTGTAACTCAGAAACTCAGAAAACCTCTTTTAAACGCAGAAGGCCATATGCTCAGAAGCAGAAGGCCTTATGCTCCCATTTACAGATTTTACCAAAAATACAACCTTTAGCAACTTACTCTAAATTCCGTAAAATGACTCACATAACTTGGCATAACACCAAATCTTCCAGAAATCATTAACATAACATAATAAACCAATTCCATAATCATTTGACCCATTGTAACCCAAAATGGGTATAAATACACTTATTCCAAACACCCATTTAACCATAACTCTAAACGCTTGAACCATACCTTGAAACAACCATTGGACAACTCGATTTCTTCATTAACCTTAACATATACCTTGAAACTTGACAAGACACTTACAAACCATTTTAGACTTTCAGGGGTACAACATTGAAACGAGCTCGATATCTACCTAATCTCTACTTTCTTACCATTCTTCTAACTTCCATCTAGCAATCCATAAGCTTTAATCCAATGCTTACCATCGCCATCACATATGGATCTACAAACATTAACATCTTAAACCGTAAGCACGAGGCTTAGTAAACAAAACGGAAATAACTTAACATTATACATCAATCACACATTACACATTATAACCATTCTTCCATTACAAATTTAATCATCAACATACCTTGGGATATCATTAAGCATAACCATACATACTCTAACCATTCCCATCCTACTTTATCAATCTCATGCTAGTTATGCCAAAGTAGCACTACAAACTATTTACACACAAACACATATACATCAAGTCATACCATATACTTAACATAAACATCACATAACACATAATGCATTGAAATCCATATAAAATTAACTTATAACTGGTTTACTTACCTTGATTCCAAGCTAGTGAAACCAAGGACATCATCATCATCCTCTAACATCATTATCACCTTCCACTCTTGTCATCTAAGCCACAATCACTAAAGGCACATATACATAATCAAAATACTAAACCATGATTATCCCAATCATAGATTTTTCTTAAACCCATCTAATTATCATATAATCATGCCATGATTACATGATAATTAGCCCCATCAGATTATTACCTTAATGCAATAATACTTATACCAATTTCATTATAACTTCTTAATTAAGCTTATGAACATCATTTACCAAAATTCCCAATTGATATCAAGAACCTTAATTCTTGGATTCACCAATTAACTTTAGGTAGAAAATTACTTACTTGAAGAGATGATTAGTACTAACTTATTTTGTCACACCCCCAAAATACATGTTTTGCAGCGGAAAGGAATTCCTGGGGATGACTGCCATAGCATCACAGTTACAGTTATATTGAACGACCTAAAGTGTCGTTTTGAAAATACATCGTTTAATTAAGTAAAATATTCAGAGTTTACAAAGCATAGGTCCCGAAAGGTAGTCAACATTTGCGGAAATAAGTTTGTTGCAATCCAAACGATGTTTTAAAATGCATAAAATCCATGTGAGACGCGTCGTCGCCACGACTCTATGATAAGTCCTTATGCATGCCATGAAGTATATGCCTTAGATACCTGAAAATACATTGCTAAAAGTGTTAACACAAAGGTTGGGTGAGTTCATAGAGTTTATGTAAATGTTTTATACGACTACCACAAGTATAGGCCATGTATGACAAATATGCCACATAAAAATGTTACAATTGCTATAAGCACATGACACCGAAGCTGGACTGATCATGATGTTAAGCCCAAACGAGTGTTTTGCCAAACAACTCAAATTATGATATTAAATGAAATGCATCCGTTTGACCAGTTGGGACCACCAACCCGGATGGAGGAGTCACCCTCAATAGATCTATTCACTCACCCTCGCTTCTTCCGGAATTAACGGTTCATGATTATGAAATGGGGACATTCAATTGGCAATTAGGTAACTTAAGCAATGTAATGAATTTGATATACTTGGTATCGTAATAAAAATGATGTGCAATGTATTCTCCCCCGTAGGTTTGAAATAATGTATAAACTTGTAAAACGGGGCTATGAAAACTCACTTGACACAATGATTATGATGGCAAAAGTGGATACACTGAAATGAGGCGCAATCTCTAACTGCAACCTATTATGAATGATATGATCTAATATAAGTCATGAAATAATGTTGTGCATGCAAACTCATATGATATCCATACCACTTGTGCAATTTTAAAAATAGAGTTTATCGTCGAAATATATGTTTATGACATCTCGTCATGTTATAAATTACTTTACAAGTACTTACGTTGAAACAACATCCTATAATAGTCGTTAAGTGATAAATCAAGAAAATATAGTTTTTTGTCGTAAAACAATGTACTTTGATAATTCGTGAAAATGACTAAGTATCCTCGGAAAGCTAGTCGTAAATCGGTACATATCGAGTGTTAGGAAATAAACCCAATGGTTTTAGAAAGCTTGTAACATTATCTAAAAGTCGTAACACTAAACTTTTGTCCATACGAGTCTCGATCCTAGATAAAAATGATAGTGAAGTGAGGTAGTCGGGCTAAAAATATTGTTTAAAGTTAGTTTTCGACAAAGTTTGAGTGACCATATATTATTCGTTACAACTCCGTTTGACGAACGGTTGAACATTTTGGAAAATAGGCTAGGTGAACTCACTTTTACTTGAAGACATCGTTTTCCCAAAAATATTCTATCGATATGAAAAATGATTCCAAACATGGTCACTTGCGACAACCATTTTGGTCTAGTAAAAATATGTAAGTGTTATCACTTGTGAAAAATAGTTACGATAACCCTATTTAAACGCGTGTAACTTAGTCGTTATTAGTCCGTTTTCTACGTTTATATATCCTTGGTTTCGTGTTAATACATACTAATATATTTTTGATAAATCGACTTATTTAGAAAATGTTTGAAACTCATTTTTGCCCTTAAAATAATTCTGGACATCATGTATTTTTCTGAAAATATAGTTTTTGTCGTTAAACATAAAAATAGCGTAACTTCTTCGTTATAAATCCGTTTTAACCCGTTCAAGCGACCACGGTTTCGTTTTAAAGTCTATTTTCTGAATATCTAGCCCAAAATAATTCATGACCTGTCGAAATTTCCAGATTTTGTAAAAACGATCAGACCTCAATTCAAAGTTGTCGAAAATGATTTTTCTAGCGTAATACTTGTTTCAGTCACTTCAAATCAACACCAAATCTATTCTAAACCTACCATACACCTTCTCAGGGTGTCATGGGTTCTTAAACTTCATCAACAATGATAATTTTCAAGGGATTAATTATAGGATGATTAAAACTTATAATAAGTAATAAAAACAATTAAAAGTGGTATAAATACATATGATACTTGCATGTTTTCTTACTAGAATGATAAAATAGCTCAAGTATGATTATGAAAGAGTTATAAAAGTTATGAAAAGCTTACTAGTTGTATGATGAGGTTTAAGGTAACTAGGTACTAATTACTTCTTGGTTTTTATTTCAAAACCTTATATAGAAGTATACTAGGGTTTGTTTAAGCACTTGATCTTGAAAAAAAATATTATGTTTCTTCTTGTTCTTGATCATGGCCGAATATCACAAAGGAAATAAGAGAGGTTCCTGCATTTTACACCTTCTTGTTTGTGTATGTATGTGTTTTTGTTTTAGTATAATATGAGTATAATGCAAATATCTAGCCTACAATTGTATATGTGTACATTTTAGTAGTAAAAATCAAATTGACTACTTAGATGACTAGGGGGAGGGCGGCAATGGGATAAGGGTGATGAATTTTTGTGTAATTTGATGAGTAAATGTGTTAAATGTTAAGTATAATGTATATTTTGATACATATATTTAGTTATTAAGTGTAGCGTTAGCCAGAAATCGATTTTAGCGGAACAAAATAAAATATATTGAAGTCATAAAAATTATAAAAATGCATTTCTCGCAAGAATTGAGTGAATAAATAATTATCGAGTTGAATTTACGAAAACCGTCGTAAATATTTATATATAACAATTTATATACAAAATAAATTTAAAACATCGGGTAAACTAATAATATAATTTTTATAGTCTTAAAATGAGTATAAAATTATATTAGGAAAATTTTTGAAAGTGTCGGATCAATTATTCAAAATAAATGAACGTGCGAAAGCGTTTATTTAATAGAAAAATATACGTTAATGAAATATGCAAACCCATGCATAAATTAATATGAAGATGATGTTACTGATGATATGTAGACTAACTCTAGTCTATATGTAATGTTCTCAATGATGTTCCATGAATACGCAGCTTAACCCTCAAGGTTATGCGTATTTGATACTCGTAAACCTAGTTTACGAAAAATGATAGAATAGTGAATCATGAATAATGATTTTTCTTCGGGGAATGAATAGTGTTTCGTGAATAGTAAATTTTTGAAATAACCTCTCAAAGTCTCAAACCGACTTAAAAAACGATCAAAAGTAAAATGATGAATAGTAACTAGTGAATAGTAAATTCCCAAGATAAATAGTAAAATTTTCAAAGTTTGTAAAATGACCTGAAATTACGAGTTGTCACATATTTCTTGATTTGGAGCACTAATCCTTCATCAATTTGCTCATTAGAAATACTTTGTTTTTCCCTCCTTTTTCTCCAAACCGTACTCACTCATACACCTATTTCATAATAAATTACTTCATACCAAAGTTATGTCACCAATTGTCATCTTTGGTCCCTTAAGTCTATTTGCTTCTATTTTGGCCACATTAAATTTTATTACTAATTACTTCATGACAACATTAGCCCTTTAAGTCCATCTTTCTTATATTTGTGGCACATCATACTTTCTATAGCCATTTACATGATATTAACATTTATAGTTTGACTATCAGGTTTCACTAACCAGTCCCGTAAGTCCACAAAACTTATAAAAGTCATAGTCAACCATTCAAATGGCATTCTTGTAATAAGATACTTAGGCCCGGTTTCAGAGTGTTATATTAAATCCTCGTGTAATGCAGACCCTACAAAACGGCGAGATGGTACTGATCTCAGTTTGTATGAATTATCAACATCAAAGAGTATAAACAGGCCGCATTTCTTTTCTTAGCCTAATGTGGGACTAAATGCTTTAAACAAAAACTAAAGAGTTGCTTAATATAGCATATTTTAAGTCACTATATTCAGAGTAATTTTTTTATAGAATGAATAGTCACTAAAAGGTCATTTTCCGATTTTCAAAATTAGATGAAATTTTTTCCGTTTTAAGTGAAAAAAACATTCTCTTTATTCTCGGTCCTCAATCACTATGTTTATTCACTCGATTTTACATCATCAATCAAACTCCACCATATTCATTCACTTTGTGCAGATATTCGTCTAGTTTTATAATATGACATAATAAAGATGGGCTTTTAAAATAGCAACAAACTTTCTTCATTGGCTCGTTTTGGTAGGTGAGAATTCTAAATAAGTTATGTAAATGTAACGAACTTTCATAAAATGTTCCAATTTGCACATTTTGCTGATGTATCATGTTATAAATGGTGCTACGTGCAAGACTATTAGGTATGTCACGTCATCAAAATGTGCAGATTGGAACACTTTAAGAAAATACGTTACATTTACACAACTTATTCGGAGTCACATACCAAATCGATATATATGAAAACTTTACTGCTATTTAATTACCAAAACCCTAAAAACGTTAATAAGTGTTGCATCAAAGGTCACACAAAAATATAAGTTTGCAAATATAACTATTTGTTGGTACGACACTTGCGCAATTATTCGTCTAGTTTATAATAAAACATAAAAAAATTAAGAACTCATGAATTTTTGGTACCGATAATGTCAATTTGTTATTTTACTTTATCAAATTGAGACATCAAATACCATAACATAATACTAATCTAGTTTTTTGGTACGACACTTGCGCAACTATTCGTCTAGTTTATAATAAAACATAAAAAAATTAAGAACTCATATGAATTTTTGGTACCAATAATGTCAAGAGTTGAGATCAATATAGAACTCATATTTGTCATAGAACAAATGAACCAATCATAACCCTCCATTTTTTATCTAAATTAATACAAAATCATTTTTCACCTTTTTTTTTTAAAACAACATATCTTACAAACGGTAAATCTTCAAAATATAAAAATAATACGTCGGAGAATTAATTATCTTTCTATAGATATGCACTTTTACATATTTTCGACAAACAATTTTTTTCAAAAATTCCGTCCGAAAAAATCATATATGATTTTACGTAATCATATATGATTTTAAAAAATCATGTATGATTCGATTTTACGAATCATATATGATTTTTACAATCATATATGATTCTCAAAAATCATATGTGATTCGTTAAAATCGAATCATATATGATTTTCACAAATCATATATGATTTTTGTTGACCAAATTTCAAAAAAAAAGTTGTTAAAAATATATAGTAGTGCATATCTATAGAAAGATAATTTAATTCTCGCCACGATGGTATAATTTTTATCGCGTAACGATTAACGGTTTATAGATATTTAATTTTTAAAAAAGGGTGAAAGTTTATCATAATAAAAAATGAATGGCTATTATTGGTTCATTGGATCTATGGTAAATTTTGGTTCTATATTGAACTTTTGCCATAATGTCAATTTGATTTTTTATATTATCAAATTGAGACATCAAATACCATAACATAATACTAATCTCAATTTACAAAAGTCATATACATCACATACTATATACAAGGAGAATTTCTTTTCTTTATCCAATTTGGGATTAAAATTAAAGAATCACTTAACAAAGCCAATAGTTGTCGTTCAACATTTTAAAATACATTTTTATATCGTGAATAGTTAATTTCATTTCCAACTTTCATAACATGACATCAAGAAATAAAAGTTAGAAAAGAAAACTAAACATCTATACGTGTATAAGAGATAATGTATGTCATCAATGACGTGGCATAGCAAGAAAACATGAGCCAATCATTAGTCCATTTCATCAAAATATTTAGGTTAATAACATACTCTATCATATACCTTACACTTTTCGTTAAGTGCTCGTGTAACACAGACTCCACAGCCCGACTAAATGCTTCATAATCTATGGACTCATTTATAAAGTCGAGTCGTGCAGTGTCAAAATTATGACTCAGATAGATTCGTTTACACCCCTACATTGGCGGAGCCTGGAAAAGAGGATCTAGGAGGCATTTTTTTTTTTTTTGACAACAGCAACAAAATACTAAGAAAAAAAACTAAAATCGTAATGATAAATCAAGTATTTTTACTTTGAAATGGGGATTTATAAAGCTTTTAGAGTGTTGAATGCCGGGCTATGAGATGGGCCAATTGAGTTTTGGGTGGGTGGGTGGGGGGCACTAGTAAAAAGATTAAAAAAAAAAAAAATCTCGACTTTTTCGGCTAGCCATGGGAGGCACTTGCCCCCCATTCTTACTAACTAGATCTGTCCCTGCCTACATACACTTAATTTCCAGAATTTTCTGCTATATATCATATCTACACGTTATGCTATATGTAGGAGTGGCAATTTCTGACCCGACACAAAAATTAACAGGTTCGGGTTGAGTGTAAACAGATTTCAGATCGGGGTTGGGTCGACCTAGCTAACCCGTTTATTAAACAGGTGAAGTTCGGGTTGGGTATGAATTAAGCGGGTCGACCCGTTAACCCGTTCAAGATTTTTTTCTTAAATTAAAAAGTATTTATATTTTATTATACGGGTTAAATAGGTTACACGGGTCGACCCAAACCTGACCCGAAATTTGTATGAAAGGGAAAAATGGGTATATGGCTGTCAGGTATCCAAACTTGCTTGTAAAACCTTTTAATATTGTGTCGTTCTTAATAAAGGATAACGACTCACTTCTTATGATGTAGGTATCTTTTCTTATTAGACTCGATTGACTTATCTCCTTATTCTAATTGTTCAATCACTATGTTTATTGTCTATTGAATTCATTTTGAAATCGATTATCACATCTACCATAACAGTACTCCAAATTTGCATCATCAAATTCAACTATGTTTTTTCACTTGGAATAGATATGGAATATCATAAGTCCAGGTTCTTTTTGGATTCGAATTGACCAAACTAATCAAAAGTTGGAATCTAACAAAATAATTGGACAAATGAAAAAAAAAAATGCATCGAACTTGACACTTTATGTGATTGTGTGTTGCCAACTATTTTTTTTCTTATTGTATGTACTGAACTTTCAAATTTCGATCATTGTGTGTATTTTGTGACTATTCTGCCATGTAAAATGACCATTTTACCCTTCCAAGTTTGAAAAGATTAAGGGTAAAATGGTCATAAAATACACACAATAATCGAATTTTGAAAGTTCAGTACACACAATAAGAAAAGAAATAGTTGGCTACATATAATCATAAAAAGTGTCAATTTCGATGTATTTTTTTGTCATTTGCCTAAAATAATATGGTAATAAGTAAATGATAAGGTATTATTACAAGATTGGAATCTGAGTAACAGATAACATACAGAACATGCGTCTGACGAAATGTACTAATGACATCAATTCAGTTATTCGGAAAAAAAATAAATAAATAAAATAAAAAGATTGAGAATTCAAATTGATTAGTGCAAGGTACCGACAACATCTAATTATTTGCTCTATCAGAATGTATGAGTACATGCAACAACACAATGCTAATCTCAATTTGGATGACCGAAGTACATGAGAGTATATAACCAAGGAAAGTTTCTTTTCTTTAGCAATGTGGGACTTATAACTCAAAGCTCGAAGATTAAATTAAAACTGAATTTGAGTATTAAAAAAAAAAAAAAAAAACAAGTACACACATCAAATTTTAGTCACGTAACATTTTAAAAAGCATTTTTTATAACATGTATAGTCCTGGGAGATCATTCCAATTCTATATGGTATACGCGTTCAAGACAGTCATACCATCATCATATATTAGGAACAAGCCAAAATACAAGATAAATTTCATATTCGCAGAATGGGTGTGCAACGCCATATGCATGATCAAGTACATCATTATGATTCGCGAGCAAAAGATAAACGCAATACCCTAGTTTATAACGTCTATTTTGCCCTCGACCCCAATCAAATAGTAGCTGGGTCATTTACGAATGTATGTGAATCACGCGTAGAGAAATAAATTGTAGTTCAAAGTTTGATTAAGCGACTGGTTGGTAAATTCGACCATACTGTATGTGATATGGTTCATGTCTTATCTCTAAGCAAACATAAACATTTTTTGTTATGTGTTCATACTTCATAGCAAATACCAATATGCACAAGATAGTAACCAATAGGGCCATATACCCACCCCAGAACAAGCCCAATAATGACTAGTCTACGATCCAATAATAAAGATTTTACTTATGTAATCAAAGCTTCAAACTCATCATATTTTCTTTAGCGAAACACGTATTTGCGGTGTTGATTAAGATAGTCATTCACTTTATTACTAGAAATGTGTGCTATATGCCATATATATGTACGTTATGGTATACAGGACATGGAAAATGAGTGTGTGATTGATAGGTATGGTGTAGAATGTGTCTTTTTGAGTAAATTTAACCCTGCGTTTAAAAGTTAAAAAAGATGTAAAAGTGATTGTACATTATGTTTGTTGGAGTAGTTTTATGCAAGGTACAAACATTCAATGTATGTTTTAATGTCTTATATATAGCCCTTAGGGAAGAGGGAGTGGTCACCTAATACCCTTGGTGCCACATCACCTCTATCCAATAAAAACCTTCCAACTCAAAACTACCCAATTTTACCCTAACACTACCCTAAGTGGAGGGAGTGGTCACCTAGTACCCGATTTACATACCATTTCATTAAAAAAAAAAAAAAAAAAAAAAAAAACATACTACTTTCATTAAAACTACAATACTTTAAAAACCATAAAAAAAAACATTACATAAGTTGAAATTAAAACAAGTTGAAACTACAACTTAAAAATTGCAAGCCCATCCGTGTTTGGTTGCAAGTTCACGTTTTGGTTAAGAACAATTCCAACATAGCGGATCGCGAATGTGATCATGCGGCTCCAAAAAATACTTCATCTCCAGTTGTGCATTCTTGAACTTCGGCCCCTCGATTTGTGTAGCCAACAATTGTTTTGCCAACGCATCCTTCTCGCGTTTTTCTTCCAAATATTCTGTCTTCTTTTTTGTGTACGAGTTGATTTCATCCGCAACACTTGAGATCGACGAGGATACGCCTTGCTTCTTTTTCATCTTTCTTGATGAAAGTAGAGGGGTGGGGTCTTCATTCATGTCGGGAACGGTGTTGCTTGCCGATTCATACTCCCCCGACTTCCTTTTTGAAGAGTTGCTTGTCGCACCGGGAATATCTTGAAAACATTCTTGCTCCGTCCATTTGTCATGACCTCTGACAACCTCCCACGCCAAGGTATGAGTAAATTGTCTTTTTGTATAGTATCGGACTCAGCTTGACCTCACCACGTCCAAGTCGTTGCACCCACTAGCCTTAGCACGTTTCTACATTATATACAAAATAATAAAAAGTATAGCTTAAACAAATAATGTAATTGTAAATAATAAAGTATAGATTATGTAAAATAAAAAGTATAGATTATGTGAAATAAAAAATATAGCTTGTACCGCTTGGAGGTAGTAGCCGTTGAAAATACCCATGGCCGTGTTCATTGTTTTCCACTTGGTATTCAACGAATGAAAAGTTCGTGAACTCGAACCCATAGTTGCCTCGTAATGCTTGAGAATCCGCTTCCAAAACCGTCGGACTTTGTTCATTACCGACAACACCACATTCGGAGATTTGAATCCATGCTTTCGCCAAAGCCTCCTCTTGTGCCAGCGACCAAAGTTCACGAGGCCTCCTCCTTGAATGCTTTTTTTCTTCCTCTCGGATCGACTTCTTGAACTTCCTCATCTTCGCTCTCTTCGTTTGGTAGGGTTGTGTTTGTACGTACTCTACGTCTTCACCAATGTTTTCGAACGGGGAGAACTCGCTTGTAGTAGTGATGTTGTAGTGTTGTGGATTCATTTGAGGAGGACCCATATTATATTGGTAAAATTGTGGAGATTGGGGTTGTGGAACGAAATTGATTCGGGATGGTTGAGAATAAAATTGGCTAAATCCTAACGGAGTTTGTTTTGGTTGATTCGGGGATGGTTGAGACGGACTTGATTTCGAGGTGAAAGTTTTTTACTCTTCTTGGATCCATTGTTTTGAGTTTTTAAAAGATTAGTGTGTGTTTTTATTTGTGGTTTGTGTATTTTTATTTTGAAAAAATGAGTTGAAATGGTTTGGTTTTAAAGGGGATTTTTTTTTTTTTTTTTTTTTTAATTTGTTGCCTACTAGCCGTTACACCCTCCCAACGTTCCATTTTTTTCAAATGCAAACACTTCCCAAGCTCGGCTTCACATGCCGATTTTTATACCCGATTTTGGTACCCTAGGTGGTGGCGGCGGTGTTACCGCTCGGGTAAGGCCGAACTCTGACCGAGACCACTCCCTCCTCCCTTAAAGCTACGTTGAACATTTTCATTAAATAAAATATAACAAACTCACTTCTTCTGAAGTGATTCTATTGTCACCGTATGATAACATATCCAATATGTAAAAACTAAATATGTTGGACCCAACTCCCTATATATTTATAACGATAAAAAGATTAGAATTAAAATGATTTTTGTAACTAAATACTTTGAAACGTATTAATGAGAGGAGAAAAAAAGAGAGGTAACTCAACTCAATTTATCAACTACAACATCTCATAATTTGTTTTTTTTTTTTTTTTTTAAAGGGGATTTTTTTTTTTTTTTTTAATTTGTTGCCTACTAGCCGTTACACCCTCCCAACGTTCCATTTTTTTCAAATGCAAACACTTCCCAAGCTCGGCTTCACATACCGATTTTTATACCCGATTTTGGTACCCTAGGTGGTGGCGGCGTAGCATACCGCTCGGTAAGGTACCCAATCCCTTACCCGAGACCACTCCCTCCTCCTTAGAGCTACGCTTGAACATTTTCATTAAATAAAATATAACAAACTCACTTCTTCTGAAGTGATTCTATTGTCACCGTATGATAACATATCCAATATGTAAAAACTAAATATGTTGGACCCAACTCCCTATATATTTATAACGATAAAAAGATTAGAATTAAAATGATTTTTGTAACTAAATACTTTAAAACGTATTAATGAGAGGAGAAAAAAAGAGAGGTAACTCAACTCAATTTATCAACTACAGCATCTCATAATTTGTTTTTTTTTTTTTTTTTTAAAGGGGATTTTTTTTTTTATTTTTAATTTGTTGCCTACTAGCCGTTACACCCTCCCAACGTTCCATTTTTTTCAAATGCAAACACTTCCCAAGCTCGGCTTCACATACCGATTTTTATACCCGATTTTGGTACCCTAGGTGGTGGCGGCGGTGTTACCGCTCGGGTAAGGGTACCCGAATCCCTTACCCGAGACCACTCCCTCCTCCCTTAGAGCTACGTTGAACATTTTCATTAAATAAAATATAAAAAACTCACTTCTTCTGAAGTGATTCTATTGTCACCGTATGATAACATATCCAATATGTAAAAACTAAATATGTTGGACCCAACTCCCTATATATTTATAACGATAAAAAGATTAGAATTAAAATGATTTTTGTAACTAAATACTTTAAAACGTATTAATGAGAGGAGAAAAAAAGAGAGGTAACTCAACTCAATTTATCAACTACAGCATCTCATAATGATACATTGCTATACCATAGAGGAATGCTATATGTACAACGAATACGAATCCCAATTTGTCACCGTATGATAACATATCCAATATGTAAAAACTAAATATGTTGGACCCAACTCCCTATATATTTATAAACGCAAATAAAAGATTAGAATTAAATGATTTTTGTAACTAAATACTTTAAAACGTATTAATGAGAGGAGAAAAAAAGAGAGGTAACTCAACTCAATTTATCAACTACAGCATCTCATAATGATACATTGCTATACCATAGAGGAATGCTATATGTGACAACGTAATACGAATCCCAATTTGTCACCGTATGATAACATATCCAATATGTAAAAACTAAATATGTTGGACCCAACTCCCTATATATTTATAACGATAAAAAGATTAGAATTAAAATGATTTTTGTAACTAAATACTTTAAAACGTATTAATGAGAGGAGAAAAAAAGAGAGGTAACTCAACTCAATTTATCAACTACAGCATCTCATAATGATACATTGCTATACCATAGAGGAATGCTATATGTGACAACGTAATACGAATCCCAATTTGAATAACTCGTACACATCCCATGATATAAACCAGCAAAATTTCTATTCATTGGCCGATGTGGGACACAAAGCTTAAAACAAAATACCTGAAGGAGTTCCTTAACCAAGCAAATATAGCATGATTATTATAGAAGATCATTTTCATCATTGCTTGCGAATTAACAGACTGATTAGCAAGCACAAGATGACCAGCACAAAACACCACCACATTCATCAAATTCCCATAGTTTTGAATATATTCTGCAAGTTGACCACTGACCACTCAGGCTATCTAACCATCAACTCCACAACTGATTCTGCAATCTTTTACGTATTTACGAAGCCAATAACTTAAACAACCTTCACTATCACAATTCCCACTTCTCATTTGGCTTCAAGGTGGCCCAGGATGTTCTTCCGTGACTTGAAACTTCTCCGAACTATGCCCTTATCTTGTTACGTATTCTGAAGCATAATGTGGAACATATAGGTTGTTTGGTCTTTTATTCTTGATAATCCTATTGGAACCGGTTTTAATTAGTATTGCTTCGACGCCTGAACAGATCCCACGTGATCAAGATAATGTAGCCAAACATTTATCTATTGCGATCAAGAAGTTTATTTCTTTGAATACCTTTTTTGCAACACGACCTGTTTATACTACCGGGGATAGTTACGCGCAAAAATATGTCCCATCTATTGGTTGTAATACAGCAAAGCGTAATATAAATATATGGGTTTCCGAAAGGGTGAATCTTTGTGAATTAGCTATAGGAAATGGTTAAGTGACCCTATAACACAAGTGAAAACCCATGCAAAAAAGTGCTTATTATCTTGGACTAAACTTCAGCTTGAAGTTGTTAGATTAAAGAAAGACACGAATGGTAGCATGCAACAAATGCAAGATCAAAGCTTTTAAACATGTTACGAAACATGTGAGGATTAGCTACATTGTATGATGTTAGGAGAGCAGGAGACACACACCTCATGAAACCACCAAAGTGACTAGCTGTTTATCCAATACTGAGATCTAGAAAATCTTGAAAGCGAACAAGTCCATAGTTTATGAAGCATGTAGTCGGTTCGTGGGGTCTGCGTTACACGAAGACTTAATGCAAAGTGTTAGGTATACGATTGATTATTTACTAAAAATAGTGATGTAAAGATTTTGTTGTATTCGGATCAGTGTGACTTAAGAGTTGGGGTTGTTCGGACTGAATCATGGGTTACAAAGATGAAATGGGATGGTGTTAAAGATTATATGGAGTCAAAGAGGGAAGTGTGGGTGGTCAATGGTCAATTTATAGGATATGTTCAAAAATATAGAAATTTGATGAATGTGGTGGTGTTTGGGGCTGTTCATCTTGTGCCTGCTCATCAGTATGTTAAGTGGCAAACAATGATTGAGGATTGGGTTCTTGAAAATGGGTTGTTTGGTCATGAAAAGATGATTGAAAATTAGTTGGTGCACATCCTTTTAATAAGAGATAACAAACTCACTTCTTATGATGTTGGTTTCTTTTTTTCCTCAAACTCGATTGTTTTCTCTCCTTATTCTCTATTGAATTGATTTTGAAATCGATTATCGCCTTTACCATAACACTCCAAAATTGCATCATCATGTTCCACCATGTTCATTAACCTTGAAATAGATTTGGAAATCTATAAGTCCAGGTTGGCATTGTTGTTTTGGTTTCAAATTGACCACACTAATGTGGTAATATGCAAATGACAAAGTATTCATACACGATTGGCAACTGTGTAATAGATAAAATGCATAACATGTGTTTAACCAAATGTAGTAATAACATCGATTCAATTCTTAGAACTTCATGGACAACCACATAACTTATTTGTAATGCCGCATCCTCCAAACTTTTTGAAGTTTTAGTTTTATAGGCCTAAAAAGTGTTATAATAACAAAACTCTAATTATATGAAGGACAAAAAGTGATAACTTATCAAATAGTTCAATACAATGTCAAAAAGATGTTAGACCTATTATCCAACTCGCTATATTTTGTTACATTGAAAAAATTTTGAAAACTCGTTTGAATTTTGTAATTATATATTTTGAACATATTACTCAACTCACTAAAATATGTAAGATATAAAAAATTGTCGAGAACCGATATCGATTTAAAACATGTTATATCTCATTATAATACTTTACTCCAGCTGAATGAAATATCGATGAACAAAAGAACCAAAGAACGGACCGAAATCTGAGAAGAACCGAACCGATCCGATTCCCTGCCCGCTGGTTATTGAGTTTCAAATTTTTCGGTTCTTGGGTCGGTTGGTTTGGGTCTACCGGTTTTCCTGGAATCAATACCCACAATTCTAAAACATGTAAATTTCTTTGCTTCTCATACTCAAAACATTTCATGATATACATTTGTTTCTAAAACCATAAGCAAGTCAGTGACACTTTTGGTGGATCTACAAAAACCGCACAACTGATTCTGTCCGATTTTCTTGTTCTTTTGCTCTTGAAAATGTGATTGCGAAAGATATGAAAGAATAACATGATAAACTAAATGGAAGAGATAAAAGAAAATAAACAGTGAAACCATAAACGGTTTTGGTTATTTGGTTGGAGATAGTTTGAAGTTATTTCAATTAGTTTGATTCTTATGTGGCATTTTTTTGTTAGACATTTAAACAATGTGAAAGTATAAAATGATTGTTTGTTTGATTTTATGTTTTAATTGTTAAACTTTATTGGTTTAAACATAAATGGTTGCAAACGCTAATTAAAATTCAAATATATTTTGTTTTTTATCTGCCTAATTTATTTGTGCATAAGGTTTCTACTTTTACTTTTAGAAAATCGGTTCATAGTCGGGTAGACTTGAAGAACTGGCACCAGAATCGGAACCAAGATATATGTTCGATTCGAATCTCGGTTCTTACTTTTCAAAAAATTCGATTCCCGGATCCATCGGGTCGGTTTCGATTCCAACTAGTTCCGCACCCATGCTCATCCCTAGAATCAAACATCAAATGCAACGACATTTAAATTTAAAAATTCATATTATGAGCCTAACTCATCTTGCTAAAAATATTAGTGTATACAAAAAGAAAAAATATTGAGAACTCAAATTGATTCTTGCACTCACTCAAGAACACCTTATAATTTGGTCTATCAGAATGGCTGTGTAAGTGCAACAATACCATGCTAATCTCATTTTATGTAAACCATGTACCTGAGGGTATATAGCCAAGGAAAGTTTCTTTACTTTAGCAATGTGGGATTGCTAACTGAAACCCAAAATAAAAGCTAAATTTGAGTAAAGAAATCACTAAAAAGAATATAGGCCGAAACGAAGCCCTTTGAAGATAGAACTAGGAGTCGAAACCATGCATTTAGCCGATTGCTATTCGACCTTTTTAGCACTAGAATGACATATAAAACAAATTCACACATCAAACCTTAGTCACGTAACATTTTAAAAAGCATTTATTATAACATGTATAGTCTATAAAGATCATTCCACTCCTATTATGGTAAACGAGTGTACGTCGGTCATACCATCATTACATATTAGGAACAAGCCAAAATACAGACAAAGGGACAAAAGATTATTTCATATAAAACCCTATTTCAAGTAAATGTTACAAACTCAAAAAAATAAGACTAATAAGCCCGGCAACTACAAAAAGATGCCAATAAAAAGTCATAAGAAAAAAAGACGATCCAATATGCAATTCTAATCAACCCCAAATGTATGATCAATAAGTGTTAGCTGCCACGTCTATTTGGCCCTCGGCCCCAATCAAATAATAGATTGGTCATTTACGAAATTATGTAAATCACGCATAGAGTAAATTGACAGTTTTATATTGAATTTGGATAAAAATGATTATAGTCGACTTTCTGTTTAACAACAATAGAAAGTTATACCAGAAAGTTATACTAACAACCACAACTGAACTAAGACAAATACTAATAAGAAGTACCCAATCGCTAACTCGCCTAAAAAATATGCAATAATGATTGTAATTTCTAATGTCAATACCAACAACCTTCACATCGATGACCTACCAACAACCGCCAATCCGAAAGTCAAGGAGCCCAAGCGCCGAGATTTATAAGTGACGACTGATAAGCTGGACCTATATACCAACTTACTCGAGAAAATATTATCATTAGTCAAGTAGAAGAGTCCCTTCGGGGACATACGATAAAATAGTCAACTAGAAGAATCTAATTTGAGAATGAGGTATACCAAGAGCAGCAAAGAACATGTTTTCTTGACTACCATTACCACATGTTTTAAAGTCTGCAAGTCTACACAATTCAACTATGTTAATGTTAATATAAAGGTATCATATGACAATTTACATTATGTGATAAATTGTTTATGAGAAGAAATTTTGTCCGCTTCAAGTATAAAAACATTTAACATGAGTGACTGTCGATGAGCTTCCAACAACCACCACTTCGACAGTCAAGCACAATATGTATAATGTCTACATTTTGGTATGATCATTTCACAGTTTAATTGATGTATAACATCAATTACTCAAATTTAAAACTCTCTAATCATCAATGATCCTACACATCTGTAATCTACAAAAGTAAAGTGAAAATATTAACCTTTTATCTATACACTTCTAATCTGCACCAATTATAGTTGAGTTACATTGCTCGTCAAAGTCTGGATCATTAACAAACAACCCATTTTCAAGAACCCGGTCTTCAATCGTAGCTTAAGAGTTAAGAATTAACAGACTCGTCAGGGTACAAGATGACCATCACCAAACTCCGCAACATTCATCAAATTACCATATTTTGCAACATAACTTGCAAGTTTACTATTGATCACCCACGAGCCTATTCGTGATCTTTTGTTAATCTAACTACTTCGAGTTGAAGTGTTTCCTATTTGTAATGCTACCAAGTCCCTAACATTTTTTTTATTTATAGACTTAGAGAAACATTGTAATAACAAATTTATGTAATCATATATTACCGATTAACTAATTATAAAACGGGAAAAAAAGTGACAACATATCCAACCATTTTCATTCGGTTCAATAATTAAATATTTTGGACCTAATAATCAACTCGCTAAACTCTACAAAAAGACCAAAAAGCTAGAAACTGGTGCGAAGATTCAAAATTAAACTTCTAAATTTAATAAAAATGACAAAAAATAAAATAAAATAAAGTGTGTTTGTTTTTTCAAAGCTTTTACCTCTTCATCTGCAAACCATGTTTGCAGAAGAAGAGGTGAATCTAAAGTCTTCATCTGCATAGATGAAGACCATTTGTTTTTGTGCTATTGAAGTACTTCTTTTATTTTCTATTTTTTTTTTCATTTTTTGCGCTATAAATCCTTTTGTAATATGGTTCAAATGGGTTAATCGTTTTCTTACGTTTTAGTAGTTTTTTTATGTTTTCGATCATTTTTTTAGGTGTTAGTCCGTTTTTAACGTTTTTGAAAATTTTTTATGTTTTCGTTTTTTTTACATTTTCATTCGTTTTTTACGTTTTCGTCCGTTTCCTAACGTCTTTGTCCGTTTTCATCCGTTTTTTAGGTTTTCCTTGGTTTTTTTACGTTTTTGACTGTTTCATTTACGTTTTTGTTTATTTTGTACGCTTTCTTCTGTTTTTTACGTTTTCGTCCATTTTTTTATGTTTTCGTCTGTTTTTAACGTTTTCATCCGTTTTTTACATTTAAGTCCGTTTTCTTACGTTTTGGTCCTTTATTTATGTTTTCGTCTGGTTTTTTACATTTTCGGTTGTCTTTTTACGTTTTCGTCTGTCTTTTACAATTTAGTCAATTTTCTTACGTTTTCGTCCATTTTTTTGCGCTTTCGCTTTTTTTATGTTTTCGAACATTTTTTACGTTTTCAACAATTTTTTTGCGTTTTCATCTGTTTTTAACGTTCGCCCTTTTTACGTTCGACCGATTTATGGCGTTGTTCGCTTTTTGATACGTTTCATCCGTCTTTTTACATTTTTGTCCGGTTTTTCACGTTTTAGTCTATTTTTTTTACGTTTTCGTTGGTTTTTTTTTACGTTTTGTCCGTTTTTTACATTTGAGTTCGCTTCTTTACGATTTTGTCCATTTTTTAAGTTTGACGAAAACGTAATAAAACGAACGAAAACGTAAAAAAGCGGACGCATACTTAAGAAAACGGGCTAAAACGTAAAAAAATAGACGAAAGCGGACAAAACGTAAGAAAACGGTCGAAAACGCAAAAAAATGGACGAAAATGTAAGAAAATGGAAGAAACCGTAAATAAACGGACGAAAACGTAAAAGCCGGAAGAAAACGTGAAAAACAGACGCAAACGTAAAAAAACGGACGAAAACGTAAAAACAGAAGAAAACGTAAGAGAACGTTAAAAATGAATGAAAACGTAAAAAGAACATAAGAAAACATTAAAAAAAATGTAAGAAAATGTAAAATAACAGACGAAAACGTAAAAAAACGAACGAAAACGTAAAAAACGAACGAAAAATTACGAAAACGGATTAAAACGTAAAAAAGATGAAAACGTAATAAACGGGCGAAAACGTAAATAAAAGGACCGAAAAGTAAAAAAAACGGACGTAAAAATAAAAAAAAACAAACGAAACGTAAAAGACATGTAAAATATTGAGAAAGAGATGTAAGGTTTGTGAAAGAAGAGGTAAGAAGTGAAAGAAGAGGTAAGAAGTGAAAGATAATATCTGAAATTTAGAAGATGAAAGAAGTGAAAAGAAGCACTTATGTCTGCAAAAAAACAAACAAAAAAATCTTTGCCCTCCTGCAGACAAAAGAAGTGAAAAGAGGAAAAAAGTACTTATTGTGAAAAAACACACCTAAATAAATAAACATTTTACTAATCTCAAATGCAACATTGTAAATATCAGTTTATATGACTCACAAACATCATATAATATAAACAAGCCAAATTTCTTTTCTTTACTCAATGTGGGATTGAAAACTTAGGACCTAATGCGGGACACAAAACATAACAAAATTTTTGCTTAACTACCCATCATCACTTATGGTTGGCATTTACTAACAAGAAAGTTATTCCTTATTTGTATCAATACAAGCAGCAATTTTTAAAAATTTTCTAAAGTATGCAAGTCTACACTATTCAAATAGAATAATGTTATTTAAAATTACAGCTCTTTAATCATAAACAATGCTACCAAGATCCTATACACTATACACCAACTAAAGTTGACTTACATTGATGGTCAAAGTCATCTTTTCATTTCCAAACAACCCATTTTCAAGATGACCAACCAGGGCGGCTCAATTCTTACCGAGGCCTAAACAAAGTTCAAAAACGGGCCTTTCGATTATTTGCACTATGATTTTAGTAAAATTGTCTGGATTCATTTAATTACTATTTATTGAAAAAAAAAGTAAAGAACGGTTAGTAGATTAAGAGTCGGTTGATGATAACCAAACATCATTGTTTCGGTCACCTAGAAGTAGGGCTAAGATGACGACATTGAACCAACATGAGTGTGCTTGCTTGTGTTCTTTCGTGAACATTTAATCAAACAAACCCCGCATGAATCTTTAAACAATTAAGCGAAAGAAATATGAATATTATGCTCGTGCTCACTAAGCTTTTTCGTATTCATTTATTAACACACTAAATAAAAAGTACAAAAATCACATAATCAAAAGAGCATAAGAACAATTCACAAATAGATGATCGAGCTTTTAGTTCATTTACAACCCTATCTATTACTGGTCTTTAAGAATTAGATTACAAAAATGAGCTTAATTCATTTTTTTCCATTACCTTAAAAGATGATCTTGGTCCGTTTTATAAATCTAAATTAATGGACTTGGTGTCTGATGGTCCGTAAGCTTAAAGAATAAAAATAAAACTAGATGTGGCCTCAAATTCTAACTTGTATCAGTGTTTTTGGTAAATCGGGGGCCTAAAAATTACTAAAATGAGCTTAATCCATCTTTTTCCATTGCCCAAAAAGACGATCTTGATCGTTTTCATAAAACTAAAATACTGGACATAGTATCTACTTCCTCCGTCTCATATTAAGTGTCCAATTTGAATTTTCTAAGTCTTTCTTTCTTAACTTTGACCATAAATATTTTTGGTTGTGTTATATAATATTTGATGCAAAATATATGAATAAATTGGGTTTTAAATGTATTTCCACTACGTATTATTTTTATCTATTACTATATAACACAAGCAAAAATATTTGAAGTCAAAGTTGTAAAAGAAAGACTTGAAAAGTCAGACCTGGACATTTAATATGGGACGGCGGTAGTAATAAACTTTAGGCCTAATAAACAAAGGTGAAGGCATATGTGGCCTCAAATCCTAAATTCTATCAAGTATTTTAGCAAATTAGGGGGCCTAAAAAATGTCGGGGCCCTAAAAGCAATGTTGAAGAATAAATGTAACAACTTTATAAATAAGGGTGAAAGCTAAAGGTACGCAACGTATTTTTTCAAAAATACACATCTACGCAATGTCACTACGTAAAAAACACATTAGCTAACAACAATTTTTTCGATCTAGCTAATATGATCTGTTTGGTAGTAGGTTACTGTGTCACCTTGGTACCTGAGCAGTTAGTCCTCTAGGACTAACGAGCTTATTACCGATAACGAAAAAAAAAAAAAAAAAAAACTTTTTAAAAAAACGTAAAAATTTTTTTTTAAAAAAAACGTTAAATTTTAAAAAAAAAAAAAAACTTAAATTTTTTTAAAAAGTTAAAGGTCGTTACAAAATTTACGTTTTTTTTAAAAAAAATAATTTAAAAATTAAAAAAAAAATTAAAAAAAATTTTACGTTTTTTTTTTATAAAAAAATTTTACGTTTTAAAAAAAAAAATTACGTTTTTTTTTTTTTTAAAATTACGTTTTTTTTTTTAAATTTTTTTTAAAAATTTTAATTTTTTTTTATTAAAAAAATTTGCGTTTATTTAAAAAAAAATAATTTTTTTTTTTTTTTTTTTTTTTTTTAATGCGTTATCATCTAGCAACGGTCGTTAGTCCTAGAGGACTAATCTGCAAGCAAATTTTTCGCCAAGGTGACCTGGTAACCTACTACCAACAGGTCATATTAGCTAGATCGAAAAAAATTTGAAAGTATGTTAGCTAGATGTGTTTTTTTGAAAGTACATTGCGTAAATGTGTATTTTTGAAAAAGTACGTTGCGTACTTTTAGCTTCCACCCTTATAAATAATGGTGCTTTAGAAAATTGTGGGCCTTAAAAATTCGAAGGCCTAAAGCGATGAATTTAGTAGCTTTACCCTTGAGCCACCCTCGTGACCAGCACCAAAAACTATAACATTTATTAAATTTCCGTATTTTTTAACATAGCCTGCTAGTTGACCATTGACCACTCACACCTCCCTCTTTCACTCCTTATCATCTTTGAGACCATCCCATCTCATCTTTTTAACTCATGATTCAATCCCAACAACACCAACTCTTAAATCACACCGACCCGAATACAACAAAATATTTTCATCACTATTGTTTAACAAATACTCAAAAAATAGCTCTAGCGGAATCAAACAAAAAATACAGCAATACGTATACGAGTATACCACAATCATATCATAAAGCGATTGCTTTAGTAGCTTTACCCTTGAGTCACCCTTGTGATCAGCACCAAAAACTACAACATTCATTAAATTCCCGTATTTTTTAATATAGTCTGTTGGTTGACCATTTACCACTCACACATCCCTCTTTCACTCCTTATAATCTTTGAGATCATCCCATGTCATCTTTTTAACCCATGATTCAATCCCAACACAACTCTTAAGTCACACCGATTTTTTAATATAGTCTGTTGGTTGACCATTGACCACTCACACATCCCTCTTTCACTCCTTATAATCTTTGAGACCATCTCATGTCATCTTTTTAACCCATGATTCAATTCCAACACAACTCTTAAGTCACACCGACCCGAATACAACAAAATATTTTCATCACTATTGTTTAAGAAATACTAAAAAAATAGCTCTAGCGGAATCAAACAACAAATACAACAATATGTATATGAGTATACCACAATCATATCATATATCGAGCCTAACTCATGAACTAGCTGAATTTTGTGAAATAAGCAAAAAAAATGATAACTTAAATTGGTTGTCGCATATAAAATGACATTTTGATAATTTATATCACAATGGCAAGTCATAATGTCTTTCTAAATTTAGTGAAACCATATGCGCATCCACTATAAGAGGTTCATGAATAATGCATGTACAATATGAAACATTTATAAAGTTGTAACACATTTTTATCATAGTGAGAAAAGGTTTATAAACTCAAAAAGGTTTATAATTTATTGATATGTGATGACATGAAACACTTAGCGCATCCACTATGATGAACCTATTAAAAGGTTTATAAGATTGACACTTCATGAAATGTCATTAATTTACAAACCTTTTTCATACTATAAACTTATTACCACTATAGATAAAGCTTTTAATAGGTTTAGGGGGCGTTTGGTTGAGGCAATTTGGGGGATATTGAAGGCATTTGCATTTTAATTCCCTTCAAATGTCATGTTTGGTAACTCAAATGGAGGAAATTGAAGCAATTTACAATTCCTCGAATTGCCAAAATGGGGAGAATCAAAATTCCTCCAAAAAGTGAGGAATTTTAATTTGCTTGAAAAAAAATTTATAAACTTTTTTTCTTATTGTTTTTTTTATAAACTTTTAAATAGAATATTTATAATTTTTTTTTATAAACTTTTTTTATAAATTTTTTATAAACTATTTTATAGATTTTTTTTTAAACTTTTATTATAAATTTTTTATAAACTTTTTTTTATAAATTTCTTATAGATTTTTTTAAACTTTTTTTATAAACTCTTTTATAAACTTTTATAAATTTTTTATAAACTTTTTTTATAAACTTTTTTTTTTAAATTTTTTATAAATTTCTTAGAAATTTTTTATAAACTTTTTTTATAAACTTTTTTATAAACTTTTATAAATTTTTTATAAACTTTTTTTATAATTTTTTTTATAAACTTTTTTAATAAATTTTTTATAAACTTTTTTCATAAATTATTTATAAACTTTTTTTTATAAATTTTTTATAAACTTTTTTTTATAAATTTTTTCTAAACTTTTTTTAAATTTTTTTTTATAAACTTTTAAATAGAATTTTTATGAAATTTATATTAAAAAAAAAATTTTTTTTTTTAAATTTCTGTGAACCAAACATGCGAAGATATTTTAAATTCCGGAAATTTAAATTCTCAAGAATTTAAATTTTCTAGAATTTAAAATTCCGGAATTTCAAATTACCCCAACCAAACGCCCCCTTATAGTATTGTCAACTCATGTAATGCATTAATTTATAAACACCTTTAAAATGCTAGACCTTTTCATGCCACCTAGACTTGAAATGGTTCCTCACTATGGTACACAAATTTTTAAACCTCTTCATATTTTCTTGGACCTATTCTTAAACCACCATAGTGGATGCTCTTATAAAGCTAATTTTAACCATAGTAGATGCCTTAATATTATATAACTAAACAAAACAAAATTTTCCTTTCGGTACTAATGTGGGATAGAAAACTCAAATCAAAAGGTGAATTTGAGTGAAGGACTTGCTTAATAAAGATATACACACAACACATTTTAGTCATATACGAGTAATATTAAAAAATTAATTGATTTATAACATGAATAAGATCAATTCTAATTCTATTATGATATACGAGTATACACAGTGATGCACATCATTTGTTTTAGGATAAAGGTAAAATAGAAGATCATTTTCATATTTACATAAATGATGGGCAACACCATTGTTACGCTTGCATACAAAGACTAATAAGCTCGACAAGTACAAAAAGATGACAATAAAATTTACAGTCACAAGAAAACAAGAAGATCCGACATGCAATTCTAATCAACCCCGCATTAAAAAAATGCTTGGCTACATTTTCTTGATCATATGTGGGATCTCTTCGCGCGTCGAAGCAAGACTAAACCCCGTTCCTATAGGATTATCAAGAAACAAAAGACCAAACAAACCTATTCCAATAACTCAGAGTTTTTTCTTAGTGTAAGATGTTCCACGCATTATCTTTCAACGAATACGTAACAAGATACTGGCCAAGTTCGAAGAAGTTTCCTGTCATGAAAGAGCATCCTGGGCTACCTAATTAACAGGTAGTATCTAAGCATCTAATTAATAGGGGGATTCCTCTTGTGTTTTGGTCTGAATGTGTGTTAACTGCTACTTATTTGATTAACAGGTTACCTTCCTCTGTGTTGAATGGGAAATCTCCTTTTTCTCTTGTGTATGGTAGGGAAACTAGTCTGTCTCATCTTAGGGTGTTTGTGTTTTGCTGCTATTCAAAAAGAGTCTGATAAGTTTAATGAAAAATCTGAAAAATGTATTCTGATTGGTTATGCTAGTGGTAAAAAACCTTATAAACTTTTGAGTTTAGTAAATAGAGCAATCCTTTATTCAAGGGATGTGAAATTTTATGAAACTATTTTTCCATTAAGAATAAGTCAGAATGTAACTTCAGAGCCAGTTTCTGAGGTTACTCGTCTAAACTTTTTTGATTATAATGAGTCTGAGTCAAAAACCAACTCCTAGTCCCATTCCCAATGATGCAAATTTTGAAAGTGTAAATAGAGAAAATGCATCTGTTGGTAGTGAAGGTAGTCCTTCTCAACTTGGTATGGTTGCGAGCAGTGAGCAGGATAAGAGTTAAGAACAAATGCAACTTCGTGCTAGCTCACAGCAACCAGAGTTGGAAGTGTCTGCAACTCCTTTAGATGAAAACCATGAGTCTGATGGAAACAGTTTTCTTAATACAGATGAGCCTCGGTTTCAAAATCAAACAGAGGAAGGAACCACTAGAAGATCTTCTAGGTCTTCTAGATTGCCTACTAAGTTGAATGATTTTATTCTTGATAATAAAGTTAGATATGGTATTGGTAAGTATGCCAATCATTGTTTGCTCAGTTCTGATAATTGTTGCTTTGTGTCTAATCTGAATAAATCTAGTGAGCCTACTTTTTTATTTTGAGGCTTCTAAAGATGTTAATTGGAGATGTGCTATGAATGATGAGATACATGCTTTATATGAAAATGATACTTGGACTGAAGTTGATCTTCCTTATGGGAGAACTCCTATTGGTTCTAAATGGGTTTATAAGATTAAATATAAAGCTAGTGGTGAAATTGATAGATATAAAGCTAGATTAGTGGCTAAAGGCTGTACTAAAAAAGAAGGTCTTGATTATGATGAGACTTTCAGTCCTGTTGTGAAAATGAGCACAGTTAGATGTCTTATTAGTCTTGTTGTTCAAAATGATTGAAAGTTGTTTCAGTTAGATTTTAATAATGCTTTTCTTTATGGTGATCTGAGTGAGCATGTATATATGCTTCCTCCCCCAGGTTATCATAAATAGGGTAGTACTAAGAAGCTTTGTATAGATTGAAACAAGCTCCTAGACAATGGAATTAGAGGTGCACAAAAACCGGTTTTTACAGGTTTTCGGTTTTTGGAAAACCGGTTTTTAAAAAACCAGTTTTTCCAAAAATCAGTTTCGGTTTTTTTCGGTTGTTCCGGAATCGGTTTTTTTTCGGTTTTAAAAGTTCGGAATCGGTTTTTTTCGGTTTTAAATGTTTGGAATCGGTTTTTTATAGGTTTTTTACCTGTTCGGTTTTCTTTGGTTTTAAATGTTCGGATCCATTTTTTATCGCTATTTTACCGGTTCGGTTTTTTTTCGGAATTTAAAACATTTAATACTAATACATTTCGAATACAATCATAACTTTTATTTAAACAATACAATTATACAACTAAAACTATAAAATACTAATACATTTCGAATACAATCATAAATTTTATTTAAACAATACAATTATAGAACTAAAGATAAATAAATACTAATACATTTCGAGCTTCGGCATGAACATCACCCAAAAACACATTAGTATACTCAAGTATATCGAACTTCGGCATTGCCATCACTCGTGTATACTCAACGATCTTTCAAACATACACATACTTTCACATATATTGTCCCAACTCACTTGTTAGGGCCGATGATCGTTGACGCTTTGTAGCATCTTCACGTAAAGTATTATAAAGGTTTATGTTAATGTCCCTTGTCATTCGAGACGAACCGGCCCGCATTGGGTCGAGAATTGGGTTTGGTTGTTGACCATTTTTGTTGCATAAATTTCAAACAATTTCTTAAAATAATCATTAAATTTAAAAACTTGAGTATATATATATAGTTGGGATAATTTGGAACCGATTAAATTTAGACTGAAACAAAACTGCATCTATATAGTTGGGATAATTTCAAACAATTTTTTTTTCGTAAAGCAAAACTGAAACAAAACTGAACTAGTCAACAAAATGTAAAGTTGGAAAAAGTAGTCTAGTCAAATCAAAAATCAGTATGGTTAAAGTAAAAGTAATGAATGTCTTGAAAAGCTTCTTCATTCACTGTTGGATGTGATCATCACCCCTACTAAATGGCAGACAATGAACTAGAGTCTAAATTTAAATTTACTGGTTTTCGAAAAAAAAAAATAAATAAAAGAACCGGTTTTTAGAAAAAACCGGTTTAATCCGGGTTTAGAACCGCTAAAAAACCGGTCATATGAAAAAACTAAAAACCGGTGAAACCGGTTCAGTTTTGAAAAACCGGTTTCGGTTTAGTAAAAACCGGTTTTTGTAAAAACCGGTTCCGGTTTTTTTCGGCTGTTTTTTTAAAAACCGGTTCTTGTATGCATCTCTAAGTGGAATCATAAACTGTCAGAAGCTTTGTTTGAGGCTGGTTTTGAACAAGCTAAAAATGATCATTCATTGTTTATCAAAAAGAAAGTACATTGATGTTTCTTCTTGTTTATGTTGATGATATGGTTATTTGTGGCAACAGTGAAGTTGAAATTGAAAATTTTAAGAAATTTTTGAACAATAAATTTATGATTAAAGATCTTGGTGAGTTGAAATATTTCTTTGGTATTGAAGTTTTAAAAACTAAAACTGGTTTGTGTTTGAATCAAAGAAAATATTGTTTAGAGTTGCTTCATGAGTATGGTTTACTTGCATGTAGGCATGTTATGACAGCACTGCCTGAATATATTGTTTTGAACTATAAAGAGTGTGATGATGACAAGTTATTAAAGAATATAACAAGCTATCAAAAGCTTGTTGGAAAGCTTATATACCTTACTATGA
The DNA here is from genome assembly GCA_910596185.1 of Chrysanthemum makinoi. NCBI lineage: Eukaryota > Viridiplantae > Streptophyta > Magnoliopsida > Asterales > Asteraceae > Chrysanthemum > Chrysanthemum makinoi. Next base: position 322,468,465 of record OU343225.1, read on the forward strand.
CCAGACCTGATATTGCTTATGTTGTTCATTGCTTGAGTCAGTATATGCATGCTCCTTTACAGTCTCATTTTAACATTGGTTTAAGGGTTTTGAGGTATCTTAAGCTTGCTCCAGGAAATGGTATAAGTTTTAAGAAAAGTGAGAAGTTTAGTGTTGTGGCTTTCTCTGATGCTGATTGGGCTAAATGTCCAGTCACCAGAAGGTCTGTCTCCGGGTATTATGTTTTTGTTTATGGTAATATTGTTTCTTGGAAGAGTGAGAAGCAAAATACATTTTCAAGATCTTCAGCTGAAGTTGAATACAGATCTATGGCATCTATTACTTGTGAGGTTATGTGGATACTTAAGATCTTAAAAGATCTTGAAGTGGCTGAAGTGTTGTTGCGTGTTATGCTTTGTTGTGATAACAAGGCAGCTATGCAAATAGCTGCAAATCCTGTTATGCATGAAAAGACTAAGCATTTTGATATTGATGTGCATCTTATTAGAGAAAAAGTGGCATCAGGTTTGATTGAAATTGTAAAGGTTGGTTCAAAGGATCAAACTGCTGATGTGCTAACTAAGGCACTTGGCATTGCACAACATGCAGTTATGGTAAAGAAGCTTGGTATGGAAAAATCTTTTTGCTTCATCAGTTTGAGGGGGGATGTTGGAAATAATAGTCAACATGTCTTTGACAAACTTATGAAGCTTAGAGGGTTATTTGGTAAATATTTTTAGTTATATTATCCTAATAGATAACATTTGGTATGTTTTTGTAAGTGTTTATTTGTGCAGGGGTGTAAAGTGAAAAATAGCTGCTATATAAGCTGAAGTCTGGATCTAGGGTTCATTCATTAAGTTTCTCTCACAAGTTTCTCACATACAAAACTTTATCAGGTAGTTTATGGTCTTCTGGGAAGTTTTGTTATATTGGTTTAGATCATCTTGATCTCAGTTGTAGTTCGGTTTATTGTTCTAGTGTGTTGGTTGATTGTATTTGCGTTACACCTTTGTAGAGGGATAACAGCTTTGTTCTTTGTATTGTTCTTGGTAAAAACTTGTGTTAGGGACTTATCTTTAGTGTATATTGTTATAATAAAAGTATCACCAAAGGGTGGTTGGTTGGGTGATTAGTACTTGTGTTTTTTGTACTATTTTAACACTAACCCACCTTGCTAATTCCTTCTATATTAAAAAAAAAAAAAAAAAAAGAAAAAAAAAGAAAAAAAGGATTGAGAACTTAAATTGATTCTTGCAAATAAGAACCCTTCTGATAATTTACTCTACTAGAATAAATGCGTAAACATCATGTACATGGGAGTGTATAACCAAAGGAAAGTTTCTTTTCTTTAGCAATGTGGGACTATTAACTAAAAACTCAAAATAAAAGCTGATTTTAAGTAAAGAAGTCACTTAATAAAACAATTACACACATCAAATTTTATAGTCATGAAAGATAACCGACAATTAGTAATACCTCTACTTATCAAATGCCACAACATACCACTACTCTTAATTCATAAGGATTATAAACATCACATATTAGGCTGCACCCAGTAAGGGATCCTAATCCCTCCCATTTTTTCTATCACGTCAGTTTTCTCTCTCCAGCGACCTTCAGCCGATTGGGTGCCCCATAAACAATCTATTCATAAAATTTGTGTGTGTGTGTTTGTTATATCGATCGTCTGCACGATCTATTCACAAAAATTGTCGCCCAACGACCTACATCGACCGATTGCCCACATTAAGGCGATCGACAAACGATTCGGTCGGCCAATCGATCGTTAGGCCTTACTGTGCCCAGCCTTATAAACAAGCAAAATTTCCTTCCTTTACCCGATGTGGGATTGAAAGCTTTAAGTAAAAAGCTAAAAGAGTCAATATAACCAATAGCTAGTGGCAGCGAATACTTTTTGATACAAATTTCAGACAATTTCCACATTTATGGGCAGAGACGGAACCATGGTCAAATAACACCGGGTGCTCAATTTTATTTTATTATTTTTTATTTTTTATTTTTTTAATTATTATTTTTAAGTCTACTAATTAAATAACACTAGAAACACATTTCGATTGACCGGGTGTATTTAAGATGCATTTAGGAAAAATCTATATTTTTTTGGAAATATTAACAGTATATCGAAAAAATTCATATGTGTCCCGGAACCCCGCAAGAACCCTCTGGTTCCGTCCCTGTCTTCATGTGTGTCCCGGAACCCCGTAAGAACCTTCTGATTCCGTCCCTGTCTACTAGGTACCAACAAAGGCCACTTCGACAGTCAAACAATGTTGCACATTGCAAAAGTGCCAAAATTATACTAATAAAATAGAATACCAATTTATGGTGGTTTTCCTACAAAAAATGTATAACATGAAGTTTCTAGTTTGGGATATGGTTTTGCTACTAAATGTCGATAGCTTTACCCCGGTTTCAAAAGCATTTTTAATGTTTCACGTATGGATCAAAGAGATAGTGGAGGTGGTGGTTCGAGTCTCTTATTGGTTAAATTTTTTGTTGTGGTGGTGTTGGCGGTATACGTTGGAATTGTTTCCGCTCGAGTTTTTTGTATCTTTCTTATTAAAAAAAATTAATGTAGTCATCTTTTTGCGCTTCGTATCATATTTTCAAATTACATGTACACCTTGTTGAACACAAGTTTATGTTTGCTACATGGATAAAGGACAAGGATTAAGGCTATGTTTGGCGACACGTAGCAGTAGCAGTAAGTATTAAGCATTAAGCAGTAGCAGTAAGCAGTAGGCTGTAGCTGTTTGTTTAAAAAATGTGTTTGGTAACGTAGTTGTAGCAGTAATTATAAATTGTAAAATTACGAAAAAGGTCATATACATATTAAAATAAAATAAATGATTAAACAAATGAGGGTATATATGTAATTTCATAAACTAAACGGTTGGAGCGACTGTGGAATGCTTAATCAAGAAGCATTTAGATTGGAGCGGTAAGACAATATTTTAACGCTTGTTGAGGTGTTGCCAAACAAGCTTTTCATCTATAATGCTTACCGCTTGTCGCTCCTAAACGCTTCCAAATGCTTGTTGCCAAACATGACCTAAGTATTGAAGTTAAATAAAAAAAAACAGCCTTGCTAATAAGTTTGAAGTTGGATAAATCAACAATTCAATCAAAGTAACAAAGTAACATTACACAAATAAAAATGATTTTATCCACTGCCAGAACTCGAACCTGGGACTCCTAGCTAAAGGAGACGAAACAATTTCTTTGTTTGAGTAGTTGTGCTACAACGGATCTTGTTGTTATATTCTAATAATATATTCTCTTTAATTTTTATGCAATTAAATGACCTCGTATATTTTGTTCCTAGCGTTGTTGCCAAATTTACTCTTATTTAGAGTTAGGTGTTGTTCAATTTCTAAGATTGATTACGTTAACTGTTTTCTATTTTTATGCATTTGACTTTTGTTGGTGTTATAACAACAATTCCTAACATCAATACCAACTATTTCCACGTCTATGAGTTACCATCAAAGGCCATTTAAACTGTCAAACAATGTTGCAGACTGCAGAAGAGCCAAAATAATACCAATAAAAACGAACACTGGTGTTTCCAATACTAAAGCTCCACATTTGCAACTAATAATCAAACCACCATATGAGCTGAGCACCTCACTCAACGATAGAAGAATTTCATTTGAAAACGAGGATACGAAAGCACATGTTTTCTTAATTATCATTACCAGAAATGGAAGTCACAAAGAAAAAACCTTTTCGATAGTTTGGACAACCATGTTGATCAATGCAAGCAACAATTACCCAATGTTTCTAGAGTCTGCATGTCTACACAATTCAAAAATGTATCGTGTTTATATTTTGGTATCATCTGACAATTTACATTATGTATCACATTAGTTACTTAAACTTACAACTCTATAAGCAATGCCACCAAGTTCCAACAAAATTAAAATTCACACCAATCAAAGTCAGAAACCGAACTTTTTATTTACACCAATTACAGTTGACATGCATTTCTGGTCAAAGTCTCAATCATTTTTTCACTAACAAACAACCCATTTTCAAGAACCCAAACGGCCAAACATCACAAGTTCACAACATTCATCAAATTCCCATATTTTTAACATAGCCTGCAAGTTGACCGTTGACCACCCACACTTCCCTCTTTAACGCCATATAATCTTTAACACCATAATCCTTCTCCCTGACACCCCAATACAACAAAATCTTTACATCACTATCTTTTAACAAACTCAATCATACACGTGACACTTTTCATCAAGTCCTCCTGCAACGCAAACCCAAAAACACAACTACATTAGACCATATAAACAAGCAAGATTTCTTATTTTGTCCAATGTGGGATTGATAGCGCAAAGCAAAAGCAAATGGTATCCCTTAATAAAGACAATAGTTTGTCAACTAATAATATTATATAAAATATTTTTGTAACATGAATAGTCCCTAAAAGATCATTTCCAATTTTCATACCACGACTTGTAAAAAGAAATAAAACCGACAAAAAAATGTTTTGTTCTATGCTCATAATTGTGTTGATAAGAAATTTTGTTTGCTTCATGTGAAAAACTTATTTAGCATGAATGAGTGTGGATTGCATATGCCATGTGTGTCGATACCACAACACACCAAGATGTATATCAATTGCTATCAAGAAGACTCATTGCTCGAGTAAGTTGGAATATGTTGATCTATCAATTTACAGTCCAATCTTTCATAAGTTGGGCGGGAAATCTAAGTGTAGAACTGTAGATTGCAATGATTCTGCTTAACTTTGATGTTATAATAACCATGGTTTGTTATAAACTTGTGATGTTATAACAACTGTAACTAAACTAATACTTATTAGTATACTAATAAATACCAAAACACTAACCTATTTCTCAACTTGTTAAATTCTTATATATTGATATATTACCCATTAACTACTCGTATAGAAACGGACAAAAAGTGATAACATATTCAAGCGGTTTCAAGCAATGTCAAATTTATATATTTTGGACTCGCTAAATTCTATAACACAGCCAAAAAGTTGAAACGTCTTGCAAGCTTGAAAAATAAAATTTTTGAACCTATTGCTCACGAAGCTAAATTCTATAAAATGACAAAAGAAACAAAAATAAAAAGAATTCATATATATCATTGGATTTGAAATAACAACCACGTGATTTGCTCTACCTGATTGAGATATCAAATACAACAAAATATATGGATCATAAACATGGTTTGGGTAGCAAAAGGCGCGAAATGTCGTTTCTAGAATCAATTTTTATGTTGTGTTGTATTACAGTCGATAGCTATACACCCATTTATGGTGTTTTCCCACAAAAAGTGTATAACATGAAGTTTCTAGTTTGAGATATGGTTTTGCTACTAAAAGTCGATAGCTTTAACCTGGTTTCAAGTGCATTTTTAATGTTTCACGTATGGATCAAAGAGATAGCGCCGGTGGTGGTTCGAGTCTGTTATTGGTTAAATTTTTTGCTATGGTGGTGTTGGCGGTATACGTTGGAATTGTTTCCGCTCGAGTTTTTATGTATATTTCTTATTAAAAAGAATTAATGTAGTCATCTTTTAGCGCTTTGTATCATATTTTCAAATTACATGTACACCTTGTTGAACACAAGTTTATGTTTGCTACATGGATAAAGGACAGTTATTCAAGTTAAATAAAAAAACAATTCAATCAGAGAACAAATTAACGTTACAAAAATAAAAATGATTTTATCCGCTGGGACTCCTAACTAAAGGAGCCGAAACAATTACTTTGTTTGAGTAGTTGTGCTACAGCAGATCTTTGTTGTTATATACTCCCTCTAATTATATTTATATCGAACTCAACAAGGGCCTATAAAGCCTCATTATTCTAAGAATATATTCTCTCTAATTTTAAAGCAAGGTTTTATATTTTGCTTAAACGAATCTTGTTATGCAATTATATTGTGCCTAATTTACTCTTTTTTTTTGGGTAAAAGGGACAACAATCCCCGGTTAAAAATATTAATCACCCAAGCCAAATAAGTACAATGGAATGTGGCTGAAGTACCACATTAACCTCAAGCCTAGCTTGAACAACCACTAAATCCGAGTGACACACCACACGGAAACAATCCCTATTACACTAACAATAACTCCAATAGGGAAGAACCATCTAGCCATACACAAAGAGTAACATCTAATAGCTACCCGTGAAGAAAAATAGAATCTAACTTCCATACTTTAATAATATCCAACGCATCTCTTGAACGCTTCCATCTACAGGAAACAAGCTTGAGACGAACCGAGTTGATAATACAATCAACAACTTGATCGATAGACCTCTTCACCTTTCGAAATAAACGATTGTTGCGCTCTTGCCATAAGAAATAAGCAGCAGCCGCCAACACCAATTTAGAAATAACACTCCTTGAACTTTTTCGGCCAGCAAAAGGAAGAATCACTTGTATAATAGAATCCATAGATGAATTAGCATTTGAAATGCCAGCAAGCGACTTTAACTTATTCCAAACCTGGCAAGAAAACGGGCATTCAATTTCTAAGATTGGTTACGATAACTATTTCTAATTTTTATGCACTTGACTTTTGTTGGTGTTTATTTGGTGGGAGTAAAGGCATTTATGATGCATCAACCTTTTTATTTAGTTTTTTTTTTTCTTTTTTTTTAAGAATTAAAAAAAAAAAAAAAAAAATTGTTTGAAAGGTTTTTTAATCACCAATCCTTTTCATATTAATTAAAAGCATTATTTCGATTTACATAGAAGTGCAAAGCAAATGAGCAATAAGTTGCGACAGTAGCTTTTCTTGAATTGCAAAGCCAATTTAAAAAAAAAAATCATTTGTAGGTGTAATAACATTGCTATGTATAACTCGTTATATTCTATTGAGGAGCTCCTAATCTTCAGATGCAAGGAAACCAAAAGTATCAATAAAAACAACGATAAACATATTACTCAAAAAAAATGTTTAACATAATAAGATACTACTATTCTAATAAGAACAACGACTACCCACTAGTTTTTTTTATATCTCAATTTGATAAAATATATAAGATTGTTATTTTTATTTTTTTTATTAGGGAACTTCACGGACAATCATGTAAACTTGTATTTGTTTATGTTTATGTTATATATTAAATGCAAGTGAATTCACGTACTGCTTGAAACGAAACCATAATGAGTTGATTTGTGTTATGATTTATTGCCTTACATATTGAATAAAAATGAGCTAAAAGAGATACGGATTATATGGTAGAAAATCATGCCAGCTTGTATTTGTAATGCTACATGCTTGATGCTTCTAACCATTTTGTTTTATAAACATAGAGAAACATTGTAAACGGGTAAGCGAATGAGGTTTTCCGAAAAGGGCGAGTCATTTTAACCGATGGACGTGGCCTCACCGGGTTAATCCCGAGACCGTTTCCGCCTTCTCGATCTGGCACTCCCAAATATACACACCTAACGATGTTTAAACATATTTCTTATGTAGGAACGGACAAAAAGATATTTTGGACATAACTAAACTCGTTAAATTTGTAAAATGACAAAAAAAATTAAGAATTTATGTATATTTATGCGAATGGCAATTTCGCTTTGATATTTTCCTCCTACCGAAGCAAATATAAATGAGCAAAACATAATACTAATATGCATCACATAATATAAAGAGTAAATTGCAAAAAACGTCCTTAAAGTTTGGCCAAATTGCAAGTTTCATCCCAAACGTTTAGAAAGTGCAAGGATCGTCCCTGTGGGAAACTTTTGGGGCAAAAATCGTCCCTGGCCAACACCAAATGACTAAAATACCCTTTCTAAATGTTTGGGACGAAACTTGCAATTTGGCCAAACTTTAAGGACGATTTTTGCAATTTACTCTTTTTTATATTATTTTCAGTTTTCTTACATAAATAATCCCTGTGTTGTACAAAGTTTTACAATGTTAGTCCTATTTTTTTATTTTTTTAACCATCGCCACCCATCGTGACCCACTACCAACGCCACCCGCAACCACCACCATCTCCACCCCACCACCGTCACCCACTTCCACAACCCCATCCACCACCACTCACACCACTACCGCCATTGACCACCACCACCATCGCCACCCCACCACCGCCACCCACTACCACCACCACTCACAGCCACCACGGCCACCCACCGCCACTGACCACACCACCATCACCACCCACCACCGCTACCTAATACCACAACCCCATCCATCACCACTCACAGCCACCACCTCCACCCACCGCCCACCAAAGCAATGGTGAGTGGTGGTGGGTGGCGGTGGTGGTTGTGCGTGGTGGTGGATGAAGTTGTGGTAGTCGGTGGCGGTGGTGGGGTGGAGATGGTAGTGGTGGCGGGTGGCGGTGGTAGTGGGTGACGGTGGTGGGGTGAAGATGGTGGTGGTGGTGGGTGGCGGTGGTAGTAGGTTGCGGTGGTGAGGTGGCGATGGTGGTGGTGGTCGCGGATGGTGGTTGCAGCAGCGTGCAAGGGCGTGGTGGTGGATGGGGTTGTGGTAGTGGGTGACGGTGGTGGCTATGAGTGGTGATGGATGGGGGTGGTGGTAGTGGGTGACGGTGGTGGGGTGGAGATGGTGGTGGTGGCGGTGATAGTGGGTCGCGGTGGGTGGCGATGGTTAAAAACAAATTTGGACTAACATTGTAAAACTTTGTACAACATAGGGATTATTTATGTAAGAAAACTGAAAATAATATAGAAAAGAGTAAATTGCAAAAATCGTCCTTATAGTTTGGCCAAATTGCAAGTTTCGTACCAAACGTTTAGAAAGGGCATTTTAGTCATTTTTTGTTGGCCAGGGATGATTTTTGCCCTAAAATTTTCTCACAGGGACGATCCTTGCACTTTCTAAACGTTTGGGACGAAACTTACAATTTGGCCAAACTTTAAGGACGATTTTTGCAATTTACTCTAATATAAATGAGCAAAATATCTTCACTTTACCCAATGTGGGATCCAAACTTCTAAACATGAATTATAAAAATACAACCACAAAGAATAAGATTTGCTGCTGATAAATTGTGTATGAGAGGAAAATTTGCCCTATTCATGTGAAGAAACATTTAAAATGAATAATTGTGGATAACACATACCATATGTGTCGATACCACAACACACCAAGATATATCCAGAAGACTCATTGCTGAGTAAGTTGGAATATGTTTATGAGAAAATGGTATAAAAAGGCATTTAACATGCCACATTTTTTTTTAGGCATCAAACTTTTTTTTTTCTTAAAATAGTCAGATACTTTCTTAATATTTTTATTGTAGACATATATATGACGTGGCATGTTCTAATCAATGATTAATTACATCAATTTACATAAATCGTCCTCTGGCTCTAAACAATCACATAAATCGTCTGCTTTAAATGATTCCTTTAAAAAAACTAGAAGGGTACCCGCTCAATGCGGCGGCGGGTACCCGGTAACTATTTTTGTGGCGAGCAAATGTTTTTCATTTTAAACCTTCTTCTCATAGCATGTCCCAATGTTTTTCAAAAATCGTCCTTAAAATTTGGTGGTCATAAATTTAGTGAGCGTTTTTTTAAACAATTCTATTAAATATATCATTATTGTAGGGGGTTACTATATAGTTTTAATGAGACTTAAATTTTTAAAATTACATTAATTTTCTAATTTTCTTTTTATAGTAATGTTTTTTGTCTTAAAATTTTAAGACTTCCTTTTATAGGAAGTCTCAAATGCTTAATAATGTAGTATAGATAGGTCAAATATATCATCTACTCTCTATTGGGGTTTTCTTTTTCTCTAGCTGGAGTTTGAGTATATTGATGATGAATGTTGGCTCTTTTTGATGAGAGTATGGTTCTAGGATTATATGTAGGAAGTTTTCGTTAACGCTGTTGGGAGGATATCTCACTCTTTTCTTTTTATGTTTGTAATCGTTTACTGTTACCGGCACTCGATCTATGGTTAATGGCTTAATGCCATATGTTTTTTGTTAACGCCCAGGACATTATTGGTGTTAATAGTAAAACAGATATCCTTCCTTTTGATGTCTATCTAGTCTTGTAATCGTGTTTCGTAATTAAGATGATTGGATATGGGATTATGAATACATGGTTTCCAGTTGGATTTAATATTTTTGTTTAATGCATTCTTTTTTTCCATATGTTATCCACTATACACAAAACGGGTCAGAATGGGTGGGTCATTTACGTATCTTTCATCTGTTTGTTATTTGAAGAGAGTTCTTGGTTGAACCACGGTTAGTATATAGGGCAGAGAGCACTTCCGGGAGGGAGTAAAGGATTATGTGGGGACGATGTTTTCTGGGGTTGTAGAATGATTTTTTTCCCCCCCTAAATGGCTCATATAACAGACTCTGCATATGCACGGTACCACACAAGCACTTTAGTAATTGGGCAACCTAACATGGTTTGGGTAATTTCACGAGAATGCTCTGGGAATTATGTCTATATGTATCATTACGCAGTGAACATGGTTCTCATCTAACTCCAACTGATCAAGAACCCTTTGACCATTACAGAACCAACGACGAACCATAAGTGACTACTGATTGTAGAGCTGATGGCTTGACCACATTCCTGGTCTGTAACGTCAAGTTAACTAGTAAAAAGAGGATGCCTCCAAGTAAATGACTTGTGAATAGAAGCTTTCCTCATTCACCATATCTATTTTAATGTTCGAGAATATGTGGCATGAATTGCTTGTTTATTCCCTTTGTTGCCTCGTAAATTCCCCTATGAACTAGCACTCTTGTATTCTGTAACAACATTTTGTTACTGTTACATTTTTGTCATGATAGTTAATTTGGAAATTTATCATAATAGCAAAAGGTTTTTCTTTTTAACAAAATGTCATGATAAATAAATATTTGTGTTTATGCTACTACTTCCAAGATAAATGGCTTGGTCTAATGTTCTTTTAATCGAATAAATATATCCGTTACTAATCTTTCTTGAAAATGTTACTTGCAAGGGTAATTAATAAGCCATTAATCCTAGATTTCTGGCTAGAACATTTTGCTTATTACTTTTTGCTTCGAAAACGAGCCAGCAATATTACTGCATGACATAGATCCTCTATAGTTTTTTCATAAGTAAAATAAAGTCAACTTGAGTTATCACAAAAGCTATTATAATTATAAGCAATAAAAGGGAAAGTATTTCCATATCCATAAAACTGCATTGCATTTTCAGTGGTTGCATCATAAATACAAAAAATGTGTGATGTGTAAACTAGTTTCTATCACTAGTTAATTTTGGTTGGGTTGAGCTGAACTGCTGGCAATATATTGGCGTGTTGTTCATCTTCTATAGAGATTCACGTGACAAAAGTGATTGAAAAGACTATGATACTACAGAAATTTAGGAGGCTGTAGGCATCAACATACGGTTTGCGCAACTTTGAGTCCGTTTGACCCATTTCCCCTTTTGGACTAATAACATCTTATCTGACCCGTTTCACCCGTTAGGGATGAACCACACCCAGATCGACCCATTCATAAGTCAAATCGGTCGGAGTTACCCTATCAACTCAATTGTTTAAAAGACCATAAAATTTGTAACAACCTTTTATCATATTGGTATGTTATTCATGAAATTAGTTCTTACACAATGTGTAAATTATTAGAGGCACATGGACCTTTTATGTAATTGACTCAAGGATGAATGGTGTAATTGTTTAGAGCCACATGGACGATTTATGTAAATTTATGTAATTAATCCTTGATTAGATCATGCCACGTCAGATATATGGCTACAATAGAAACATTAAGAAAGTATTTGACTACTTTAGGGAGAAAAAAAAAAGTTGAATACTTACAAAAGGAAAATGTGGCAAGTTGGATGTCTTTTTAGACAATTTTCCCGTTATAATAAAACTGGAAAAAGGTCCCTCGGCTCGTATAAGGAGAAAATATCCAATTCTCATATAATAACTATTTTATTCATGGTTACTCGGTTCCCCATTAAACTGACAAAAGATGAAAGTGAAATCAATTTAGCAAGTGGTGAAGTTGATCCAGAATTTTCAGAGTGGATACGGGCGTCATCGAACAGGTTAACCTTCTTTTAATATATCTTCCATTTCTTCAGTTTTATCATAAACTTGGTTGGAGATGCGGTATGTGACATATGGATCTAATAACAATAAGTGGTGGACTACAAAAGGCCGACTTGGCGACTTACGAAGAGGTTATAAAAGCGTTCAAACCTCATTTAGATGATGGTGGAAAAGCAGCAGCAAAATCCAGGTCAACGAAATGGTGAATGTGTCAAGTGATCGAGGTTGGTGTTTCTAGCAAATAGTTATTACAGTATAAGCTTTTCTTTGAATCCAGAATTATTGTCTTTGAATCGACAATAATAACTATTTTATTATTGTCTTTGATCGAGGTTGGATGTTTTGGTTTCCTTTAAAGAAGAACATTGAGAGCCTGATCCGAGTGTTGACTGTATGAAATGACAACAAAGTTAAAACCTCGAGAGAACTTACAAACTAAAATGTGTCGATACCATGACAGACCAAAATGTATATCAATTGCTATCAAGAAGACTCATTTATGGTAAATCGAAAAAGGGAGTTGAAATGATCAGCATTTCTATCGAAAGTGATTCGACAAACACGGTTTCTTGGGTTTTGAACACCCAGTGTAGACCATAAGGTGGGCGTGAAATCTAAGTGTAGAACTGAAGATTAACACTTTTTAGCTTTAAGTTGGTTATAAAAAGGATTATATTTATTGTTATCTACACAGTTGTATAATAACATTGTAATACAGTAAAACCTCTATAAATTAATAACCTCGATAAAATTAATAATTTGTCCAGTCTCAACTTGGGACCAATACAAATTTGGACACCAATCGATAAAATAATAAGATAATAATTTTTTTGAAACTCCGATGTATATATATTAGTCCCAACGAAACTATAAATTAATAACTACTAAAACTAACATATATATGTATATATGTGTGAGAGAGATACACTTCAAAATCCTCATATTGTTTAGTAAAAAATGATTCCATAGTCACTTGTTTTTTGTTGAAATTCAAATCTATATTGAGTTTATCTTGAAATCTCCTTATTGCACTAAATAGTTGGTGCGTTGTCTTCTCGTATTGCAACAAAAGATGTTAATTTTATTTTCATAAAATATAAATGTGAATTCATAAAATGTTAATTGAAATTTGACTTTCAGATTTATTTTTCGTCTTTAATGAATATTTATTGTAACTAGCTATTATATTAGACTTGAAAATTTAAAAGCCATACGTAAAATCTCTTTAAATTAATAAATTATTAATTTATCGATATAAATTAATTTATATATGTTTTACTGTATGTCTGCTTGTACAATAAAGCATGCAGATCAAAAAACAAAGTATGTAAATCACGTCCTTTTGAGAAATCAATTATGACTCTGTTTTAGTTTTAATTAAATTCTATATAAATGTATCCGCAAATACTTGACCAGCAAATATCGTATTGGTGATGCAACATCCTCCTAATCTTTTATAAATTTATTTTATAAAGAAGCATGATAAAGACATAATAATTATGCAATCAAATTTTACACTACTTATATGGAAGTGGGCAAAGAGGGATAACATATCCAACAGTTATGTACCGTGTCAAAATTAAATAACTCATATGAACTTTTGTAATTAAATATTTTGAACTAATTTCTCAACTCGCCCTAAATTTTTTAATTTAGCTAAATGAAAATTGAGAGTTCAAATGAATATACAACATCCGAAATTTCATTGTAATACGTTGCTCTAGGAGAATCAAACATCAAATGCGACAACATTTGAATTTAAGAATTCATATATTAAATCTAACCGAACTCTCAAAATTGAGAGTTCAAATGAATATACAACATCCGAAATTTCATTGTAATACGTTGCTCTAGGAGAATCAAACATCAAATGCGACAACATTTGAATTTAAGAATTCATATATTAAATCTAACCGAACTCTCAAAATTGAAAGTTTAACAAAAATAATTGAGAACTCAAATTAGTTATATGGCTGCATTCGCTAATCTTGATTATTTGCTCTATCAAAATGGCGAATGAGACCCGACAACATAATGCTAATCTCAATTTAAGTCAACTATATACATTATAGTATATAAGCAAGCAAAGTTTCTTTTCATTACCTATGTGGGATTGAAAGCTCAAAACAGAACTTGAGTAAAGAAGTTGCTTAATAAAGCAAATACACCCATCATATTTTAGTCATTTAACAACTTAAAAAGTATTTTTATAACATGAACAAGATCATTCCCGATTCTATACTGATATACGAGTAAAGAAGTTTACCACAATCATATATATTACGGACAACGCAAAATACAAAATAATTTTCAACTTCACAAAGAAGAATCTTTTTCAGGTTACTGGAACTCTCTCACCATAAATAATGCTATCAAGTTCCTGCACAATGTTATCTCCATAAACTAATGTTGACTTGCATTAGTGGTCAAACTGATCTCAATTAATAGATTGATCAAGATGACCGGCACTAAAGACCATTTAACAATTTTTGAGCATACCTAGCAAGTTGACTATCCCGTATCATCTTATTAACCCATAATTCAATCCCAACAACACCAACATCAGTTATTTTTAATCGCATACTTAATAACAATCCAAACAATTTTCATGAAGCCCACGTGTACGCGGACCCCTCAAAGCGATTTTTCGACTACGTTCTTCATAAATTATGGACTCGTTCGCTTTCAAAATTCTTTTGATGTCATTATCGGATAAAAATCTAGTCACTTTGGTGATGTCTTAAGGTGTTAGCACTGCTACACAAAGTGTTATTTGCTACGGTATTTAGACACGGTTACACAAAAAACCGTAGTAAAAGAAAAAAATAAAGTTTTTTGTTACGGTTTTAATAAAAACAGTGGTAACTAAAACTCATTTGCTACGGTTTGGTGATTGTCCTTTTTTTATGCTACTCTTTTTTTTGCTGCTACGGTTTATTTGTTAACCGTGCCAAGTAATGGTTTTCTGCTACGGTTTTAAAATAACCTTGTTTAATGATAATGTTTCTGCTACGGTTTGTTTAGAACCGTAGCAACAAAAATAATCAAAAGTCAGCCCTGCTCCCCCAACGGAAACCTGCTACCTCTTCACCCACACCTACCTTCAATTCTTCTCTCATTCGATATACCACACATTTACTCCTTCCAGCTCAAATCTTTCAAAATCATAACATTAAACACTCCAAACAACAACCATAATAAATTTAACTTAAACCTCACAAAACTACATACAAGGTAATAGTTATATTTTGTGGATATTTTTATTTATTTTTACTCATTTTAACTCTTTTATACTTAACTAATATAATTTTGATATTTTTATAGGTATAGATTTTTTCATCATGTATCAAGATTAGAGATTTTCCACTCAAATTAAAAATATTCGGATCATAAGGTGAGTTTTATGAACTTTTTGTTATTTGTAACATTATTTATATTTTTGTTATTAGTTCTAAATAGTTGTATATACTTATATTGTTGATACGCTTATTTTTTTTTATATAGCATGTGCATCTAGAAGTTATTAGTAGATCATGATATGAAATTAGTTAGTACCCGTCCGAAACTAATCTAATAGAGATTAATTTCGAGCAGTCCCTGCCTTTTGAATATTTTGTCTCATTTAGAATGTGTACACGTTTTAACGGGTTGGAATTTTAAGAAAAAATCAGTATACATTTCTCCTTACTCCTACGAGTTTGCGTTTTATAAGCATACTTGGGGAGTTGAGGAAATGTCTTTGCATTTTCTTAAATAGTCAACCCGCTAGAACGTATACACTTATGAGATAAAATATTTAAAAGGTGGGTTAGGATTTGCCACATATGACCACCTATGTTTCATTTGTACGTGCATATGATTTATTATGTCATTTTAAAATTTCAGATGGAACGACAATGGATGTATGGGAAGACCGTTAATGACCCAGAATTTGTGAAAGGAGTGCAAAGTTTTCTTGTAGCTGCTGAGTCTAACCGAGTGGCTAAGGGAGAAACTGAGATTTTTTGTCCATGTTCAAAATGTAGAAATTTTGTACCCTATACTGATATCAAAGCGATTGAGTTTCATTTGCACAAATACGGTTTTGTCCGTAAATATACTTGTTGGTTAGAGCATGGGGAATCACTATTTGATAATAGCACATCAAATCATGTATCAAATACTAATGAAAATAATGATTCATGCATTAATGATAAACATGAAAATATAAAAGAGATGTTGCATGATTTAGAGGCTAATGATGGTGATATTGATCAAGAAGATTTACAACAATTGTTTGAAGACGCAGAGAAACCAGTGTACGATGGTTGCAAGAATTTTTCCCTACTTTCTACTGTTTTGGTTGTTAAAGTTAAAAGCAAATAGTAGTTGGAGTGATACTAGCTTTACAAAGTTATTAGAGTTTATACACAGACTGCTTCCCGCTAATAATGAGTTACCTATTTCTACATACCAAGCTAAAAAAATAATGTGTCCAATGGACTAGAAATTGAAAGAATACACGCATGTCCGAATGACTGTATGTTGTATAGGGGTGATAAGTACGAAAACTTGCATGCTTGTGTTACTTGCGGAACATCAAGGTATAAGAAAGAACCAAATGAAATTGATGATGATGTGACAAAAAATGGACCCCCGGCTAAGCTATTGTGGTATATTCATGTCATACCAAGACTGAAACGGTTATTTGAAAACAAGAAAGAGGCCAAATTGTTGCGTTGGCATTCCGATCAGCGTAAAGATGACGGGAAATTAAGACATGTGGCAGACTCCCCTCAATGGAGAAAAATTAATAACAAATTTCCAGAATTCGGTAAAGAGATTAGAAATATTCGATTTCGACTAAGCTCAGACGGAATCAACCCATTCGGAAACATGAGCAGTCGTTACAGTACTTGGCCGGTTCTTTTATGTATGTACAATCTTCCACCATGGTTATGCATGAAACGTAAATACATTATGATGTCATTGTTAATTTCCGGTCCAAAACAACCTGGTAATGACATTGACGTGTATTTGTCTCCTCTCATTGACGATATGAAAAAATTGTGGAAACCAGGTGTAAAAATGTATGATGCGTATAAGAAAGATAATTTTACGTTGCGAGCCATTATTTTTTGCACCATTAATGATTTTACGGCATACGGTAATTTGTCAGGATATAGCACGAAGGGTAAACAGGCTTGCCCGATATGTGAAGATGACACATCCTCCAGGTGGTTAGACAATTGCAAAAAAACTGTGTTCATGGGCCATCGAAGATCGCTTCCAAAAAATCACTCGTATCGGTATATGAGTTCGGAGTTTGACGGAAATACGGAGTTTGGACGAGTCAGGACACGATTTAGTGGAGATACTGCACTTTCACGAGTTTCTAATATAAACACTATGTTTGGAAAAGGAAAAGGAAGTCAAATTGAACAAGGAACGTGGAAAAAAAGGTCGGTTTTTTGGGATTTAGAATATTGGATGGATTTGGAAGTACGACATTGTATCGACGTTATGCACATTGAAAAGAACGTATATGACAGCTTGATGGGGTTATTGTTGAATATTCCCGGGAAAACTAAAGATGGCATCAATGCTCGAAAAGATATGGTCTCGTGGGGAATCCGGTTAGAGCTCGCCCCTGTTGAGAATGACAAAAAACGCACCTATCTGCCGCCAGCGTGTTATACCATGTCAAAAACAGAAAAAAACCCAATTTTGTAAATGCTTATATGATATTAAAGTTCCATCTAGCTATTCAGCGAACATTAGGAGCTTGGTATCCATGAAAGACTGTAAACTACAAGGCATGAAGTCCCATGATTGTCATGTTTTAATGGCACATATGATTCCCATCGCAATTCGTGGTTTGTTACCAAAGAATGTCCGACATACAATCACAAAACTTTGTTTGTTTTTTAACAAGATTCACTCGAAAGTGATTGACCCCGAAATTTTGGATTCATGGCAAAAAGATATTATCATTACTTTATGTCTTAGTTCTTGGAGGACAGTGGTGAGTTGACAATGAAAATGAAGTTGTCATTCAACTTTACAACTTCAAAATCGACATCTCAGGCCACTGAGACTCGAGTCATGGTTCCATTGGAAGTGTGGCTGGAAGTCGGCCCTTGATCGAATGACAAAAAACGCAGGCCAAAAATCGACATCTCAGGCCCTTGATCGAATGACAAAAATCGACATCTCAGGCCACTGAGACTCGAGTCATGGTTCCATTGGAAGTGTGGCTGGAATCCGGTTAGAGCTCGCCCCTGTTGAGAATGACAAAAAACGCACCTATCTGCCGCCAGCGTGTTATACCATGTCAAAAACAGAAAAAAACCCAATTTTGTAAATGCTTATATGATATTAAAGTTCCATCTAGCTATTCAGCGAACATTAGGAGCTTGGTATCCATGAAAGACTGTAAACTACAAGGAATGAAGTCCCATGATTGTCATGTTTTAATGGCACATATGATTCCCATCGCAATTCGTGGTTTGTTACCGAAGAATGTCCGACATACAATCACAAAACTTTGTTTGTTTTTTAACAAGATTCACTCGAAAGTGATTGACCCCGAAATTTTGGATTCATGGCAAAAAGATATTATCATTACTTTATGTCTTAGTTCTTGGAGGACAGTGGTGAGTTGACAATGAAAGCGAAGTTGTCATTCAACTTTACAACTTCAAATCGACATCTCGATCAAGCCACTGAGTCTCAGTCATGGTTCCATTGGAAGTGTGGCTGGAAGTTGGCCCTTGATCGAAGGACTTGGCCGGGGTGTTTTGTTATGTTGATAAGCTGCTTATACAAAAAAACAAGATAAAACAGTTTTTTTTTAGATACAGATAAATGATTTAACTTTGAAGCAGTGGGTAATTATAGTTTTCACTCTTAGAAATAAGAGTTGATCTAAAAGAAGAGAGTTGATAACTTGCTGTTTTTACTTTTTACTTATATGCTAAGGTATTGGACTGAAATTATTAAGACTAAGAGAAGTACGTGAAGCAAGATATATTCAAGTCACTGGATATGAGTAGTTAACTAGACACAATATGTTGAACATGACAGTTACTCTTAGCCTTGAAAGCCCTCGCAGGTAGAAGAAGTTTTCGGATTCTATACTTAAAACACACAATTGGCATAATCTAAAGTTGAATAGTACAACTGAAAACGAAGTCGGCCGATACAGAAACGTTTAATTTTTGTTAACCTGGACCATCCATAGTCTGTGTAGCCGCAACTCGGCTGAATAGTACAATCATGTTTTTACAGTACTATTAGTCTTTTACTCAGTAAAATCGAAAAATAAAAACAATTAACTCATTTTTACTTGTATTTTATTTATTCCATTCAGGGTCTTTGTTACTTGTGAGCATATCATAAGCATATTTTTACTTTTGTGGTGTTTAGATTAGCTTATGTCCAAGAGCTTATGCAGTTTTTTACAACCTCAGAAAGATTTCATACATAAATAAAGCCATAAGCTCTTAATACTTAAGCACATTTCTTTGTTATGGTAGCTAGTTTAAGTTTGTTTGTTTGTCTATATTAGTCTCTTGGTGAAATAGTTTTTGCTTCTGCTGTTGTTTTCTTGTTATTTAAGTGGAGGGTTTTAAAATATATATAATCTACTGAATTATTTATATAAAATATATATGTTGATCTTATTTATATATGTACTTGAATTGAACCCTTGTCTTGTTTTCTTGAAATTAAACTGTGAATTTTGCTTTTAAGAGGCCTTATTCTTTGATTTTACAACTACTGAATGAGGTGATATATTAGAGGTTATATCTGTTACATTAGTTCATGCTTACTTCATACTCAACTAAATGTTCCACAAACAGGTTTAATCAAATGCAATATAGTTTAAAAATAGTTGCAATAACATTAAGATCAAACCATGATGGCTTTTGTTACTGCTGATGTTTTTTGAACTCACTAAGCTTATTGATCAACATGCATTTCAGTTACTCAACATCTTGTAAGCGAGGTGTATCAAGGGGATCCAAAGATTTTCAAGGGGCTGTGTATGAAGTTAAGTTTAGTAATAAGAAGTTACCATGTGGCAAAAACCATAACCGCTTCATGAATGATTTTAATCGAGCGTGTGAAAAACATTTTCCTTACTGGATGGAGTGGGAAAAAATAAAGGATGAAGTGTGGGATCATGTATGGGAAACTATTAAGGTATTACATTATATATCAATTCATATCTTGTATCTTTTCAGTGTATGTATTAACTAATCGTTTCACCAATTTACCTGTCTTGTAAATCATTAGGTTCAATGGAATATTAAAGATAATTATGCGAAGGTTGAAATGAAAAAGAAAGCTAACGAGGCACACAGGACATTTAAATCCAAGCTCAATAAGAATTTGTCAAAAAAAAAATAATAACGACCCTAGATCAAAATTCAGTTTCGTGGACATGACACATTGGGACGAGTTCGTTGCTAAGTGTCAGTCAGAAGAATTTCTGGTGAGTATATAATTTTGTGTATAAACATACTAGTTTTGTAAATGTTTCTGATTGTGTTTTTTTACATATATGTGAAGCTCAAAAGTGCCAAAGCAAAAGCAAGTGCACTTCAAAACAAAAACCCTTCCCGACTAGGACGCACTGGTCTTGCAGATAGGGAAGACACTTGGAGGGCTGAATGGGACCAATTAGTACTACGACACCCATGGTTAAGTGTTATACAAAACGACCGTTCCAAGATATATGCTTTGGCACACTTACCAAGAGACAAAACATTTGGCGCAAGAAAGTTAACAGAATATATGGAAGGAGCACTTCGACAATTGGTAAATTTAGATATATACTAGTATAATGATCTATATACCACTAATATAAAGATGTATACAATTTCTAATGATTATAATATTTTTATGGGCAGGCTGAAAAAGAGAAAAACATGCTCGAAGATGGTACATACCATATAGTCGGAAGAGATCCGATTACACAAGTGTTTGGAAAAGAGCATGGGGGACGCACAAGGGGGGTAGCTACCACTGTTGGAGTAAGGAAATCATTAGGGTGGGTAAAGGGAGATAGGGAGAGACATGAGGTTGTAGACATTGAGGCGATTGAGGAGAAGGTAACAAAAAAGGTTACAACCGCTTTAGAAGATAGATTTAGTCAAGAGATGGCAGCGTTAAAGGCTATCGTGGAACACTTACAAGGTTCTAGTTCTGCATCTGATGTATATACTGATGGACTTGATGACCTCGAGGTAATCATGTTATTATAAATATTTTATAGTTATTTATATAAACTTTATTATTTATACTCAAATGTCTTGTGTAGGATCCCATTCCATGTGATTTACTATGGCCCTACTCTGGACCAGATTGTCGAGTAGCTATAGGGAAGGTTTATCCGACTAGGGACGCGATACTACATGGATCTTGTATGTCCGAGGGTTACATTAAAGTTCAAGTAGACACAGTCGAAGATGCTTTTAAAGCAATACCTCTGCCTAAAACAACAGAGAAAGTTTCTGTTTTAGAACATACAATCTTGGAATTTATTGAGTGGCCTCGGAAAAAAATCAAGGTATCATTATGCATTAATTAGATATGCCACTGTGTTATAAGTTGGTTTTGTCTAATAAAATGTTTTCTATTATACGCAGATACACTAAACAAGCTCACCATGTCAGTCTGTGAGTCGCGCTTCCCCTAGTCCAACTATGCCATGCCAAACCCTGATTAGTGATTTAAGTTCAAGTTCATGTTATCGACCTCAGATGGTAGTTACGCAATCATTTTACTTAATATATGACAAACATATATAGGCTGATATAATAAGTTGTGTTAATGCAGGAAGAAGACCTAATGATATTCCAACACCAAATGCCATATGGGGGTTATATGAGTTTGGTAGTCCTTCAATCATTAAACTTAATAATTATATGTGTCCGTGTGTGTATAACTAGTTGATATGTCCATTTTTTGTTTGATTTAGTTGGAAAGTCAAGTGGCACTGCATCCTCAAAGTGGTTATCAGCCAACGAGTTTCCCTCAAAAGGTATGTCATTATAACCCTGCATATCATTATAACTGGTCTAAATATGATTTTTTTCAGAATGTTTGGTATATATAACATACTTCTGACTTCTAAGTTCTAGAATGTATGATATATATAATGTACTTGTGTTGAATATTTATGTACGTGTGCTTGGTGTTTTTGAATGATCTGGTTGGTTATTTGATTATAAAGTGATCTCGATGTGTTATAATGTGGTTAAGCTGTTTAAGTTGAACTAGTCGATCTAGCTACAAGTGAATATTTGTTAGTTTCTTTTCGGTTCAAATCCTCTTGACAACATAATATAAGAACCATGTTCATAAATTTTTTGACATGTATTGGTTTCATTATTTGACTCTCAATGGTTGATTGATTTTTTTACTTGGGTTTTGTAAAAGAGATGATTATACGTAGTTATGTACGCACATCAATATTTTGCTACAACTATTGATCTTATATAACTTAATGTTCACAACTCTTGCAACATAATTTATAACAGCAAACGGCAAGTTAAAGGCATTAAAGATCTGAAGTATCGTAATTCTTAAGAATGATATAACAAAATAAATCCATGATCTGATACTTTCTTGCAGCAATTGGTCTGATTTATAACAGTAAAGATCTGAAATTGAAGTCACTGGATCACGGCAAAATGGTCTGATTTATACAACAAATTGAAGTCACTGCGATACTTCACAAAATGATCTGATTTATAACAGCAAACATGATTTATAAGTACATGGTCTGAAGTATATCAAAGTCACTGGATCCAAATATAAAAATAGTGGACCCTTTTTAGTGTCTAAACGAGTCTCGAGTTCCTTTTAGTCATAGCCAAATACGTTATATGTATGCATTTGATTGAAAGTACTAACTGTAGTAGTGTGAGTTACTATGATTTAATGGTTTGTTTTTTTAGGTCGAACAACCAGCGTCATCTCATCCTGCTGTAACTAGTGAACCTGCTGAGTCTAAGCCAACCCAAGAGGAAAGAGTGCAAGAGCGGCTTGCTATATTAATAGATCGACCGAAACTTTTTACTGAATCTGAGAGAAAATTCACAAAATTCAAGAATCAAAATATTTCAATTGTTGCACCTCACGAGATGTATGGCAAACATTATGAAGAGTGGATTGAATACGAGGCAATTTTAGATTTGCATATCTATCACGAAGGTTGATATTACTTTTATACATTGGTGGGCGATGTAAGTTAACTTATGTTCTATTTCTTTTTTATTTTTTTA
Source organism: Chrysanthemum makinoi (assembly GCA_910596185.1). Lineage (NCBI taxonomy): Eukaryota > Viridiplantae > Streptophyta > Magnoliopsida > Asterales > Asteraceae > Chrysanthemum > Chrysanthemum makinoi. The sequence goes on from OU343225.1 coordinate 322,491,807, forward strand.
AAGAAAGACTTGTATAATAGCATCCAATATAACATCAATCGAAACACCCCTGTGATAGCAACATCTAAACACCAACTAACTCGTATTTTATTTTCTTGATAACAGGAATTTACATTCAATGGTGAAAGGTCTTCGTGAAAACAAATGCGTTTTCCTCAATCCACATCACATTACATCAAATGAATGTTCAAGAAACGGACAACAAGTCGTAGATCACATTAATGATACCAAGAAGCTAAATCCAGGAAAAGAAATATATGTGGCACCTTATTTCCAAGGGTAATGTCTTTTCTTGTTATACGTATATTATAATATGTGGTTTATATCCAGGGGCGGAGCCATGTTATGACTACCGGGGGGAGTTGCCCCCAACAAACCTCTCGTAGACACACAAAATCATGTAGGAAAAAAATCAGATTGGTAGAAAAAAAGGTGAGTGCCCTCAGCTTGTTAATCCGAGTGCCCTCGACATTCAATGAGAATTAAAATGACATTGTCAACTAAGCTCTAATGCCCAAAAAATCACATTTTCTGGTGGCTTTGTATGGTCGGAAAATGTGAAAAGAGAACGTGAGGTGATGAACAGGAAGAAGGAAAGTGAGAATGCAAGCATTGGGAGCTGATGCATTGGGAGTGGGTAAGAAAAAGTCAAAAGCTACTTTTGATTGAGTACTATTATTTAATTGCAGTATACTTTGGCTCCTTTTATTTAAAAACATTAACATATTTCTTTAATGTTATCTTTGTGTAAGTTTAATATAACTATTGAAGTTATGTTTTTATAGTTACTCTAACTTAGATTTTAAGATTATGGTGTAAGTATTTGTAACATAATTTTGTTAAAGTTAGGCTTTTTTATTGTACTTTTTTAACGTAAGAATTATGTTTATGATACTGATCCTATTCCTCTAAATGCATTAACTATAAAACCTCTTTAATATAATTTGTGCAATGATTGATATGTTTATTTTTTAGTTCTATGGATATAATGTACAATCTAGATTAGTTAATTCTAACATAAATTTATAAAAGTTACTGACCATAAGTTATTTGACACATGCATATATTATCTAGTGTTAATTGCAATAAAGCACCATTTTTTTCGCTTCAAATTAAATAAAACCCGACCCGACTTCAAATTACACTAAAAATTTACATTTCTTAACATTTTTTTTGATACTTTCGTTGTTCGATGGCCCCCGGTGATCGCTTTTCCTGGCTCCGCCACTGTTTATATCTATACTCAAATGATGAAACTTTTGTGTAGTGGTCATTGGCTTCTCTTTCTGGTTTGCCCAAACTTGAGGAAGGGTTATATGGTGGATTCGAAGAAAGAGAAAAATACCGAGAAAAATTACTATTTCCCAAAGATAGTAGAGAGGTAAATTTTCTAATATTGACTTTGAGTTGGCATATATTTTTTGAGAAAATAGTCAAAGTTAACGCCATGCCATTGATTTTCAATATAGGGCTTTCGAGATCAAGTTTGATTGGACCATGGCTAAGGTAAATAATCTACAATTGTTGTGTATATATAATTGATTTGGTTGTTGCATTAATGTAACTATGTTTGTTTATTTACGTTTAGTGTTTCCAGCAAGAGGGTAATTGGGAGTGTGGATACTATTTGATGAGGTTCATGTATGACCTTGCCGTAAAAAGACAAGCTGACTTTCCAAAAAGTGTAAGTATTTCCTTTTATGCTTGAGATTATAGAGGGTTGGTTGGGATTGCAGTCGGCTGCTGTTGCAGCCCTTGCAACGAGGTTGGCCACTACTCATATTATGTTTTATATGCATTGCTAGGGGTATCATTGCTAGGTTACTATCGTCAGGTTTATAAAAATATTTGAGACTCGTTCATTGATTTTGTTGTGAGGACATTTGAGCGCTTTACTGGAGTTAAATATAGCTATGTTGATCACTATTGGCCGTATCAATAGGAAGAGGGAATGTAGAGTTCCCGAGGGACACTTATTGCTGGATTAGTGACGTAAAAGTTATGTCTTTTGTGACTGATGCCAACATTTCCTGCAACCATGATGAATGCAAGATTTCTCATATCTCTAAAGTCTATAATCGTATGGAAAAACCCCATCTGTATGATATCAAGTCGGGGCGAGGCCTACGTTACATACCCTGTGAAAAAGTTGTCGTCTTTTGTAGCGTAGAAAAGTTTAGAAAAATGTTATTGTTTTTAGATCCGTGAAATGTCATCTGTTATAGTTTGTGAATTCCTAGATCTGAATTTAAATCTTCCACTAAGGTTAGGAGAATAAGTTTGTGATTTCAGGCTCCCTTTACTTGGTATGAGAATGATGGAAGGTTACATGATCATAGAGAATGTATTGTAGTTCTGATAAGTTTTATCAGGCATAGGCGCCTATGAGTCGTAGAACTGGGTCAAAATGGCTCGTCCTAGGTTGACTTGAAAAACTTTTTGCATAAAAGTTGAGCTTCTTAAATCTTTATAGACTGTTTAGTATATTTAATACGATTATTAAAATTATGCTATTATATCAACATACTAATGTTTTGAATTAAATGATTTAGGAGGTGTTACGCATTAAAAACCTAGTTTTGGCCACTTTTGTCCCTCTTGGTCCGTTCGGCCGATATCCTCTTTGGCTAAATGTTGTAGCCTTTTATGCTTGAGATTATAGCGGGTCGGCTGTTATTGAATGCGTTGAACTAATATAGTATATGCATTTAGGATTGAATTGACTAGCTACTTATAATAAATTTGTTACTCTTAATTACATTGTGTTTATACATATCTCTTATTTGTTTTTATAGCTTTGGAATGACACACGCGCTCTAACACTGTTGGAGATCGACCAAGTGGCCTATTTGACGTTGAACGAGTTTTATAGGGTTGTAGTTTATCCGTTAGATACAACGGCTCCTCAATAGTTAAGGTTTTATATTTTCATGATGATGTCGTTTAAACAATTGTAATGGATAACACTTTTGTCTAATTCGAATGTTGCGTTGGTTGATGTTTACATAAGATGTTAAATTTGTTGAATATTGTTTGTGTATGCTGCAATGTTCGGGTCTGCTGCGAAAGATATATGGTAGTTGTTAATACAGATATCGTCATTAAACGTTATTTATATTTTTGATCTTTACCTAAGTTTTGTTAACGACAAAAGTAAATTTAATTTTTATAAAGCTTAAAGCTTGTCAAGTCTAATAGATATTAAAACAAGTTTTTTCAAATAATATCTTCATCACTCAAGCATTTACATTGTAATTAACCATAATGTATGATAGGAGTTATTAGAATGTTTTGATTTCTTAAAAACTAAACATTACATATGTATTTACATATTTCTAAAAATAGAAAAACAAACACATGACATCATGTGATGCATCATTGAAATCATTGAAAGATTTCACAAGATTCTTTGTGTAAATTTAGGATCTACATATCTTACACAATCTTACGTAGATATGGTTGACTTTGGCAAGATTTTGAGATCTTGTTTTGACTTCGGCGCACCAAATTTTATAACGGGCGGAACCCTTTAAAGGGTTCCGTGGTCCGTGGTGCTTGCTGAGAGTTTTGGCTATAAATAGAAAAGCCAAACCAAGTAGTTTTTCATCCCTTTCTATCATACTTTCATACATTTCTTTTCTCTTACCATTCTAACTCAGTTTCATATCATATTAGTAATCTCTTTTGTAGCAAAGAAGATCAAGTCATATTCAAGCTTCAACGAGAAGTTGGAAGTCTTGTTTGTTTGGTGTTGTATGATCTTGTGTTGATTCATACTTCATTGTTGTAACAAACTATCATAATCTTGTGAGTGTGAGTGGTTAGTATTTTGGTCCTCAAAATACATTGTGTGTGGGAGTGGTTGTACCTTTGGAAAGAACTCGACATTTAGCTTAGTGTCGGAAATAGTGTAAGCGAAGTGTAAAGGTTTCTCCGCCGGTGAAAGGAGCTTGTTGACTAGTGAAGTTAAACTCTCGAGTGTGAGACTCGGGGAGTGGAGTAGGGCAAGGAAAAAGAGTCCTTGTAGACCGAACCACTATAAACAACTTGTTGTGGTTTGATTGTTTCTTTCCTTATTTACTCTTTACATATTGTTTACATATTGCACTAACATATCTAATATCAACATCAATTGATCTTTCAATAAGTTTCAAAACAAAGTTTTTAATTGGTAAACTATTCAACCCCCCCTTCTAGTTTTCTACAATTGGTATCAAAGCCTCGTTGCTCAAGAATTTCTAAAATATATTGTATTTTGTAAACTTGAAATGATCCATGGATTCTGAAAACTTTAAAGAAGGGCAATCTATGCAAAGACCACCACTCTTTGAAACCAATAGATTTATCTATTGGAAAAACCGTTTTGAAACATATGTAAAATCGAAAGATATAGATCTTTGGTTTGTTATTGTTAAAGGGGATTTTAGTTCTACAACAAAAGATATTTCTGTTGATGAACAAAAGAAATTAATTGTTAAAAATAATGAAGCTAAAATGATGCTTTGTAATGCTTTGCCTAGAAAAGAATATGAAAGAATTTTTATGTGTGAAACCGCCAAAGATATTTGGGAATCTTTGATTGTTACACATCAAGGAAATTCACAAGTCAAGGATAACAAAATTAATCTTCTTGTTCAACAATATGAACAATTTGTTATCCCTGAAGATGAAACCATTGATTGTGGCTTTGCTCACTTTAATACTATTATTACATCACTTAAAGCACTTGATGAATCTTTTCATAGTAAGAACTTTGTCAGGAAATTTCTTAGAGCACTCCATCCGAAGTGGAGAGCTAAAGTGACGGCCATTGAAGAATCAAAAGATCTCTCGAAAATGTCACTAGACGAGCTAATCGGAAACCTCAAAGTACACGAAATGGTGATGGAGAAAGATTTGGAAATCATCAAAGGAAAAAAGGGAGAAAATCAAATTCGTTGCTCTAAAAGCAAGAACGGAATCAAGTGATGATGATGAATCTTGCTCCGGTAGTGAAGATGAAGAGTATGTCATGGCCGTTAGAGATTTCAAAAAGTTCTTTAGAAGAAGAGGAAAGTTTGTAAGACAACCTCGAGAAGAAAAGAAGCCATTCCGAAAAGATCGGGATGACAAAAAGGGTAAAGGTGAAAGAAAGTGCTTTAGATGCGGTGATGCAAGTCATCTAATAGGAGATTGTCCCAAGCCACCTAAAAGCAAAACTCAACGAGCTTTTGTAAGTGGTGCTTGGAGCGATAGTGAAGATGATGAAGAATCAAGCAAGGAGGAAATCGCTTTAATGGCACATGAGTCAAATGAGGTACATTCCGACTCATCTTATTCTTCTATTGATGATGACACTTTGCAAAAACAATACAATCGATTGTGTGATCTAAGTCTAAAAATCATAACTAAAAATAAATTTTTAAAGACTAAAAAAGAATTTTTAGAAAATGAAGTCTATGAGTTAAAAGAAAAGGCAAAACGATTAGAAAGGGGAAAAGCAAATGACGATGATTGCAAATCATGTCAAGAGCTTAATTTTGAAATAGAAAAACTAAAGCTCACACAAGATGGTCTAATCAAACATAATTCTAAATTTAAAAGGTTTAACAAAAACATCTCTTGTACCGATGAAATAGTTAGAATTCAAAGAACACCAGGAAAAATGAATGGGCTAGGATTTAATGAGGTATTAATTCCTAAGAGTCAAAACAAAACGGCCGAAAAAGACAAACAAACTGTCAAAACTGCTGCAGTGCAACACGGACTAGACGGACCCAAAATAAGGGATCCGTCCGTTGTAAAAAATGGTGCCGTGGGGACTTCAGCAGGACAGAATGTTTGTGATACGGACCGTAGCGAATTTGTCAAAATAACAAAGAAAACCAAGGATAGTGTTAAACTAAAACCTGTTGTTACATCAGGAGTAGGACTTGCTAAAAATGAATTTAGATGAAAAACTACTCAACAACGACGTAAAACATCTTTTGCCAAACGCCCCTTTCCTAAGAGAAACCACAACATACAACCCAACTATCAACACAACGGTTGGAATCAAAAGTTCCCTAGACCACATCAAATTCCAGATTACATGTCATGGAACCCTTATCCATCGTTTCCATACATGAATCAAATAAATGGTATGTTTAACCCAAACGGACCCATGAGATATTGGGGACCAAACGCTTGAGTTATTTGCTTCTTAGGTATGCTTAAAAGTTGGATTGGAACCTGATGAGTGGATAAAAGATAGTGGATGCTCACGACACATGACGGGCAACAAAAGTCTCTTCTCATCATACCAAGAGTATGACGGAGGTAATGGCACTTTTGGTAGCAATCTCAAAAGAAAAATCATTGGCAAAGGTACGATCGCTCATAACTCCCTAACTATTGAAAATGTTGCTCATGTCGATAGGTTAGGATTTAATCTACTTAGTATTAGCAAACTATGTGATAAAAAGTATAAAATACTATTTGAAGAAAATGGTAGCAAAATACTAAAAGATGGTATCACCATAGCTAAATGAGTTAGGAAAAATAACATATACGTTATGAAAATAGATAAAACATCTAATGACAAAATTTGTCTAACAACATTAGATGATAGCTCAACTCTTTGGCATAGACGCTTAGGTCACGCTAATATGAGACTTATACAAAACCTATCTTCAAAAGAGCTAGTTAGGAATCTACCAAAACTTAAATATGACCAACATTTTTGCGACGCTAGCAAAATTGGTAAACAAACTCATAGTAGTCATAAGTCTAAAAATATGGTGACCACATCTAAGTGTCTAGAACTTTTGCATATGGACTTGTTTGGTCCATCCGCTATAAGAAGCTATGGAGGCAACTTACACACTTTGGTCATAGTAGATGATTACTCAAGGTTTACTTGGACGTTGTTTTTGAAAACTAAAAATGAAGCTTTTGATAAATTTGAAATTCTTAGCAAGAAGATTCAAAATCAACTAGGTGTTAAAATTGTGTCGATCCGAACGGATCATGGTCGTGAATTTGAGAATGAAACACAATTTGGAAACTTTTGTGATACAAATGGTATAACACATAACTTTTCGGCTCCTCGAACACCTCAATCAAATGGAGTCGTAGAACGTAAAAATAGAACAATTTAAGAAATGAGTAGAACAATGCTTAATGAACAAAACATTCCTCAAAAGTTTTGGTGTAACGCTATTGACACTTCTACATATATTTTAAATAGAGTCTTAATACGTCATTTCTTAAACAAAACACCATATGAGCTTTATAAAGGTAAAAAGCCAACTTTAGGATATTTTAGAGTTTTTGGATGTAAATGTTTCATCCTTAATACTAAAGATTATCTCACCAAGTTTGATCCAAAGTCTTATGAAGGTGTATTTCTTGGTTATTCTCAAACTAGTAAAGCTTATATTGTATTAAACAAAGATACAATGAGAGTCGAGGAATCATTGAACATAACATTCGATGAAAGTCCACCTCTCTCTAAGACATCACATTTGGTAGATGAGGACTTAGTTGAAAGTCAACTTGTAGAAAGTCAAGAAATAATTGAAAATGACAAGGAAGATGAACCATTAAATAATGAGATTATAAACATCAAAGAATCCAAAAGTCATCCTTTAGATAAAGTCATAGGACAACTAAATCAAAGAACCTTAAGATCACAAGCCCAAAATCAAAGTAATCATTTTTGTTTTGTGTCTACCATCGAACCGAAAAATATAAATGAAGCAATAAAAGAAGAATCTTGGGTAATTGCTATGCAAGAGAGTTAAATCAATTCGTTAGAAATGATGTTTGGAAATTAGTTCCGAAACCTAAAGATCAAACTATAATTGGAACGAAATGGGTTTTTCGAAATAAAATGGATGAAAATGGTATTGTGTCTAGAAACAAAGCTAGGCTTGTCGCACAAGGTTATAATCAACAAGAAGGGATTGATTATGATGAAACTTATGCTCCGTGTGGAAACGTAGAGGGGGGGTGAATACGTTACCGTTTAAAAACTTTAGATCTTTAGTATCAAATCGCTTACGAAGCTTGTTATAATATGAAAGTACTAATTATTGTTTGTGACTAATATAAAGTATGGTAAACCAAGTTGTCACACAATCATGAACATCAAACCACATCACAAACAATAGTATAGTGCAAGTATAAAAGTAAAGAGATAAAGAAAGGAAAGTGCAAACCGAACACGAGGATTTATAGTGGTTCGGTCACGGATCTCCTTTCCGCCCTACTCCACTCCTCGAGTACCCAACTCGAGAGTTACTTCACTAAATCAACAAGCTCCCTTCTCGGCGGAGAAAACCTTACAATCGCCGCTTACACTTTTTCTGGTACAAAGCTAAATACCGGTTCTAGTTCGAGGTAGAACCAACCTAACGTCGCCTATACAATATTTCCGACACTAAGCTAGATGTCGAGTTCTTTTACAAGGGTACAACCACTCCCAATATGTTTTATGGCCCAACATAATAAACCTTGTGTTTTATGGCACAAACACATAAACCATCTAATCTAGTTTGGTGAAAGTGTTGTTATGATGCAATGATGTTTACACTAATGATCCATGACACAAATGTCTAATGGATATGAATAACTACTTCTAAATGAACTTCCATTGATAGGAAGCCTTCATGATGAAGATCACAAGTTCCCTAAACTTCTTGTGATAGATCTTCAACTTGTGGTAAGTGGGGATGGCTAAATCTCCAAACTTTCCTTGGTTGATCAAAGAGTATGCTTACAACAAAGATGAATGTTAGAAGCATTATGATCATGATCATTAGGGTGTTTAATGTATGTTATTACATTGTTAATGATTGATCTAAATGTATGCAAGAAGGTGGAGAAGATGTGATTTGAAGTGGTGAAGAAATGGGAAAACAATGGGCTTCTCTTTATAGCCAAAAGTGATCGGGGCGTCCACGGACCACGGACCCCTTAAAAGGGTCCCGTCCTTTATACAATTTGGTGCCGTGGGTGCCGACGAAAATCTAAAAATCTTTCTTCAAATCTTTCCAAGATATTAACAAATCTTACTAAGATCACATTTGATATATTGTGTGTCAATCTAACCAAAATATTCAAGTGATCTTCCAAGGATTTCAAAGATGATGCATGACATGATGTAACATGTATTTCCATTTTAGATTAAAAGGTTTATCAAGGTAAACTTGTAAAATGTATTATGTAACTAGTTAATAAAATGTCTAGTTATCTTTTGAAATACTTGTGAATGCAAAATGTAAAATGAGGTTCGAAATAGAATGGTTAACCTATTAAAATACTTAGTGACTCTAAATTTATTTTAAACATTCTAAATGATTTGTTAATGGGTTTGATCATAATGCCACATAACAAACATGTACGAACCTGTGTTGTAACATACGAGGACTTGAGACATCGAGAGGTGTTGAATGTATGTTGAGACAAATGTAATTACAAGTAACTTGTACATTTTACGTTATGTATTACAAGTTACATGTTTGTCATCAATCAAAACAAATGAGACTGTATAGATTAAATATCGTAATATTTGCACTAACAATCTCCCCCTTTTTGATGATGACAAAGATATGTAAACGTAATAGAAAGTAAAATGTAAAAGGTTACTTGTATCCTTACTACCTTTACATTACCTTCTCCGTTTACACTCTTCTCCCCTTTTTGTCGAAACAAAAAGGGTGTGTCCTTGAGTTTAACTTAATTTCTCCCCAAAAAGGCGAGCTTGCATCATCCCTAGTGAAGTTAAATTGCCCACTTCAATCCGTCCCTTGTTTGGTAGCGGATCCATGGATCAAATAAAGAGGCTTAACCTACATCAAGGTTAGTTTTATGCAACAAAAATTATGAGAAATATATGAAAAGAAAAAGGCATAGCAATGTTAGCCTATTTTCTCCACTTTTTATTGAAGCAAAAATGCTTGTTGAAAAGTGAGAATGATGCTAAATGCGTGCATGCTCCCCCTTGACGGTTGCTCCCCCTTGTTTGAGGCGTCAGGGTATGATTAAAACCTACAAAACAAATATTAGTGCAAAACTATATTCGTCATTGGACGAGTAAGTGATATACAACAAAGTGTATATAAGATGCATTCAGTAAATTCTTGACGGAAGCTCCCCTTGCTCTAGGGCGTCAAGATGAACCTTCAAAATAAATATTAGTATAATAGAAGCTTTGTCTTTAGACAAATATGTCATATACAACCAAGTGTATAGACGATGCAATATGAGTGCTTAAAGGGTATTCCTCCTTGTTCTAGGATGTCAAGAAGCACCTAAAATAAGAAAAATAATTGATGCAAACTTCATCCTTAGATGAGTAAGTTATATACAATCGAGTGTATATGGTGATGAACCTACAATGAAAAACATTAGTGCAATATATTTCATCTTTTCACAAAGAAAAATAAGATGTATATATGTGATAAATGATATAATCAAAGATCTCATGAAGTGTAGTCTCCTAATTACAATCATAAGAAAAATGAGAGTATAATATGATAAAAGCCTACAAAATAGTTCCTAGAAAGAAGATATGAAGTCTTCCACCGGGTGTGCCACTAGTGGTGCTAGTGTTGGTGTCGGTTTACTAGTAGGATTCATGTGGTGATGATAGATGACTCGAGATTTACAAAAGTAAGTTTTCGCTAATCCATGGTGGTGATGATTAGTGAAAGTGGTGATGGAAGGTGGTGGTGATTAGGTAGGAAGCTATTAAGGAGTTAGAAACTCGTATGTATAGCAAATATAAAAATATGGACTCATGCAATCCTTTCGTCATGTCAAGTGACCAAAGCTAAGAAAAAAAATATGAATGGACATTGCATTTCAATGATGCATAAGGGTTATGATTTGAATGATTTATTGATGCTAACAACCTATTGTTTTGAGCAAGTTCTCATATGCTTCAACCCAAGAGTAATCAATAATGTGTTCTATCTAAGAATATATAAAAGTGATAACATGAAGATAAATTCGTTCATTGATTGACACGAATTATAAAAATGACATATTCTAGGTGACAATGGGAAAGGTAGTATTAGCATGGTTTTGACCGACATGGATGATTATCACTTTGAAAAGAAGTGAAGACAATATGGAAAATACTAATAATAATAATAATGAGTACCTATATAAGGATGAGAATGACATCATATAAGTGAGAGTTGGATGGACCAACGTGTTGGAAATGGCTGTTTTGATTAATATATTGTTTGCACTAACAATGACATGCATGATATATGTCAAGCGAGAAAAGGATAAGATCCTATGATGGTGTTCTAGATAGTGAAGTTGTAAGGTGCTAGTTTTAAGGAAAATCCTAGATTCGTTGATTGTGGAGATGAAGAAGTTTGTAAAACACATGATGTGTTTTTCACTTGATGAGGTATTGGTGCAAACTTGTGATATAAGGTTAAAAAGGTTGAACTAGTTGTGGTTTCGTGAACCGGTTTTAGCTAAGTGGTGTTTACCTATATGTTGGTATTTTAGAGTCTAAGAGACATAAATTTTGACAAAAGACAATTATGTGAATGGATTTCTCTTCCCCTTAATTGGTGGATATCTAACATAATGTGCAATGTATCAAATAAGGAATGACAACAAAGTGTTTAGGAGGTTATTCGGGTTAACGAAAGAGGTGAGCTTAGTAATATTTTTCTGGATGATGGTTAGCATATAATGAGCTTCAACCTTAAAGTCACGTACTTCTTCTCGATTAATACGAGATGATCGTATGATGAGGCATGTGGTTTCCTAATAGGAAGTGAAGAGGATTAGAGTATTGTTATAACTAAATAATGATGGAGATGATTTTTGGAAAGCGGAAGCTAAAATGAGATTTGGAAAGAGGTCGGTTGAAAGACAAAAATGCAAAGCCAACCCGCTAGAACTTAATTCTATATGCTTTTAAACTATATGCAAGTGTAGGGGTCCCATAAAGCATAGTACTAATCTACGTAGCAATAAAGGGGATTATGCAAAATGAGCATACAAAAGTTAAAACCAATTGAGATAAAAAATAATTTGTTATCAACCCACAAAACAAATTTGTTAGTGACAAAAGATGTTAACATGATAGAAATCAAATGATAACATGTTATATAAGAAAGAACAACACATTGCACTTAAGTAGACAAGAAATCACCATACAAGATAGCATCAAGACAATCATATTATGCAAGAATACAACTTTATTCAAGACATTTCATTTTGAGATTGTTTTGTCGTTAGACTTAGACGTATAAGCATACTTGGCTTATAAATTAACACAACAATCTATGTGATTAATTTGTAAGATAAAAAGGCTTCTAAAAGTTTGTCATACCAAAAGCGCTTTGACATATTATATGTGCACACGTAGCAAACAAATTATGTGACAAGAAGCAAAAGAAACAAGATGAAAGAGTCATGCAAGCCATGTTTAAGACATAACAATTTGGAGCATGTATCATTTAGATCGTACTACACATAGATATAATGAATGCCAACTAATAGCTTTCAAACACAAATATATCATATCAAAAATTATCACATATCAAAATGACATATTAAGAGTTCATAAGCAACATGTTAATCATGCTAAGGATAATTCAAAAGTAAGTATCATGCAAATAAAGTTTAGGTTTTAAACGTTTAGTAGCATGAAACAATGATACAAGCATTATAAAACCGTACTAAGGTTTACACATTTGACTAGTTATCAAACACTAAGATAATGTCAAATCAACTTATCGTATCAAACAAGAACATGTAATCAACACATGTAAGTGCAATGCAAGTGGTTTTACTAAGGTTTATACATTTGACTAGTTATCAAACACTAAGATAATGTCAAATCAACTTATCGTATCAAACAAGAACATGTAATCAACACATGTAAGTGCAATGCAAGTGGTTTTAAAAGAAAAGTCATATATACTACTTGTTTGATTAGTATTCCTAAGGCGAGGCAAACTATCAATGTTTTAACACTTACTTTAGGCAAGTATAGGAATACAGATTTTTCAAGTTGGAGAATGAATATGAGACTATTACTAGCGGTGCTCAATTAAGGCTAAACACGACCATTTTTACGGGTGATTCCACATACCCAACTTCTCTCCAGGAAGCAATTCAACCGTTAGGTCAAATTGAGTTTCTAGTGCAATAGGTTCTCTAGTAGTCATTCTCATGTTAGAAAGATGGGAACTCCTACCTTTGCATATTAAAGTGCATAAAAGATGATAGTTTACCAATACTTAGCTTAATGTGACTTAACTAATATGCAATATAACTAAAGTGATGAAGACGTCATGTTATACACATGAATTTTAACAATGGTGTGTTTGATAAACAATGTGTTTTAATCTTGTGTTTAGAATCTAAGGTTTGTTCAAATTACAAAGCTAATTGTATGATCTAATGGATGACATCTTTTATGTTGAAGTGTATACTTTAAAAGTGATTGAATTATCTAAGACTAGGGAATGGAATATGTTAAATTAAGAATGTTCTCAAGAAAGTTCTTTGGAACTTTATTTGACAAGAATCTAAATAAGGTTACTAACTTCAATAGATCATGTGTATGTTCTAGAGATGTGTAGTTTCAACCTTGGATGTGCACAAGGTTTGAGCAAGGTTAGGTTATGATGTACGCTTGAAAGGAAATGAATACAAATAGTATCTTTCAACAAATGAGATTATCGCATGGGATAAAGTTATCATGCTTATGAAAATAAGTATGACAAGATGAATTGGATATGCTAGTTCATAGAACTTTTGGATGTTCGTTTCAAGATCATTTAGCCAATGAGGTGTAATGAAATCTCTTGTAACATAACCATATATGTCGCAAGGAGAGAATGATGCATAGGATATACAATATCCTTTTAATAAGATGAATACTTAACGCATGATTTCTTAGGCATAATGTTTTTCAAAACATCATGTTTTCCTAAATGAAGATATGAAGCCAAAGTGTTTGAATTGGATAGTCCTATCTAAATAAACTTGGTCTCAAGATTATATTCACTAGATGATGACAAGAGGAATTCACTCAAGTTTCTTATGTATACTCCTCAAGAGTCATTGTTGCTTGGGGTGTATGATGTTGCCTTTGAGATTGCATTTTAACATATGTTGTTAAAATGTTGATTTGAGGTTTAACGAAATTTATCCAGAAGTTTAATGACAAAGTATTACTAATACTTTGATAATTTGTGAAGGTAGTACTACTTATACCTAGTGGAAATTGACAACAATTACCAAGAGCACCATGCTTATTTGATAGTTGAGGTTCTAGCCATAATGAATTATCTAAGTCCTTATATGTGGGAAGGAATGTTTGAGTTTGTTCAAACGTGCATTTGATTCAGTACAAGTGTTGGACACAAGGGCTTTTTGAGCAATACACTTAACAAATTCAAATGATGGTAAGGATGGTGGATTGGTTGATCTAGGTGGTAGGTTTTCTAGTGTGTCTAAAAAGGATGTGGTGATGTAGGGGTTTGTTGTGCTATGTGAATACTTAGGTTGATTGTCCATAGATGTTGAACATAAAAAGTACGGATACTAATTCTTATGGTTCATTGGTTGCTACAACTAGTGGGTGAAGTACTTGAAGCTTTGGTTATGTCTATGAAGCTTAGGGGTTGAGGTATAGGTTCACCTTGAAAGGGGACGTTTGATTTAAAGGATGCTCTTGGAAGATCATGAGCAATACTCTTAATGGTGCCAAAATATGGAAGAGGGATAGTAGGTGTCAGAGAGGGATAAGTGGCACAATGGGTTGTTTGTTTTGGATAAGTGTTTCAACATGTGTTGTTAAAATACTTGGGTGTTGATTTTTCGGATATGACTTTTAATGACTACAATCGTAAGTCGCATATACTTGAATATTTCGGATGAAATACTTAAGTTGTCAATCCTAATTTGTTGAGATTATAAAGCTTAGATTGAACTCAAGTATAACAAGACTTGATAGTATGTCTTTAACATACGTGTGAGTTATGACTCTATGTAAATACTTATCGTCTTGAAGGATGACACATTATTTTCATGTTAACCAAGTGAGGCAATACATGTAGATACAAAACAATATCTATAGTCATATGATAGACTTGTGTATGATACCTTTGCAAATAATGAGTCCAGATTTGTTAGTCTCAGTAAGTCATCTAAGTCATCCGCAAATGGGTGAGGAGAGTTTGGTGGTGTTGCACAAAGTTTAATAGAGACAAGCTTTGGAGACTTTGGTAGTGACGGTGTTTTGGATGGTTGTGAAGTAGTCATAATGGTGGGTGATTTTGGTGGTGGAGTTGGAGTACTTAAGTTTAGAAAGTTCACATCTTGAATGGGTGATGAGATGTTGAGAGGTAATGAGTCTAAGGATGAAGAGTTCAAGTTAATGTAGCAACAAGATCGAATGCTAATCCTAGTGGTTTTCTTAAGTGTCTTATTTGAGGTTAAAGATTTAGTCATTTTGACTTTGCTTTGAGAAATGCTAAGCTTAAGGAAAAGTAGCAGTGAAGGTGTGAAAATGACCATCCTGAATGTGTCGATTTATGGAACTAAGGATTCATGCACTTGATGTTAATTCATACAAAGATAGTAGTTTCTAATGAGATGGAAGTGTCTAAAATCATGTCAAACATCCTAAGTTAATTCATTGAGGATGTGTTGAGTGATGTATGAAAGATATGCATTAACAACTATCCTAGAAACAAAATTTGGTAATCTAGATTGCGAGATTTAGTAAAATTAAACAACTTACATGTAGAATCCACGGCACCAATTTTTTCGCAGGAACCCTTAATTTGGTGCCTTTGGTCCCTTACATGAACGAGGGCGGTACCAAAATGCATAACAGACGGTACCAAATTTTTGGTGCCGTCTAATCCGTGGACACCAGAAAACTTCACAGACCCATTTTTTAGGTGTCGGGGAGTTTTTCGAAACCTGAATTTTTGCTTAAAACATGTGACATTAATCATTTCTAGTTAGGAAAAGTCAATAACACATATACAAACATAGTGGAGCATAGACTTTGACCAAGGGCTAACGATTTTCACATATAAGTGAAAATGGGTAAAATTTGATAACACCCGTGTGTTATCCCCCTGCATGAACCGGTTAGCATACATCAATGTTTTAAGTTAGTTTATCATCCTATGAAGTGAAAACATATAAATTACATCATACAACATTGTTTTTGTCCTTGTACCAAACACTCTCTTAAAACCTTCATTTTTCAAAGTACTTGACTAATTTACTTAGTACTTATTGCTAAGTGAGTTATGACATTTCATAAGTTATGCGAGATGTTAGTATAACCTATGCAAATGAAGTGATCTAATTCTACAAGCGATGGTAAAACAATTTTCCAACTTAGTGCACAAAATCTATCAAATAACCTATTGTGCATAAACAAGAAATCGTCAAACAAACGAATAAATAACATGGCAAGATTGACACTTATATTATGCAAACAAACAAGTGTAAACAACAATTTGAAAAGTAAGCAAGCAACATATATGCAAACAACATAAACAAGTGGTCATTTAGCATAGCAAAACAAGAAAGACACTTTTGTCATTTTTGCGTTTAAATATGACGATGTATACCAAGCTTGATTAGTTTCCTTTAAACATATTACCAAATTATTTAGTTTCAAAGGAAGTTGTATCAAAGTTCTAAGAATACCAACTTAAATTGCTTGATTCAAAAATTTGAGTTTTTTTTGTAAAAGCGAAACTCAATATTTTAGACATACTGTAGTATTTGGTATATTTCACTTATTTAAAATTAGACTCAGGCTATGAGAGTATTTTTAAATGAAAGTAGACTCAATTCCATTTAAAATGATAGGTGGCTCGACTCGTGCGGACTTACGGTTAATTAGTTATGATTTTTTGAAGTTGCCCAAAAAAATGCATACTGTACACACGGATTCCACGGAACCAAATAAAGGGATCCGCCCTTTATAAGATTTGGTGCCGTGGTCCTCCGAGACAGATTCACCAAAACTAGTATTTGACATAGAGAAAACGTGTGTGACTTACTAGATTTCATAGTAAACATATAATACACATATTTAACAACATATCTACTGGTGTAACTTATCTTAAACATTTACGGAGGTGATTTTTCAACAAAATTTATAGTTATCCCAAACACTCCTTTAAAATCATATTTCTTCGTAAATTTTCTATAAGAACACAATACAATACTTACTACTTCTTTCAACAAACTTTTTATTTTATTTTTCAAGAAAACCTTCAAGCTTGTATACAAAGTTACATTTAACAACAAAATTTCTAAGTATAACAAGCAAAACATTTTTCATATTATTTTTCGCTTCAATGGTAATTTGATACATGGATCGTACTCTATTTTAAAACCATTTGTTTTGAAAATAAGAGCTACATGGCTCTGATACCAATTGTGGAAACGTAGAGGGGGGTGAATACGTTACCGTTTAAAAACTTTAGATCTTTAGTATCAAATCGCTTATGAAGCTTGTTATAATATGAAAGTACTAATTATTGTTTGTGACTAATATAAAGTATGGTAAACCAAGTTGTCACACAATCATGAACATCAAACCACATCACAAACAATAGTATAGTGCAAGTATAAAAGTAAAGAGATAAAGAAAGGAAAGTGCAAACCGAACACGAGGATTTATAGTGGTTCGGTCACGGATCTCCTTTTCGCCCTACTCCACTCCTCGAGTACCCAACTCGAGAGTTACTTCACTAAATCAACAAGCTCCCTTCTCGGTGGAGAAAACCTTACAATCGCTACACTTTTTCCGGTACAAAGCTAAATACCGGTTCTAGTTCGAGGTAGAACCAACCTAACGTCGCCTATACAATATTTCCGACACTAAGCTAGATGTCGAGTTCTTTTACAAGGGTACAACCACTCCCAATATGTTTTATGGCCCAACATAATAAACCTTGTGTTTTATGGCACAAACACATAAACCATCTAATCTAGTTTGGTGAAAGTGTTGTTATGATGCAATGATGTTTACACTAATGATCCATGACACAAATGTCTAATGGATATGAATAACTACTTCTAAATGAACTTCCATTGATAGGAAGCCTTCATGATGAAGATCACAAGTTCCCTAAACTTCTTGTGATAGATCTTCAACTTGTGGTAAGTGGGGATGGCTAAATCTCCAAACTTTCCTTGGTTGATCAAAGAGTATGCTTACAACAAAGATGAATGTTAGAAGCATTATGATCATGATCATTAGGGTGTTTAATGTATGTTATTACATTGTTAATGATTGATCTAAATGTATGCAAGAAGGTGGAGAAGATGTGATTTGAAGTGGTGAAGAAATAGGAAAACAATGGGCTTCTATTTATAGCCAAAAGTGATCAGGAGCGTCCACGGACCCCTTAAAAGGGTTCCGTCCTTTATACAATTTGGTGCCGTGGGTGCCTGACAGAAAATCTAAAAAATCTTTCCAAGATATTACCAAATCTTACTAAGATCACATTTGATATATTGTGTGTCAATCTAACCAAAATATTCAAGTGATCTTCCAAGGATTTCAAAGATGATGCATGACATGATGTAACATGTATTTCCATTTTTAGATTAAAAGGTTTATCAAGGTAAACTTGTAAAATGTATTATGTAACTAGTTAATAAAATGTCTAGTTACCTTTTGAAATACTTGTGAATGCAAAATGTAAAATGAGGTTCGAAATAGAATGGTTAACCTATTAAAATACTTAGTGACTCTAAATTTATTTTAAACATTCTAAATGATTTGTTAATGGGTTTGATCATAATGCCACATAACAAACATGTACGAACCTGTGTTGTAACATACGAGGATTTGAGACATCGAGAGGTGTTGAATGTATGTTGAGACAAATGTAATTACAAGTAACTTGTACATTTTACGTTATGTATTACAAGTTACATGTTTGTCATCAATCAAAACAAATGAGACTGTATAGATTAAATATCGTAATATTTGCACTAACACTCCGGTAGCTAGGCTCGAGTCTATTAGAATCTTACTTGCATATGCATGTGCTTATGACCTTAAATTATTTCAAATGGATGTTAAGAGTGCGTTTCTTAATGGGTTTATTATCGAAGAAGTATATGTTGCTCAACCTCCCAGTTTTACCGACTTTGAGAAACCACATCATGTCTTCAAACTCAAGAAAGCATTATACGGTCTTAAGCAAGGACCAAAAGCTTGGTACGATAGACTTAAGACTTTTCTTGTTGAAAACAAATACACCGTGGGATTAGTAGATAATACTCTTTTTTACCAAGAAAAAGGAGTCACACATTATCATTGTTCAAATATATGTTGATGACATCATATTCGGATCAACTTGTCAAGAGCTATGTGATGATTTCTCTAAAATCATGCACGATGAGTTTGAGATGAGTATGATGGGTGAATTAAACTTCTTTCTAGGACTCCAAATTAAACAACTAGAAGATGGAATATTCTTTAACCAATCTAAATACATAAAAGATATGCTTAAAAAATTTGGTCTTGAAGATTCAAAACCAACTAAGACACCCATGTCTTCGGACACTAAACTAACCAAGGATGAGGAAGGTGAATCTGTAGATAACACTAAATATAGAGGAATGATCGGTAGCTTACTCTATCTCACGGCTAGTAGACCCGACATTATGTTTAGTGTTTGTCTATGTGCTCGCTTTCAAGAAAATCCAAAGGTATCACACTTAGAATCCTTGAAAAGGATATTTAGATACATTAAGGGAACGACATGTTTAGGATTATGGTATCTCAAAGGAACGGATGTAGAAACTACAGTGTATGCCAATTCGGATCATGCCGGTGACTATGTCGATAGAAAAAATACAAGTGGTATTTGCACTTTTGTCGGACATTGTCTCACCTCATGGTTTGCAAAGAAGCAAACGACTTTAGCTATCTCAACTACTGAAGCCGAGTACGTCTCAGCCGGAAAAGCATGTCAACAAGCTCTTTGGATGAAGCAAGCTCTTGTAAACTATGGAATTCATCTCAACGATATCGTTATATTTTGCGACAACAAAGGAGCTATCGATCTCAGCAAAAATCCCGTCCAACATGCTCGTACAAAGCATATTGAAATCCGTCATCACTTTCTTCGCGACAATGTTCAAAAAGGAAACATCTCAATTGAGAAAGTATCCTCCGAAGACAACATTGCCGACATTCTAACCAAGCCTCTCAAACGAGAACCATTTAATCTTCTTAGACTTGGTTTGGGGTTAATGGAACCAAACATGTAGGTAAAACATAGTCTAAACTTTAGAACAAACAAAACAAAACAAATTTGTTTTAAACCCACTCTACTTACGGCACCAAACGACAACAAAGACGGAACCAAAAATTTGGTTTCGTCTGGTCCGTGGTGACTACAGTTGCAAAAGTGCTACCTACAAAACACCTTCTTCCTTACAACCCACTTCACCAAAACGTGCAAACAATAAACTTAACTCATTGTTGAAATTTTCTCACCCACTAATCACTGAAGTTAACTTCATTGTAAGTATCCTAACTACATTTTATCTCTTAATTCTAAGTCTAGGATTCTAATTTGTGCACAAAATCATTACATGGGGTTTGTATATATTCTTGTACAAAACATGGATTCAATTGGCAAATTTGCATAACTAGTCATCGAAATTAGGTACTACATTATCATATTGCATAAACAAATCATGTTTCCCACTAATCAAAAGATAATGACTATAAGGCTTTATTCAAATAACCAAACACCCCATGTCAAAAAATTTTGAAAAGCTTCTCACTTGTAGGAAAATAATTTTTCTTTGTTAATACAAATAGAAACGTTAAATTTTCATCACGTGCATGCTCTTGAATACTAAAGGTATTGCATAACTAATATGCATTCCCGGGTATATTCAAATGAAGCCACATTGAATTAGGAGCGTTTGGGTTATCTCATGCCATTTGCCAAACACCCCCAGTAAAGACTATTTTATGCATAAAATGAGTCGAGATAACCTCAACTTCAAATCGTTTTCATATAGGCACACACTAGAATCAAAACGTTAAGTTTATTCTCATTTTTAACATGTAAATTCTTGCTCATAGGAATAACCATGGTAGCCGCAAGATCCTATGATCACAAGGATACCGTTAACTACATTCCCAAACATCACAAAACCAAAGGACTTTCCAAGGAGCAAGTCAAAATCTTTAAGAGTCTAGAAACTAGGTACTTCCATGAGGGTAGACCCGTTCACTCCTCTTTTATCGAAAATACCAATCTTCGTGAAGAGCTAGCCGCTATTCAATTCGATTGTCTCCTTGACATCGATGAACCTATTTGTCCTAGGTTTGTGTTAGAGTTTTATGCTAGTGTCACCGGTTTCATTGATGAAGAAGATGAGTTTAGCCTTAGGTTTAAGATCAATCAAAACGACTACACCATCTCTTTGACCCAACTTGCTCTAGTGCTAGGAATCCCCAACCGAGGGACATGTGTCTACTCGGATAAGTAGTCACTCACCGTCCTTGATGCAATCAATGACCGCTCTCTTCCCTACCAAACTGCTTTAGCGGATAAGGATGTCATCCGTGAGCGCCTATTTATCCCAAGGGGTGATACCACCCGAGTCACCCGAAAAGGAAAAGAGGTGAACCGATATCCATATGGAATGGAGCTCAATGAACTTAAGCCCGGATTTAAGAAATGGGAGGAACTACTTAGAGCCAACGTCATTAGCACCATAGGGAATAGAGATCATATCAACGCTTGCTTTTGTCACATGCTCTACAACTTGTCCACCCGTCAACCATTCAATCTAGCCTACTACATTACTAAGAGAATGATTGATATTCCAACTCAAGGTTCGGTTGCTCTTCCTTACGGGATGCTTCTCACCCGTCTCTATAGAGCCTATACACCAATTCCACCAAGCCCAAAAGGGTTGAAGCTTGACTATGAGCTCATCCCTCACATCTTTGTGCCATTGAGTGACCAACGAGTGGCTAAGGCAAAAGGCAAAAGAGCTAAACCTCCAACTCCATCATCATCGTCATCAAATAGCTCCGAGGATGGTCTTCCAAATTCTCGCCTTCCACCACATGAGTATTATGCGTCTCTTCCTGAGATTGAGAATGAATCAGCAGAGTTCAAGCAAACCAAGGGGATGTTCAAGTACCTTGGTAGGATGATGAACAAGATTTACAAGAAGTTGGACAAGCGAGGGTCCTTTAAGGAGTGTTTGGAACAATACATTATCTTTAATGCTTGATACAATTTGGTTGTTTTTAATTTGTATGATGATAATATAACTCAAAACAATTATGTATGCTAACAATCTCATGCAGGGGGATAGCACAAGTGTGTTATCAAATTTTACCCATTTTCACTTTAATGTGAAAATCACTAGCCCTTGGTCTAAATCTATGCTCCACTATGTTTGTGTATGTGTTATTTGCTTTTCCTAACTAGAAATAATTAATGTCACATGTTTTGAGCAAAATTTCAGGTTTCGAAAAAGTCCCCGACCCTTAAAATACTGTTCTGTGAACTTTTCTGGTGTCCACGGATCAGACGGCACCAAAAAATTTGGTACCTCTGTTATGGAATTTGGTACCGCCGTACCTGTACAGGCGGACCAGGCGGCACCATTTCTTTGGTTCCGCCTGTGTAAAATTTTGGTGCCGTGGATCCTACAGGTAATTTTCTGAATTTCGCTTATTTCGACATTCTAAATTACCATACATTGCTTGCAAGTTAATCTTAACTAGTTATTATCCATTTTAGAACTAGTATAACATACTTAGGCATGTAGGAAATCCCTTTCCCACCAAAATTCAAAAATTAAAAAAATCCACACAAGGAGCCCTTTTGCATAAAGGAAGGAACCAAAAATTTGGTTCCTTGCAATCCGTGGGTAATCTGATTGTTAGGATCTTACAATCATTAGAACACATTTATTGCAAATCTTTGCCTCTTCACTCTATCTCTCTTGTATGGCTTGACTTGGGTGATATGACTAGCATTAAACCCACTTCAAAATCATTAGAAACCTCATTTCTTCTATGGTTTAACACAAATCAAACACACTTCTCCATAATTCACCATTCCTATAAATTAAGAGGTTTTACCATGCTCATCTTCACACCTTCTCCATTCTTACCATCTACTAGCAAAAGCTTAAGTCAAAATAATAAAAACTTCACCTTCAACCAAGCCTTGCAAGAAAACCGCTAGGATTAGTGTATGACCTTGTTGCTTTGTCAACTTGAGCTCTTCATCTGAGTCATCTCCACTCACCATCTCATCTCCCACAAGGGATGACACAAACCTCACTTTAGCTACTCCTACACCCATTACCATCACTACTCCACAATCAACAAAGACTCCAAGCTCACCACCACCGGCACCCCTCCAAACATCAAAAACACCATCACCACCAAAATCTCCAACGCTCATCCCATTGGAGTTATTTTCCACGCCACCCACTTCTCCAAATCCCTTCTTGGAGGACTTGGAAGATTTGCCTCCTAGGCCCACTCATCCACCACCATTGCCATCATTTGGCACTATTGAGCGGATTGCTCATGAGTCTCCTAGACCATCGTTTGACCCAAACGCCCTGTTAGGGCCAAGACCTCTTCTCTTCCACCCCATCCACAAAGACATCCTTGGTCCTTTGTATGGGGATGAACCACTCCCTACATCAATGTCTCCTCACATAGAGGACATTGAGGAGTCCATGTGGGAAGATCATCCCACAAGAGAGGAGATTCAAGCCGAACTTCAACATCTCCACCAATTTTCCAACATGGTGAATTCTCATCTAAGTGAGACTACGCAAATGCAAAGTGCTTTGCTAGCCTCAATAATCACCACACCAAACACCAACACCAACATCAACACCTCCACCATTCCACCACAACAATAACATGAAACATACTACCCTCCTAGGCATGGTTGCTCAAATTGTGAGCAAACCGCCCAAACGACCAAACGGACCCGGGCGATGGTCCATGAGTTCCAAGAGGAAATGAGGTTCATCCTCAATCACATCCTCGAGCGCCTCAATGCTCTTGCTCATCCACCACCTCAATAGGAGGGTCCTAGCTTATTCTATTAGGCACTTTTATTTGGGACTTTTCTTGTATTTTTTTATTTTCTAGGATAATTTATTTTTCATTATATTAAAACACTTCATTGTGTTCTCTTTTCATGATATTCATATCATGAAAAATTTTAACTAATGAATGGTGTTTTCTATATTGTTGTTGCTTATTACATAGTGTTTGAAAATGCTTGTGATGATGATTATTACTAACAATTTTTCTTGTAGCTTTTTCACAATCCATGTCTCTTTTCATTGGCACCCAATTTAGGGGGAGCATTGGTCAAGGGGGAGATAATGGCTAAGGGCTCATTACACATTACGCCTAGCATCTTCTTTTTGTTGAGACAAAAAAGGGGAGAAATATATAGAACTTGGTTATATTTGACTTTCTGAAAAAGTCAAACTGCATACATTGACTTTTTCTGAAAAAGTCAACATGATACTTCATTGGTAATATTTGACTTTCTGAAAAAGTCAAACTGTATACATTGACTTTTCTGAAAAAGTCAACATGATACTTCATTGGTAATATTTGACTTTCTGAAAAATCAACTGTATACTTTGACTTTTTGAAAAAGTCAACATTATTCTTCAACTAGTGATGACTTTGACTTTCTGAAAAAGTCAAACATCATATACTTGCATTATCATTTCTCTTTCAACTTCTAAAACTAATATTTTTATAACTCTTGTAAAATCTTTATATCTTTTATAAAAATAAAATTTATGTTTTGTCTTCAACAAAAAGGGGGAGATTGTTAATACAAATATCGTCATTAAACGCTATTTATATTTTTGATCTTTACCTAAGTTTTGTAAACGACAAAAGTAAATTTAATTTTTATAAAGCTTAAAGCTTGTCAAGTCTAATAGATATTAAAACAAGCTTTTTCAAATAATATCTTCATCACTCAAGCATTTACATTGTGATTAACCATAATGTATGATAGGAGTTTTTAGAATGTTTTGGTTTCTTAAAAACTAAACATTACATATGTATTTACATATTTCTAAAAATAGAAAAACACACATCATGTGATGCATCATTGAAATCATTGGAATATTTCACAAGATTCTTTGTGTAGATTTAGGCTCTACATATCTTACACAATCTTGCATAGATATGGTTGACTTTGGCAAGATTTTGAGATCTTGTTGTCAGACCTTGGAGGCACCAAATTTTATAACGGGCGGAACCCTTTAAAGGGTTCCGTGGTTCTTGCTAAGAGTTTTGGCTATAAATAGCAAAGCCAAACCAAGTAGTTTTTCATCTCTTTCTATCATACTCTCATACATTTCTTCCCTCTAACCTTTCTAACTCAGTTTTATATCATATTAGTGATCTCTTTTGTAGCAAAGAAGATCAAGTCACATTCAACCTTCAACGAGAAGTTGGAAGTCTTGTTTGTTTGGTGTTGTATGATCTTGTGTTGATTCATACTTCATTGTTGTACCAAACTATCATAATCTTGTGAGTGTGAGTGGTTAGTATTTTAGTCCTCAGAATACATTGTGTGTGGGAGTGGTTGTACCATTGGAAAGAACTCGACATTTAGCTTAGTGTCAGAAATAGTGTAAGTGAATTAAAGGTTTCTCCGCCGGTGAAAGGAGCTTGTTGACTAGTGAAGTTAAACTAGACTCGGGGAGTGGAGTAGGGCAAGGAAAAAGAGTCCTTGTAGACCGAACCACTATAAACAACTTGTTGTGGTTTGATTGTTTCTTTCTTTATTTACTCTTTACATATTGTTTACATATTGCACTAACATATCTAAGATCAACATCAATTGATCTTTCAATAAGTTTCAAAACAAAATTTTTAATTGGTAAACTATTCAACACCCATTCTAGTTTTCTACAGTAGTGTTTGGTTACCTGGAAAGATATATGGTAGTGTTTGGTTACAGGTTCTGGGAAAAAAATGAATTATTTTTTTCTAAATGAAACAGATTTTACTACGGTTTACTAACAAACCGTAGCATAAAAGAAATATTTTTTTTTAAGTTTAATAGATTTTGGTACGGTTTATTAACAAACCGTAGCAGAAAAGAAGGGTATTCTTGCCGGTATATGGAAGAATTTTGTTACGGTTAGAAACAAAATCGTAGCAAATAACAATTTTTTGCTACGGTTTGAAACCATACCAGAAAATGGTTTCGTTTTTTGGTACGCTCATATCTACCACGGTGTTAAAAACGTAGTAAATGGCCTTAAAAACCGTACCTAATCAAATTTTTGTGTAGTAGTGTAGTCTTCTAAAATCATACAATGTAGCTATTTCTGACATGTTTTGTAATACATTTATAAGCTTAGTTCTTGTGTTTGTTGCACAAGCCCATTCGTGATCTTTAGTGAACTGCACAGCTTTAAGTTGA
Source organism: Chrysanthemum makinoi (assembly GCA_910596185.1). Taxonomy (NCBI): domain Eukaryota; kingdom Viridiplantae; phylum Streptophyta; class Magnoliopsida; order Asterales; family Asteraceae; genus Chrysanthemum; species Chrysanthemum makinoi. The sequence continues at coordinate 322,518,287 of OU343225.1, forward strand.
AGTTTTTCCAATCCAGTTATTATTTATTTCTTGTTAATTAAACCGAGCACTTTTTGCATGGGTTTTCAATTGTCAGTCTTGTCACGAGCGACATTACATAATAAGGTAAGGGGTATCAATAACTTCACGTACTCAAAAAATTCTGAACCCCTTGCTCAACTAAGCCAACTTTTGTAAAGTGACAAATGAAAAAAAATAATAAAAATAAAAAATTGACAACTCAGATTACTTTATTGCTATAATATTCTCGAAATGATGTTTTGCTCTACCATAATGAGATATAATATGCAACAACCTAATACTATTACCAATTCATTTGAGTCCTGCGCATTAAACCATATAAACATGCAAAACTTCTTATTTTGTCCAATATGGGATTCATGGCTCAAAATAAAAGCTAACGGTGTCTTTTAAAAAAGACAGTAGCTAGTTAGTCATTTAACATTAATTAAGAATCCCTAAAAGATCATTTCCATTTTTCATAACATGTCTTACAAAAAAAGTTTTGTTCGCTTCATGTGAAAAAATTAGTTAACATGAATGAGTGTCGATTGCTGATGCCATGTGTGTCGATACAACCATATTACCTGATGTATAACATTATTTACTCATATTACAACTATCAAAACATCAACAATCCTACCGATTTCCTACACAACTGAAATTTACAATTATAACTTTTTATCTATACGCTTCCAATCTGCACTAACTACAGTTGACTTACATTGCTGGTCAAAGTCTCGATCATCATCTCATCACCAAACAACCCATTTTCAAGAACCCAATCGTCAATCATTGCTTGCGAAGTAACAGACTCATCAGCACGCACAAGAGGACCAGCACCAAACACCACCACATTCATCAAATTCCCGTATTTATTAACATATCCTGCAAGTTCACCGTTGACCACCCACTCCTCTCTTTGACTCCATATTATCTTTAACACCATATGACTTCATCATTTTTACCCATGATTCACTCCCAACAACACCAACTCTTAATTCACATTGACCTCTATCACACTATATCATATACCTTACACTTTTCTTTAAGTCCTCGTGTAATGCATATCCCAAAACGCGACTAAATGCTTCATAATCTATGGACTCATTCATTAAGTCGAGTCGAGCCCTGCCAAAGTTATGACTCGGTTCGATTCGTTTACACCCCTACATGCACTTAATAATATCCAGAATTGTCGGCTGTATATATATCATATCTACACGTTATGCTATATAGGACGGGAAAAATGGGTATGTGGCTGTTAGGTATCCAAACTTATGTGTAAAACCTTTTAATATTGTGTCGTTCTTAATAAAGGTTTCTTTTCTTGTGAGACTCACTTAATAACAAACTCACTTCTTATGATGTAGGTTTCTTTTCTTACGAGACTCGATCGTCTTATTTCCTTATTCTAATTGTTCAATCACTATCTTTATTCTCTATTGAATTGACTTTGAAATCGATGATCACATCTACGATGACACTCCAAATTTGTATAATCAAATTCAACATGTTTATTCACTTTGAAATATATTGTCCAGGTTTTTTGGTTTCTAATTGACCACCCTAATCAAAGTTGAACATGAAAGGTTTATGGATAATTATTAATATATGTATGACCGGATTCGAACTCGAGACTTCGGGATTGCACGCATTACGTATGAGAATCAATGTATAAATAATTAATATATAAAATGTTATATTTAATTATTTGATCACGAAATAAATACTTAATGATATTTAATATTTGACGAGTTTTGATTATCGGTCATTAAATGTCAACGGGATATGAAGAAAAGTTAACAAGTCAAGAGAAGGTTTTTGGAATCCTCTTTTGGGCTTGTGTTTGGCCGAAAACTATAGAATCCCACATCGGATACTATAGCAATCTTGACATCTACCATAAGGCTATAAATACATCCCCATGTATTCATCCTTTGGTACACTAGATTTCAATAGAAGGCCAAACCTCTTCTTTTTTCCTCTTGTTCTTGGTCGACGAAGTGAATCCCCATTGTAAGGGATTTACGAGTGACCTTGAGCATAACAAAGGTGTTTGGTTAATCTATTGTGATCAAGAACCTAGCTTTTCTCATTGAGTCGTTACTAATACGTGTGTACAAGAACTAAGAGCAAATACACTTGTGTTTGCATATCTTGGGTATTCGACTTTTGATATGGTCGAATTATATAAACCCTAATTTATTAGGGTTTAGGGTTTCTTGGTCGTTGATCTTAATTTGGGGCTTTTCATGAACCCTAATTGCATTGATTCGCAAAAGGTACGCATATACTTTTAATTCGGTTAATTAATTTACAAGTATTATTCCTATTACTTCCGTTGCATGCTTTGATGATGTTTACTTGTTTTATATAATTGTTATGATTAGTAAAACCCAACAGTGGCATCACGAGCCGTTAATATGTTGTAATTAATTACCGAAACACATAAAAAATTGAATCTTTATGATTATTATATGCTTTTATGGTTTCTAGGGTTTTGAAAATTGGAACCCTAATTTTTTATTATTGGGTCGATTACCCTTTAATTGTTTATTAGGTTTTATTTTTTGTAAAACTTGTAGAAACCCTAGGATTGCATGTATATTTTATGTGGTTTTAATGAATAATTGTTATGTGCCATGATTATATGCGTATCTTGGGATTATAATTGTTATGAGGAATTCATGGTGGAACATGCATGTTTTGCCATGGATTATTGTTTTGATTAATTGTTAAGTGATATACACATGTTTATTTATTTGATAATATTGAATTGGGGAAGACCTCAATTATACTAATAAAAATTCGTTATGTGCTATTTGGTATACTATTGACTTTGGCTTACGCAATCGACTTGTCGATGTATGTGGCTTATCTACCTTGTAGTTGAAAGCCCTAGTTGATGTATGCATTTTTACGCCTAGAATTGTTTATTAGGTTTTATCGAAATAATTATGCATGTGGCTAATTGTTTTTACATATGTTAATTGTTAAGTTATATGTATATTATTTGAGTTCCTTTTAATTTTATTAAAATGCCTTTTGTTTATATTGTATGACATGTTAGTAAGCAAAAGGGTTTTTAGAATAGAAAATTAAATTGACTAAATAATGGCGAAATTTGATTTGTTTTCTAAGTATTAAAATCTTGAACTTTTAATCGATTGATGCGACTGTACGAAATGGTTAGAACGGCTCACCCACTAGAACAAACTATAAAGGGGTTATTTAAGAAGTGAGCACAGTCTCACTGAATGGATGTCTAAGGTTATGCCTCAGTGCTTACCTGGTCCTCTGCGCCCTGTGAGTTCGATTGGAGCTACCTAGTATAACCATTCTATGTACGAAGCATCTTAGTGCAAAGTTGTAAGTTTCTCAACGCATCGATTAAAACTTTGTAGAATTTAATCTTAGCAATTAAAATCGTATGTAAGGTTTTCGAAAATATTTTGTTATAAAGTTGTATGCATGCTTCTTTATACATAAGTTTTGATTACACGTCAAAAATTGTACCCTTTAAATTTAAGTTTATGCCATCTAATGATATGAAACACTTGAAGTTGTAATTTAGTTATGTGAGACCTTGATCTAGATTACAATGACAAGGTGAATTATTTTGTTGTGTGAGACCTCAGCTTAATGATTTGCAATTTCTAAATTAGACAACTTAATTAAGTTAGTTAGTGAGACCTATGACTTAAGGCATAAGATGGGATGAAACATGCTTACATTTTGCATAATTGTTTGGCAAAATTGTAAATCCCATATTTTCTAGGAATTGAAAACTTGTTTGTCAATTATTGTTCTTCGACAATTACCTATTTTATACTTTCATCACTAGCAGATCAACTGATGTGGTGAAACTATGATAATGAGGGTCCTAGATTCAAGGAAAATTCTATGGTTAATATGAATATTGACCAAGGGTATTTTATTTTCTTGAAAGATTTTATTATTGAAAATACTAAAACTGAATTTTGAAAATTCTTTTGATTGTATTAATGCAACATTAAACCGTAAACGTAGTTTGGGCTTTGGTAAATTGATCTAGTTCTGTTTTCAAACGAATGTTTGATCAAGAAAAATTTACTAAAAGACAAACATAAACTCTTTTCCATGGAAGAAGAGTGTGACTCAATCCTATTCCTTTTCATGATTGAGAAAGGTATGTTAGGAACATTAGAATTGTCTAAATTCTAATATAACTCATAGCAACTTTAATAGTTAAGAAAATTGCACACCATGTTTTCCTTAAGAGATTTCATTACCCTCTGTTGGTGATTGAATTCTTATATGACATTTTGGTCAACTAGAAAACATGTTTGATATTATATGAGTTATTACATTAGAATCTAGACTAATTACCGCAAAATTGGTAAAAGACAAACTAGTATATTGTATCTAGTTGTTTTGATTTGACCAATTAAAGGTGCTACACACCATTGTGGGGATAGTAGACCTATTGAGGAAGAAATTGCATGCTCAATTTTCCAAGTTAATAGTATGATGGATGATTCATCATCTACAGAGTAGAATACACTCTTTTAGTACCTAAGTAATTGTTACGAATAGTCTTTGAAAGGAGTTACAACGTAATAGCACGCTATTTTCACTGGTTAATGCAACAATTACAATGTTGTCAAATCCAGTGGGAGTATTGTGGTGTATTACTAAATAAGACATTATTGTAACGTTGTCTAATTCAGTGGGAGTTACAAGATTTATTATCTTGGTAGTGACTCAGATTATTTATAGATTTTCTTGAAATAATACATTACGTTTAAAAATGTAGACATTCATATTCTCAAGGATAGTTATGAACGTTTCCTTGATAATTAAGTGCTCCTACATCTACTTGTAATGCTTATATATCTATGACACTATCATATTGCTCACATAAACAAACGAATGTCATGGTGTTTATATGCTATATGGTGTTGTTCTATGCACAAGTGGGAGAAGTATTAATTGTGTGCAAAAGAACAAACACATACAAATATGATTAATGGATTCTCTTGATCGTAAGATAAGAGATTATCGTTCTAATAAGATTGACTTGTTTAGAACATGTGTCAAGATTATAACATAGACTACTTTTATGTCTTATGTCATTCAAAATATAGAAACACTTGAAGTTACATTTTAGGTTAAGTGAGATCTTGGCTAGATTGTAATCTCAAGGTAAATCTCCACTTGTCGTGGGATCGGGCGTGGATGTTTTTACAGTTTCTTAAGTTGGACACTTCTTGGAATGACATAAATAAATAAAGTAATACTATCTTAAATATTTATGTATTTTTAGAATGACATAAATAGATAGAGTAGTATATTAACTTGAAAATTAAACCATGGTGTGGTGTTCATAATAACTTTAAATTATACATGGTTATGTGTTTCTGTGTAAAGTCACAAACATGAAGTCTTTTAAAGACTTATAATATAAAGTAAGATATTATAACTGTTATGTCTTTTGACTCAGTCAAAGAATACTTATGTTATAAAGCATGCAATTGGCTTGAAATTCTATTATACCATTAAGATGACTTAGTTGGTAAATAGGTAGGCCAAAAGGAATAAGTTTATCTCATATATTGTTAGATTGTCTTACAATATTAATTCTAACGAAATACTGTATGTATATGGAATGTTCAGTTAGAAGAATCAAACATTTGTTATATTGTTTGATTTAAGATAATAATATCTTCTTTCTTCCAAAAGTTATCAAGGTTAGAAAATTGAGTATTGATTGGATATACTTAATAAAACTCAAACCTAGAAGATTAATAAGACACCATTTTAGTATGGAATGTGATGAATCACATTGAGTCTTATATATTGAAGTTTTGAATTGTTAAAACTACTTATGAAGTAGGTTATTAACAAACAAGATTTACGAACTGTCAATGTATTTTGTAATATCCCACAAGAAAACAATTTAGTGTTGTTCTAATTGCTAAAGTATTTATAGATAGTCTTTAAATTACAAAAGCAAGTGGGAGTTTTGTTTAGATCTTGAAGAGATTAAATTACAATTACAAAACACATAATCTTCTAAAATACACTAGTGAATATCATGATGAGGTCAAATATGATATACCTCAAAATGATGGAATTCTCATTCATAGATCCGCAAGGATATCTCAGATATTTGATATGATGAGAAATATGATTTACAGGATCATGGTAAACCTGTTAATCATAATGATATATTACCTAATATTGAATTGTGGTAAATTATTCATACTATGAATGTAAAGATGCTGTCCAAAGAGATAATCAACTTTGTAAACTTGGTTTATCTTAATAAAGATGAGTTTCTTCAAAGGAAAGAAAACCCTAGCGGTTTAAAATTCTTTGTGTAGAAATCATATGGACAAAATTGTACATGTGTTTAATGCATGGCTTGTGACAAGATTATTAATCACACTTAAGCAATTAACTGTGATTGAATATTCTTTCCTTGGCACATTAAATATATAATGATTATGATTGTCATACTTATTTTCATTGATATGAAAAATGACAATTGGATATTAAAACTCTTTGTTGTGTGATTACTTTTGCGAGGACGATAAGTAATACAAATGAGTTTTATGAATTCACATAATCTTTGGAAATGTACAAACGGCAAGAATCCATGAATGGATATATGCATGCATCTAGGAGATGATTCTTATGTTTAACTATTAAATCCATGTTTTGGTTTAAAATTAAAATAAGATAATTTCTAAGTATTCTGAAAGCTAGTGGGAGTATTGTGTTTATTTTCTTTAAATCTTATATGTTGTGGGTAGTAACATTCCATCTAAGCTAAATGTTAAGTTTGGAATGGAACTTCACATGAAAGATTTAGAAAATAAGACATACAACCTTGGAGTATATGTTTATTGTTAATAAACATGGCGGTATTAAATTAATGAGTCTAATAGAACATGATATATCATTTGGAAAATGGATATGTAGAACATGAATTAAATCTTTGTTTGACATAAGGATTTTTCATGTACATCATGTTATTGTTGTATCATGCTTGAATGCAAGATGATTTGACAACATTGATATCTAATGAAGTTATTAGATAACTAGTGTAATGAATATTCTAATAGAATATGTTTGAATCTAGAATTACATTCCTCAGCCTGGATTTGCTCTCAAAATTCTAAGGATGAGCAATACAGCAATTGTTGCATAATTGTCATAGCCAACAAACTTGAAAGTTTGGAAGGTATCAAACATTACACTATAGATATTGAAGTTTACGGATATTCTAAAGAGCATATTGTTGTTTGTATACAATGATGTTGGTTTAATTGAGATGACACTCAATACTAGTCATGGGAGGATTTCATCCTTGTAAATGGTCATGTGAACTAGTTGTGCTCAACCAAGAGCATAGTTGCATTATACAATAAAGAATTAGAATGCTTTAAACTTTAAAATTGTTTGAAAGTTTGATTGTCATAAATTGGTGTTGAGGATGTCACACACTTTATGAAATATATTATGTGGCAATATCAAGATATTTTGAATGCACACATACAAGAACTTCACTAGTTGAATTCTTGAAATAAGTATTCTCAAAATTTCGATAGATCAAAGTTAGTTGAAATTATGCCTTGTCAACAAGTATGATTGTCATTACTTGAGACATAATTCATTAACAAGTATTATCATGCATTGATCTATTTAGTATTTGGATAAGGGATGTTATGAACAAATATTATTTAAATGGAATAAAATATTGGTTATGTTTATTTTTCATTTTCTTAATATTATATCCTATATTTGCATGTTTAATCCGTGAATAACTTATGTTATTCTAAAAGTCCGTTGTCGATCAATGATATGGGAATGTCATTGAATTAAGACAAATCTGAGTTTTGGTAGAATATACTTTAAGTATATTGATGCGTGGGACATGCCAAATTCACATGATATTCAATGAATTGAATATAGGACAGATCCCAACTTTACATGATGATACTTTATGGATTTTGTCATTAAGTATATCATGAAGTGTTTATCCTCAGACTTGAGATACCAGATAACTGTTGTGAATGTAGTGCATTTGTGTAAGATAGTCTAACGCTATCCGTAAATGGTAGTTATAAGGGCTATTTTCGGAAGTGTTACAAAGTTCATGAGTTATGTTTGTAGTCAAGAGAATTTGTTCCTTTGAATTTGTTTCAAAGCATAATACTATATTTGGGCCCCTCGTAGGGTTGACAAGATGTTTGTAAGGCCTTACAAGATCTATCTGGAATACGTTCAGATGATTTGGTAATCTTGTTCAATCAAATACAACGAAACAGAATATTAACTTATGAAATGACTTGATCCATATTCATAGTTAATGTAGTATTAGTAACAAAAGGATAAGTAAAATGATGAATCATTAAATGGTTTTTTCCAGGAGACCATACTCGATTCGATCTGGGGGCATTGGCGTGTTAAAGCTAGACTAACCAATGTCATTACTATATTAAGTAATATCCAAGTGGGAGCTGAAAGGTTTATGGATAATTATTAATATATGTATGACCGGATTCGAACTCGAGACTTCAGGATTGCACGCATTACGTATGAGAATCAATGTATAAATAATTAATATATAAAATGTTATATTTAATTATTTGATCACGAAATAAATACTTAATGATATTTAATATTTGACGAGTTTTGATTATCGGTCATTAAATGTCAACGGGATATGAAGAAAAGTTAACAAGTCAAGAGAAGGTTTTTGGAATCCTCTTTTGGGCTTGTGTTTGGCGAAAACTATAGAATCCCACATCGGATACTATAGCAATCTTGACATCTACCATAAGGCTATAAATACATCCCCATGTATTCATCCTTTGGTACACTAGATTTCAATAGAAGGCCAAACCTCTTCTTTTTTCCTCTTGTTCTTGGTCGACGAAGTGAATCCCCATTGTAAGAGATTTACGAGTGACCTTGAGCATAACAAAGGTGTTTGGTTAATCTATTGTGATCAAGAACCTAGCTTTTCTCATTGAGTCGTTACTAATACGTGTGTACAAGAACTAAGAGCAAATACACTTGTGTTTGCATATCTTGGGTATTCGACTTTTGATATGGTCGAATTATATAAACCCTAATTTATTAGGGTTTAGGGTTTCTTGGTCGTTGATCTTAATTTGGGGCTTTTCATGAACCCTAATTGCATTGATTCGCAAAAGGTACGCATATACTTTTAATTCGGTTAATTAATTTACAAGTATTATTCCTATTACTTCCGCTGCATGCTTTGATGATGTTTACTTGTTTTTATATAATTGTTATGATTAGTAAAACCCAACAGAACAATCACACAAATTATGTTAGGAAATTTGGATCACAGTAATCTGAGAGTCGTGTAAACACTTTCAGATTGAAGTATTTCGGTGGTTCTACCGAAATCTTAAATCGGATAAAACCCATATTTAGAATCGTGAATCTGTTTTGTATATTATGAAAGAAGATGATTATATGACCAATTAAACCACGAAACGGTTGTAACTGCCATAGCAGTTACATTAACCGTTAATTAGTTTAATTTAAGGGTTAAAATGCCGGAATTTTATTTTCTAGTGCGTTTTCAACATAGCACTTTATATCAAATAAAAATTTTCCAAGTTGGCCTGGCAGCTCGACCCCAGCCAGGGGCGCTGCCCCTTGGACCCTGCCAGGGGCTGCCCCCCCTTGGACCCTGCTACCAGGGGCGTTGCCCCCGGACCCCCGTCATTCGGGGCTTCGCCCCCGAATGATAATCATAATAACGTCATACAAGTGTGCACTCCGCACAATCCCGACTTGTTGAATATTTATCACCATTACCCATTGGTCAACTAAGTCAATCAATTACACTTAAATAATATCGTTGATGCAAAATCACCAACAAATTATTCGTAATGCAACATCCTCCTAAATTTTTGACGTTTTGATTTTATAGGCCTAAAAAGCATTGTAATAACAAAATTAAAATTTTTATTTTATCTATTGACAAATATGTTTAAACGGACAAAACGTTATAACATATATCTAACCATTCCATACGATGTCAAAAAGATGTTGGATCTATTACCCCACTCGCTATATTTTTACAATGAAAAAAAAGTTGAAAACTTACGCGAATTTTTGTACATTATACATTTTAAACATAGTACTCAACTCGCTAAATTTTGTAAGATAACAAAGAAACTAAGGGGATGTTTGGTACGGAGAATCACAATAGAATGGAATTGCTTTTAAGAATGGAAATGTAAAGAATGAGAATGGATCTCTATGTCTAGTATTATTCTGTTGTTTGGTAGATTTAAAGAATCAACACAAGAAATATGGCAATAGTTGGTTCTCTTGTTTGTCCATGCTACAGCAATGGAATGATAAATTATTTAATACCAAATTTATTGTTTATCAAGAACTATTGGTTTTATATATATTTATTGACTTAGATTTGTTATGATAATTCTAAAGTAATCATTTTATGTCACCAGAATGATTTTCAATTCTTGTTGGAAGAACAACTCAACGGAATACAATAAACTATAAATTAATATAGGATTAAAATGATCAATAAAGTATCTGTATCAATTAAAAAAACATGTCCTTTAGCAGTGAAATAAATTGATTCATGACTAAATTGAGATGGAATAAAAAGCAATTTCGAAAATCAAAAAAGTTTGTGCTTGACGGTGGTTAATTGAGATGACGCATAATAAATTAATAACAACAAATGAAAGTGGTTGATTATTATCTGAACGACGATAGGAAATTAATTGTTCTTCAACGAAGAACATAATGAAATATACTGATATAGCACTACCAGAGAGAGGTTGAGTGCTAGGGTTCATTAAAATTTTCAGTGTGTGAGAGCATGTGCCACACACATGTCAAATTCCATTTATAGTTGATTTTCCTTATTCCCCTTGCTATTCTCATCTTACTACACGGAGAAAGGCTCCTTTTGAAAGTTTGAATTCTTCTTCTTTCTCCGCTTTTTTTACAGAATCAAATTGATAGAATGAGAATGAATTTTGGATTCTCTATTTTGATTCCCTGCATAAACAAACAAGAGAAACGCTCCAAAATCCGTTTCTGTTGATGCATAATCTGGCGCGGGCAGGATTCGACGACTCTCCCTTGGCCGTTTGTCGTCTTCTCGAGCCCTAAGTAGACCTGTCAACAACCGTAGCCCCGGGGTCCACCTCCGACGGTCAAGTTAGTATCGGTGCGATGTGATGAGTTAGGGTTAGAGTAACCTGTTATCGTCACATATCATGTATTGTGTGTACTTGAGAAGGAGATCCAGCCATGTATTTATAGGGCATGGATTAGGGTTTAGGCGTAGAGTGGGCCGCTGTCTGCCGGGCCTGACCCATTCCTGGCCCAGTCCGGACTATACGTCCACAGTTTCTACCCTTTCCATTCCACCGTACCAAACATCCCCTAAGAATTGATATGGATTTGTAACATCTAAAATCCCATTCTATTACTTTGGTCTAGCAAAATTCAACATCAAATGCAATAACGTTTAAAAGTAATATTTTGAACATAACTCATCTCGATTAATTTTGTATAATAACTAAAAAATTGAGAACTCAAATTGTTTATTGCATCAAGAGATACCCCGACCAATAATATTGCTCTATCAGTGAGGATGCCCAAATGCAAGAACATTTATATTTTGAACATAACTCATCTCGATTAACTTTGTATAATAACTAAAAAATTGAGAACTCAAATTGGTTATTGCACGAGATACCCGACTAATAATATTGCTCTATCAGTGAGGATGCCCAAATGCAAGAACATAATGCTAATCTCCATTTAGTTGAACCAAGTACATCAGAGTATATAAGCAAGGATAGTTTATTTTCTTTAGCCATGTGGGACTGATAACTCAAAAGTCAAAACAAAAGCAAATTAGGGGTAAAAAAAAAGTCGCTTAAATAAAAAATGACACCCATCAAATTTTATGGTACTTTGTCCTAAAAGATCAATCCAAGTCTATTATAGTATTATGGCATACTCAGTAAACGACAATCATACCATCGTTGGGGCAGATTGAGGGGCTTCTCATATTTTCTAAGCACATTGCAGTTTGTAGAAACATCATGAGTTGCGTATTATTTTCATCAATGATAGAATTAATAACCCTAAGTAAAAATAAACCTGAAAAAAGGTCCCTGAGCTTATGTAAGAAAATATCCAATTCTCATAGAATAACTGTTTTATTCATATGATTACTAGGTTCCTCATGAAACTGACAAAAGATGAAAGTAAAATCAATTTAGCAAGTGGTGAAGTTGATCCAGAATTTTCATAGTGGATATGGGCGCCATCGAACATGTTAACCTTCTTTTAATATATGTTGCATTTCTTCAAGTTTATCATAAACTTGCTTGGAGATGCGGTATGTGACATATGGATTTAATAACAATAGGCGGTGGACAGCAAAAGGCCGACTTACGAAGAGGTTATAAAAGCGTTCAAGCCTCACTTAGACGATGGTGGAACAACAGCAGCAAAATGCAGGTCAACGAAATGGTGAATGTGTCAAGCGATCGAGGTTGGTGTTTCTAGCAAATAGTTATTACAGTATAAGCTTTTCTTTGAATCCATAATTATTGTCTTTGAATCGACAATATATTACCTCTGTTGGAAAAATCGGCTTATGCGGCTGATTAATCCTCGCATAATCGTTGATCGCTCACAAAGTGCATTGATTTATCATAATCGGCCAATTTAATCGGTTTGGTCAAAGATCGCTTAAAAATCAGTCAACAAACCGATTAATCAGACAAAATCGAACAAAATCTGTCTAATCGGATTAATCGAAAAAAATCGCTTAAAAATCGGTCAACAAAAACGCTTAAAAATTGGACAAAATCTCTTAAAAATAGGTCAAAAAACTGATTAATCGATCAAAGATCGCTTAAAAATTGTCAACAAACCGAGTAATATATATGTTTAACTTTGGACTTTGAAGAGTTATGTATTATGTTTATATTTGAACACTTGAAATATTTGAACTTTGATGCACTATCCTTATCTCATACATATAATACAATTTAATATAATATAATATAATATCTAAAATTACAATTTTGTGCATAAAAATTCCAATCCGATTAATCGCCGCTTAATCGATTAATCGCTAGGCCCTGCCCGACCGCCTCACTAGCGCCTAGCGATTTTTACAACCTTGATATTACCCCCCCCCCCCCCCCCACCAAAATACACCTGCTTCAACCACCACAACAGCCTGCAATTACCAATCTTTTTCGACCAGATCGACGGCCAACCAATACAGACAGATTCTAATTTCTAGGTTTTGAGAGTGTCTTTGTGTTATGTGTTTGAATGATAGGTTTTGGTTTCCTTTAAAGAAGAACATTGAGAGCCTGATCTAAGTGTTGACTGTATGAAATGACAAAAAGTTAAAACCTCGAGAGAACTTACAAAACTAAAATGTGTCGATACCATGACAGACCAAAATGTATATCAATTGCTATCAAGAAGACTCATTTATAGTAAATCGAAAAGGCAAGTTGAATATGATTAGCATTTCTATTGAAAGTGATTTGACAAACATGGTTTCATGGGTTTCGAACACACAGTGTAGACCATAAGGTGGGCATGAAATCTAAGTGTAGAACTGTAGATTGACACTTATTAGCTTTAAGTTGGTTATAAAAAGGATTATATTTAGTGTTATCTACACAGTTGTATCATAACATTGTAATATGTTTGCTTGTACAATAAAGTATGCAAATCATTAAACAAAGTATGTAAATCACATCCTTTTGAGAAATCAATTATGATTCTGTTTTTGTTTTAATTAAATTCTATATGAATGTGTTCGCAAATACTTGACCTGCGAATATCGTATTAGTGATGCTACATCCTCCTAATCTTTTATAACTTTGTTTTATAAATCTAAAGAAGAATAATAATGACATAATAATTATCCAATCAAATTTTACCCTACTTATATGGAAATGGGCAAAGAGTGATTACAAATCCAACAATTTTAGACGATGACAAAATTAAATACGTTTTACCCAACTAGCTATATCTGTACTATATATAAAGGAAAACCTCATATTATTGAAAGTGAAAAATTGAGACAACTACAAATGGAAACCATAAACTTTTATTATTATCTTCGTTTATAACCCATAACCTATATTATTTTCATGCAGTTTAAATCGTGTTTAATCTCCAAATTCTTAAACTTTTATTATTTTTTATTTATAACCCCTAAACTTTTTTTAATCACTATAATTATCTGCGCTATTAAATCCCGTTGCTATGCACGAGTACTTGTCTAGTTCTTTAAAATGACAAAAAAATGTTCAGAACTCATATGAACTTTTGTAATTAAATACTTAAGAAATTGCACCCATCGTCCTGAAAATGGGCTAAAACGTATAAAGACGGATGCACATATAAAAACGGAGGAAAACAAATAATAACGAACGAAAACGGATAAATGTATGAAAACGGACGAAAACGTAGAGAAACAGATGAAAACGTCTAAAAACGGACGAAAACATATAGAAACTGATGAAAACGAATAAAACCAGACAAAAAACGTATAAAAACGGATGAAAACGTATAAAAATAGACGAAAATGTATAAGGAATGGTTAAAAAATATAGTTTCAGGACAGTGGATGCAATGTTTTCCAAACGACTGGGACCATTTATGTAATTTTCACTAAGGACGGTGGATGCAATTTCGCAAGCCCATAGGGATCGTTTAGGTAATTTGAAAGGGTAAAATGGTCACACTACACATATAAAGACAAAAGTAGCATTAATATTCACAAAGTATTTTTTTCTCTGCCTATAAAAGTATTTTTTCCATGCCGAAGCTATTCCTTGTAGGGTGGACAATGGCTGGTGTCAAAAGATATTTGAGATCAGGATGTTCCCGTCAATCTACACCTTTTGTGGATGATTTTTTAAATGATTAACTCACATAAAAATTGAGAATTCAAATGAATATACAACATCTGAAATTTCATTGTAATACTTTGCTCTGTCATAATCAGCCATCAAATGCAAAATTTTGTAAACTTAACGAAAAATTTGAGCTTTCAAATTGGTAATAACGTTGAAAACTCCATAAATGATATATTGCTCTATCAAAATGGTGATTCCAACACAACAACATAATGCTAATCTCAATTTAGGTGAATTATATATAAGCAAGCCAAGTTTCTTCTCTTTACCTATGTGGTGGGATTAAAAACTCAAAATAAAAGCTAAGTTTTAGTAAAGCAAATTAGATACACCCATCATATTTGAGTCATTTAACATTTTAAAAAGCATTTTTATAGATCATTCCCAATTCTATTATGGTATGCAAGTATACCACAATCGTAAATATTAGGTACAATGCAAAATACAAAATAATATCCAAATTCACAAACAAACAAAGACCAATAAGCCCGAAAACCACAAAAGGATGCCAATAAAAAGTCATATGAAAACAAGAAGATCCTATATGCAATTCTAATCAATGCGATTCCAATCAACGTCATATGATCAATAAGTGTTAGCTTCCACTTGATAGAAATAAGAAGAAACACATACTCAACAAACAAAGAAAGTATATTCACATGTATAGAAGATAAAATTCTAGTTCAAAGTTTAATATCCGGCAAGGTGGTCAATTCGACCAAAATTGTATGTGACTTGGTTCATGTCTTGTGTCTAAGTAAACAAAACATGTTTTGTTACGTGTTCATCATGTTAATGTCAAGTACCATGTGAATTAAATTCTTGACGTTTGGACAACTTTTTTTTTTTTCATTTCTTTTTCTTTTCTTTTTTTTTTCTCTATCAGAAAGATGTCTCACATTTAACAAATACTAATAGTTTTCACCATAACTTTGAGACAAAAGTGCGCTAAACAAAATCCTAGTAATTCTCCGAAACATCTCAATACATCATTCTTGTGAAAAAAGAAAACTACGATAAAACAAGTAATAAGCTAATAAGTAGAGATTCGGCTAGTTCTCTGACTCTGAGAGAGTGGCCTCTGTGGGAGTGTTTCCACTTTTCCATACTGCAGATTTTGCTTCTTGGACTCTTACAATAATCCTGTTCCAAGATGCCTTAAAGCAAGCCTTGTGATCATCCATAGATGCATTAACCAATGACTTCATATAAACCTTTGCATTGTCCATGAAACCGACCTCCTCAGATTTCTAGTTTTCACAGAATTTGGTATCAACTTTTCAAGTGGTTGATAACGTTCTTTTGGTATTGTTATCTTCTTTGTCTCTAAATTGCCGTTTCTTAAGGTTAATTGATGATTGGTCTTATTGAACATCAAAAGCCACTTGTGTTTTTAGTATCTAGTTGGTAGTAAGGATTATTACACGAAAACAAAATCAAACATCACAACACTTGAATTTTGCAATTCATATTTCGAACCTAACCCAACATTTTGAATTTTGTAAAATAACAAAAACTAAATACAAAATTGAGAACTCTAATCGGTTGTTGCTTACGAAATCCTAGCTGATATTTAATTTGCATACCAGAACGGATGTACAAAGGCAACAACATAATGTTAATCTCAATTTGCTTGAACCATATACATCAGTGTATATAAGCACGCAAAGCTGTTGTACTTTACCGATGCGGGATTGAAACTTCAAAGCAAAAAATTTTACTCATTTGCCTTTTTCAAAAGGCAAGTGATACTTAAACCATTTATATTTATTCACACACCACGCTTGTGCATATGTCATGTTGTACCATGTGCATTAGTGTTGAGACATTGTGGTGAAACAATAATAAAAAATGGTGTGAGTATCAACTCACTTTTCAAAAAGCTCTTTTATAGTAATTACATGAATAGTAAATCTCAATTTACTTTTCCGATGCATCAGTTTTGTAGATGATTATGATGCACTATCATGTCTACTCAATCTTCAATTGCTTATCAGTGTGGTTTGTTTAGGTTATCGACGAGAGATCTTATGTTCCTGTTGAACATCAAAATCCTGTCCGTGTTTTTAGTATCTACATGGTGGCACTGAGTAATTTATTTAAACCGTTAACAAGCAGATAAACTCACAAGTATTTAGACTCTTAACATAGAAAGTCAAGAAACTTATGCACTCTTATAGATATCTTTTTTATATAATAAAACAAAACCCCTATTGGGAATTTTTAATTTCAAAAAAATCAATTCATTCCTTATTTGGTAATATTTTTTTAATTAGATTTTTATTTTTAAGTGTAAAAAAATATTAAAAGACTAATTATTTCCTAATTTGCCCAAAAATCTATAAAAAAACGTTTTTACAATCACGTTTATAAAAAAGATCAAAATACACATGGGCCTCTCTGCAATTTTTTCAATTTATAAGCCAAAAATGTAATTTAAAAAAAAACACCGGAGCTTGAGAAAGCTTTCCATTCTATCCTTTCTAAAAATCACTCATGCCTCCTTTCCAAACTCCTTTTCTTCTCCAACCCATGAAGAAAAAAAAAAAACATTTTTCACAAGATGATATTATTTAGGGTTTCAAAGGTTTTCATCATCTATCCATTGTGTAAGTAAATCAATATTAATTTTCGGTTTTGAAAAACTGACAGGAGGATTCGATTAGTTTCCATAATATATTCCCAACAAAGTTTTGATTTTGTGTTATGGGTTTTTTATTTTGTTAGTTTAATTGATGAATGAAGGTGTTTATTATGCTGTTTAGTATGTATGCACACCAAGTGTTTGTTTTTATGTCTAAAAAAAGATGCTAAAAAATTAATGGTTTTTGTTCTTTCTAGCACCAGTTCTTAGAACACGAGGCTATACCTAGAGAAAAACCTTGCAACTGTAGCTCAAGTAACAAAGGAGTAATCACATTAGGTGTAAAAAGAGTTAGTTATACAATAGAATCAAGTTGTTGAAGTATTGATGAATGAGATCTTGCATAAATTTTTGGATATAATGAGTAATTAGTTGACTGCTGTTTTATATTCTGATGTGTTATCATCTTAATATGTTATTGTCTCACTAGAAGGTCAATCCCAAAGAAGTTATCGTTGGATGGTAATTTTTTCAACTCTTTGTAATGTCAAATTTGGAAAATTCTGTTTATGTCACAGTATTTAGATCACTTTGCATGACTAAAGATTGAAAAATAATAAGCAATTGTTACCTGATTGATTAATATGGTGTTTTTTTTCCTTAGACTAAATATTGTAGAGTTTTAGTACCGGTTTGTGTTAGTTTGGAGTGATACTCAAGTTAACCAGACATATATTATGTATAAGACACGCATAGCCTCCGTAAATTACAACCTAAAAAGTGTGCCAAGATTAGCATTGCTGGAACAACCATTTTACTGTGATAGTAAGTTTTGATATTTTGAGTTTGTGTTTATATGTAGATCTTTTTTTTAAATGCATTGCATATTTTAGTTTTATGTGTCTGTTAGCTTAAGTTTTTTTTGTTCCCGTACGCACCTTTGCTCCGAGTTAGTTAACCTTTCCATGATTGTGACACAATGATGCTATGACCAAAGTACCAGTACTCGCCTTACCATATTTTAATAAGGTATTTATTGTTGAAACGGATGCGTCGGGGTACGGGTTTAGTGCGGTGCTAATGCAAGAAGCTAGACCAATTGCTTATTTCAGCCAAGTTTCGGGGTCTCGCGCTAGATTGAAGGCATTTTATGAAAGAGAATTAATTTCGATAGTATTAGCAATTCACAAGTGGCGACCGTATTTTTTAGGCAGGCATTTTGTTGTAAGGACCGATAAGTAATTACCTATCCTATGTATGACTTAGATTTACCCTATAAGTAACTTTTACTCATGTCTAATCCTTGTGTACAACCTTATAACTATATTTCATTGAAAGACAATTATTAACATGATGTAAATTACCATGAAATATTTTAGGTAAAGGAATTAAAAGAGAAGGGTCGAGACGGTTCAAAAGATGAATGAAGCTGTGTTACCTCTGTCCAAAGATCAAACTCCTTATGAGGGTGTTTGGGATTGCATTTTGAGGTAAATTATTTTCAACTGGTGGAAAAGTAGGATAAACATGGTCAATATAACTTTATATAGAGGTAGCAGAAATATCAGGTGCACTATTGGAGTAAATTTGATCATTTCAAAACACAATTATCTCTTAATACCATGTTTATATTTGTATTTTTTTATGAAAGTTTTATTTAAATTTTCCTACAAATGCATTCTTGGTTAACAATTTAAACAGGTCAGATTGGTAGCTTAACTCTCTTTTTACGGGTCAAGCGGGTGCATTACTAAAAATAATAGGTCTTTTAGAAGCAATTAGAATTGTTCAATGAGGAATAAAACCACTGATTGGTTTGTATATTTATTTTAAACCTAAGTATTATATCAATTATGGAGGCCAACTTTCAACGACTGATATCGATCACTTTAGAAGTATTCATAAATCAAGGATGACAATATGTTGTTGTAAAGTTCTTATCTTGGGTTGATGATGACGAGGTAGAGCCTATTTTACACAAGCCTAGCACATGCTTGATGAAGCGCTAATAAAAATCTTTTTATTTTGTTTCTTATTTCAATAGATAAGAACTGGTTGTAGAATCATCATCAAGGTGCTGGTGCCCGTGAGGAATTGCAATCGATGATGGTTAGTGCATTTTCTATTACTATTGTTGTAGTATTGAGGTTCATTCTTTTTTATGCATATGGTTGAACTTATCATAATAAAAAGAATACATATTCCGCATCTGTTCCTTCAATGTTTAATTATTGTCATTTTTAATATGAATTAGAGCACTTGGGTATTCGAGCAATGGATATGGATAATTTAATCGAAGAAGCGAGGCAGGATGGGTAACCACTTTAAATATGGTAAACTCTATAACTGGAGGTTTTTGGGATCATCCGACTTTGGGGATTCTAAGTTTG
Organism: Chrysanthemum makinoi; assembly: GCA_910596185.1. Taxonomy (NCBI): domain Eukaryota; kingdom Viridiplantae; phylum Streptophyta; class Magnoliopsida; order Asterales; family Asteraceae; genus Chrysanthemum; species Chrysanthemum makinoi. The sequence goes on from OU343225.1 coordinate 322,538,242, forward strand.
GTGCTTGATTAACATATGTTCTTTTAACCAACAAGTTAGCATTTGAGATTTGAGTATTGCATTGGACATATTTTCAATCTTTTGTCAAAATCTGTTTTAAAACCATGAATGGTTTCACGAGGTTTGGCATAATTTAAGAATAGCTTACTGTGACATCCCTGATTACAAATATTGAGTTGATTGACGAGCAAACATATGAATTCAAATTCAAAGCATTACATGAAGAACAGGTCAGTTAGATTAGTCTTGGATTTTTTCTTTTGACCAATTTAACATTATTCTGTAATAACATATAAGACAATATATATTTGACACATTATCAGTATAGTAAGATTTTAAATTTCCATTCTATCTTTTATATAATAAAGGAAAATCCCATTTTGGTATGCGAAAACATTAGATCCAAGTTATGTGTTTTTTATGTTGTGTCAACTGATTGATTTTTGAGTTGTTGGATTATTCTATCTTTTCATGAAGATTGTGTCGAAAGAGTGAAGAAGAGTTCAGATCCGAAAGGTCCTGGATCAAGACCGATAACTCCCTGTTAGAGGTATGCAGAAGTGGATATTGCTCTCATTGTAGTCATGTTGTGTAAATGTATGACACTTGGATGTGACAAAGTGGGGTACGTGAGGCAGGTTGGGTAATGAGTAAATATGGGTTTGCTTCACCTGTTTAAATGTACGTTAATGATATATATTTTAGATTTTTTTTTTAATTATGTCACATACAATTAAGAAATTTATATTATAGCGATAATAATCTAAATTTTGAATAATGATTTAGGTGGTTTTACCATTAAAATACACTACTTGCAATGTTCAAGCTTTTTGACGTCTCTCTTTGAGCTTTTAAATTTGTTGCACCTATTCGACCCATCGGATATAAGATATAACCCGAATTAACCCATTTCATTAGTAACAAGTCAAAATTTTCACATGTAATACTTCAATTTCTTGGATAGAGTCTTAGTCAATGACTGAACAACCTCTTGGTGATTGGCTGGAAGAACAAGTTTAATACTCTCTCCGTCTCATATTAAATATCCTGTTTTGGCTTTTGAAGTTTTTTTTTTTTTTTTTTTTTTTTTTTTTTTTTTTTTTTTTTCAACTTTGACCTTAAATATTTTTGTTTGTGTTGTATAATATTTGATGAAAATTATACCAAAAAAAATATGTTTAAAAAAGAATCAATTCATATATTTTGTATCAAATATTATATAACACAAACAAAAATATTTAAGGTCAAAGTTGAAAAAGAATGACTTTGAAAGTCAAAGTGGACATTTAATATAGGACGGAGGGAGTAACTTTCCATGGAATAACATAAATTAGATGAAAGCATCAGGTTAATTTGCTTATCTGCTATAATGAATGTACCTTATTTAACTGATATCATGACTTTTGCAGTGAATTGTAGGAAAGTACAAGGTACATGAATGAATATAACAGAAACCAAAAGTATAACAATGTAGGCTAAGCATAAGTGACAAATAGGTGAGTTTGGTGATGGGTCAAAACCAGTGGAGACAAGACTTGTCAGATGAGTTAATATTTTTTTACCAATAACTTTTGTGAAAACTTTTTAATAATAAGTTAGTGCCTTAAAATATTTATAACATAAGCACCTTTGAATCTGAAAAGTCTAAGAATACAATACAAACAATAATTAAAAGTACATACACATGTATGACGCTATTATTATGATTTTTTTTACGCCTTCAATTATACTATCGAAAATCATGTAAGACAAGGGCAAAATATATCCATTTCAGATGATAGTTTAATATAAATGGGTCAAATTGGTGTGGTGTAGTTAGATAATAAAAAAGTAACTCTTTCAAGTCGGCCAAAACTTAAAAATACGTGGCTATTTTATAGCTTTTACCCTCTACGAAAATAACATATATGACCTTTTACAACGTACATCAAACATAATTATAAAACAAAATTAAGAACCGTAATAAAAATAGAAAACAAAAAATAACCTATTTGTTTTTATAATAAACAAAAATAAGTTATTAAAAATTTTAGAAAAAACCCGCGCGTGCGCGGGCATCATAACTAGTACAACCAACATAATTTTTATTTTCTTTTTGCTCAATGTTGATAAACATACATTCGCAAGGCAATACCATTTCTTGTGCATTAAAGGAAACTTTGTCTGCTTATGGAGACCAAAGGTGTTGACACTAAAAAAAACCAAAATACTGCCAAAGGTGCTTTAAATGTTTGAATCACGACCAAAGATGTGCAACATGTATTATCTATTGATGCCCAATCTAATCGTTTATAAGGTGGGAAGGGAATTTGAAGTGTCAAAATTAGGATAAGAAATAAAGTGTTATCTACTTGCTACATGCTCCTAACCATTTTGTTTTATAAACTCAAAGGAACCTCGTAATACTATTATTGTGTGATCATATTTCACATTTTCACACATTAACAACTTATATATACACAGACAAAAAGTGATAACCTATCCAACCAGTTTCAAATGATGTCGGCAGATAAAATGTTTTTGACTTATTACGCAACTCGCCAAATTCTATTTAAAAAAAAAAGTTGAGAAAACATGTAAGTTTTCAAAATTAAATATTTTAGAAACTTCTACTCAACTTGCTATATTTTATAAAATGACATAAAAAAAATTAAGAACTCATGAATTTATGGTTTCTCACTCAGTAATTCAGTATATAATATTTTTCTCTACCAAACTGTGATATGAAATACCATAACATAATTAATAATACCAATAATGTGAGTTATGTACATTGCAGAATATATAGAAGGAGAATTTCTTTTCTTTACCCGATGTGGGATTAAAAGGTTAAAACAATCCCTTAATAAAAGATCATTTGGTGTAACTGAAAATGAAAAGATCACTATATAAATCAAACCTATTTCATAACTAACCCCTAATGAAATCAATTGCACTAACCCTTATTAAACTCATCATATTCTTCTCAGCCATCAACAACCTTCCACTACCACCAACTGCCATCAACTCCACCGCTGGTTCCACCATCTTTTACGTATTTTACATAAATAACCTTTCACTGTCACAAGTCCCACTTCTCATTTAGCTTTAAGGTGGCCCAGGGTGTTCTTCCATGACTAGAAACTTCTTCGAACTAGGCCCGTATGTTGTTAGGTCTTCTTTGAAGCATAATGTGGAACATCTTACACTTAAAAAAATCCGAGTTCGTGGAATAGGTTGTTTGGTCTTTTATTCTTGATAATCCTATTGGAACTGCTTTTAGCATTGCTTCGACATATGAAGAGATCCCACGTGATCAAGAAAATATAGCCAAACAATTATCTATTGTGATCAAGAAGTTATTTCTTATAATACTTCTTTTGAAACACGACTTCTTTATATAGTTGGGGAGAGTTATGCGGGAAAATATGTCCCGTCTATTGGTTATTATATAGTTTAAAGTAATAGGAATGTACCTGTTTCAGAAAGGGTGAATCTTTGTGGATTAGCTATAGGAAATGGGTTAACTGACCTATAACAAAAGTGAAAACTCATGCAAAAGTTCTTATTATCTTGGACTAATTAAAAAGCAACAAAGAACCCATTTGGAAAAACTTCAGCTTGAAGTATTTAGATTAACGAGAGAACACGAATGGTATCATGCAAGAAAATATTATTTACAAAACATGTCAAGATTAGCTACATTGTATGATTACAGGAGACACCGGCACCCCTGTCATTAGGTCACCAACTTCCTTGACCTTCACGCACTTGGATGGCGTTAGCCCCATACATGGTCATACGACTTAGCGGAGACCTGTGTTTTGGTATACAGTAGCCCGGGTCTGGTCACAACGACCCCTTTGTGAGGAGGCACACCTTCTCCCGAAGTGACAGGGCTGTTAGTCGACTTCCTTAGAGAGAGTTGTCTTGCACCCTAGATATTCTCTACCTACCCAACCTGTGTCCGTTTCGGGTACAAGCACCCTTTTGTTGAAGGCCTTTTCCTGGGAGTATGGCATTGGTGTTGGGATTTTAGAACTAAGTTAACCATTAACCTCTACGAGTACGTAGCGTATAAGGATCTAGTAATCGCAATTAGGTTAAACACGTAATTAATAAATAATTAATTAATATAACAATTAATTAATAAAAGGGATAAAAGAAAACCTAACCTTGCTTGGCAATTGGACTTTAGTAACGAACAAGAAACCAAACGAAACCCAAAGTATCTAAAATAGATACCTCTACGAGTATCACACATAACACGTAAACGAGCACGTTCGATGAGAAGCTAGTCAAGAACGTATAAACCCTATCAACACTTGAATCACTTGAATATCACATGAACAAGAAAACACCCAAGACCAACTCTTGCTTCTGTCCGAGAAGATAGCTTCTTTGTCACCCGATATCGGACAAAGAATGTCCGATATATGGTTCCCTTTTCTGTCCGATAAAGCCAAACAGAAAAACAGTTTCTTGATGTCACAATTCCCTAGGAACCAGTAGAAAAAAACTAATCAACCTCCTTTATACAACCTTGGATCAATGAGATAGCAAGCAAAAGAGTTTGACCAAAACAACCAACATCATAATCAGTTTTATTAGAAACCAATCAGATATATGAGCATGTCATGCTAGTCAATTATAATGATAAGTTTTAGGGATAATATGCATCGTATGTTCCATCAGGATGTGGTATAGCATGCGTTTGGTTTTATAGTCAAAACAAACGACCCATTGTCTTGGGTCTTAGCTTGATCAACAAGCAAAAGCCCAAGGCAAACCATTCTGCCCGATCAGTTGTAAGCTCAAGGCCCAAGGCAACTTTAAGCAATACCGACCCAATCAATAAGCATCAAATCCCATGGATCGTCTAATGTGATCGGGAAAAATAACATGCATATCGGGAATGTATAATTCATGTATTAAATACGTTCGACACGTACTCTCGTGTTTATCGTGTGTGCCCCCATAGGCTCACACATTGCCGTTTACGTGTGTTTACAACTCCCACAAACCAACAATTGGTTACTTCAGCGACTGGTACCAAACATTGGCTTGAGGCATTTTCTTTACCCCTTCTTATGTCCTTGAACCTATAATCATCTTTCGGCTAACCTAGCCTCTTCCATCCCTCGGGACCAACTAGGTTAGTATAGGAATATTCACATGTTGTCCATCGACTACACCTTTCGGCCTGATCTTAGGCCTCACTCACCATCCGTGGATGACCCTTGCGGAGGAACCCTTAGGATAGGCGAATGGTTCCACATCTGCAAGCACATGAACTCTCCTATGCAAAGCTATCAATGCTTTAGTCAAGATCTTTAATAGTCGATCGTTCATTTTCTCTCGGGTCAACGAACTCATACTAATGTTAGGACTTGTCTCGCCGGTGTTGCCTGTAGGTCGTGATGTGCCTTGAGATGGCCGTCTCCTCAGTTCGGATTGTTCTCTGCAACTCGGGAACATGAAGTTGGAATCGCTAGTAATCGCAGATTAGCACTCACACCTTATGAAACCACCCTAGTGACTAGCTTTTTATCCAATAATGAGATCAAGAAAATCTTGAAAGCAAACGAGTCCATAGTTTATGAAGCATGTAGTCGGGTGGTAGGGTTTGCGTTACACGAGGACTAAAAGCAAAGTGTTAGGTATATGATTGAGTATTTGCTAAAGAATAGTGATGAGAGGATTTTGTTGTATTGGGTCAATGTGACTTAAGAGACTCTTTAGCTTTCGGTTTAAGGGAACAGATCTAGTGAGAAGAGAAAATAAAATGAGAAGAGTGAGAAATATTCTGAGCCACACATTTTAAATGAAAAAAAGAAATTTAAGAGGAGATGCATCTACTTTAGTAGGTGTATCTGAAATGTGCAGTTCTGGTTTCTTCTCATTCTTCTCATTTCAACTTTATTTCTCATTTGATTATCACTCTTCGGTTTAAAGCATTTAGTCCCGCATTGGGCAAAGAAAAGACATTTTGCTTGTTTATATTCTTTATTTTTGTAATTCATTTGAATTGAGATAAGTATTATGTTGTTGCATTCGGTGTCACTTTACTATCAAATCATACAATCGAGCGCGATTAAAGTTTATGAATTCTTAAATTTTTCATAGATTTATAGAATTTATCAAGTTGTGCGATAGTTTCATAATTTTAACTTTGAAAGTTTGCAAGACTATTTAACATTTTAGTCATTTTATAGAGTATAACCAGTTGAGTAATAGGTCAGAAAACTATATAACACCATCTCACTTCATAACGTCAACTTTTAAGTCGCATTGACCTGAATACAATAAAATCCTTACATCAATATTCTAACAAATAACGGATGTGAGTTTTTGGTTTATAATAACAAAAATACTAATTATATCCAACGTTTCATACAATGTCAAAAAGATGTTGGACCTATTATCCAACTAGCTATATTTATTTTAAGATGACAGAAAGTCAAAAACTCATGTGAATTTTTGTAATTACATATTTTGAACATATTACTCAACTCACTAACATTTTTGTAATAACATATATACAGTATATGTTATCTATTGATGTACCGCCTAATCTCCTATTATCTGGGTGGGGAAGTTGAAGAGTAAATTGACAGTTTTATTTTTAGTTAGGTTAAGAATGATGCGTTAGGATCAAATAAGAAAAAAAATTAAAATAAGAAGGATAAGAAGAAACCACAACCACACATTTAAGATGCACCTACAAATATGGATGCATATCCCATTAAATTTATCTCTCTTATATGAAATGTGTGGCTAAAAATCCTTCTTATTCTTTTTATTTTAGTTTTTCTTCTTACTAGATCCCTTCTCTAAGAATGATTATATATTTATAGTCGACTTTATGTTTAACAACAATAGAAAGTTATACTAACAACCATAACTGAACTACGACCAATACTAATAAGATGTATCAATAATGCTAACTAGCCCAAAAAGTATGCAAGAATGATTGTAATTTTTAGAGGCAATACCAACAACCTTCACATCCATGAGCTACCAACAACCGCCACTCTGAAAGTCAAGCAGCCCAAGAGACGAGATTATACTAAACGTAAAACCACCATTGGTTTTCAATACCAAAACCCCACATTTGAAAGTGACGTTTGATAAGCTGAAACATTATATACCATCTCACTCGAGACAAAATATCAGTAGTCAAGTAGAAGAGTCCCTTCAGGGACATCCGATAAAGTAGTCAACTAGAAGAATCTAATTTGAAAATGAGGTATACCAGAGCGGCAAGGAACATGTTTTCTTGATTACCATATCGATCAGTTTATGCAGCAATTTCCATATGAATTTAGAGTCTGCAAGTCTATTCAATTCAAATATGTATAACATTATTAGTTAATCAAAAGTACAAGTGTCTAATCATAAAAAGTGCTAGACACTTCTCTATGTGACAGTACAGAGATGTACGTGGCCTAACAGGGTATCCACATGATCCTTTCAGAACCTTTTCTTTCGCCACTCCAAAATGGTTTATCTAGTGAATGTTTGAAATTGAGAACTTTTGTAAAGATATCAAAACACCTTGGTAATATTTAGTAGTTAAGTTATATACGACATGGAAAATGAGTGCGCAATTTCTTTTTTTAGAGTGTGATTGTATTTGTTAGGTATCTAAGATGTAGAACCTCTTTACGTTGTGTCTTTTTTAGTAAAGATTCTTGTTATTTGTAGCCCTACGTTTAAAAGTTAAAAATATGCATAATTGATTGTACGTTAAGTCCGTTGAGAGTAGTTATATGCAGGGAAGGGTGGTTTATTATTAATGGACATGCATTCGATGCATGTTTCAATGTCTTATACGTAACCTTTAAGGCGTCTTATACGTAACCTCTAAGACTATGTTTAGCATTTTCCTTAAATAAAATATAAAAAATTCACTTCTTCTGAAGCGTTTCTTTTGTCACTGTATGATAACATATCCATTGGTTTCATACAGCGTCAAAACTAAATATGTTGGACCCAACTCGCTAAATATTTATAATGACAAAATAATGATAACTAAAATATTTTTTAGTAATTAGATACTTTAAAACCTACCCGTATAATTAGTTTTGTAAAATGAGAAGAAAAAAAAATGAGAATTCAAATCAATTTAGCACAAATAGCATGTGATATGATACATTGCTCTACCGTAATAGCATGCCATCTATGATAACTTAATATTAATCCCAATTTGTGTAAGTCATACAAATCACATAACAAAAACAAGCAAATTTCTATTTATTGGCCGATGTGGGACTCTAAATTTAAAACAACAAACCAGAAGGAGTCGCTTAATAAAGCACATATAGCATGAATAGGCTAAAAGATCATTTCCATCATTGCTTGGGAATTAACATACTGATTAGCAAGCACAAGATGACCATAGTTTTGAACATATTCTGCAAGCCAATGACCACCCAAGCTTCCCTCTTTGACTCCATATAATGGAATCAACCACCTTCCACGAACACCAACTGTCATCTCCTCCACCACCACAACGACCTTAGCTTCTCAAAACATGCCCGACCCACGAAATCAGGCTATCTTACTATCAACTCCACCACTGGTTCTGCCATCTTTTTACGTATTTTACGAAGCCAGGAACTTAAACAACCTTTCACTATCACAAGCCCCACTTCTCATTTGGCTTCAAGGTGGCCCAAAGTGTTCATCCATGACGGGAAACTTCTTCGAACTATGCCCGTATCTTGTTACGTCTTCTTTGAAGCATAATGTGGAACATCTTACACTTACAAAGAATCCGAGTTTGGGAATAGGTTGTTTGGTCTTTTATTTCTTCTTAATCCTATTGGAACTGGTTTTACCATTGCTTTGACGTATGAAGATATCCCATGTGGTCATGAAAATGTAGCTAAACATTTATCTATTGCGATCAAGAAGTTTATTTCTTTGAATAATTTTTTTGAAACGCGACCTGTTAATTTGCAAAGAGGGAAATGTGGGTGGTCAACGGTCATCTTGCAGGATATGTTCAAAAATATAGAAATTTGATGAATGCGGTGGTGTTTGGGAATGGTCATCTTGTGCCTGCTGATGAGTCTGGTCATCAAGTTTCAACAGGAATGTATGTTAATTGTAGTCATACACAAGGTCAGCTTAAAACAAACATTCTTTTCGGTTTTATTTCTTTGAATAAGTTGTGTTATAAGAATTGGAAATGTCTTATTTCGTTATATTAGGGACTATTCTTCTATTCATGTTATAAAAATGTTAATCAAGAGACCCTTTAGCTTTTGTTTTAAGCATTTAGTCCCACATTGGGCAAAGAAAATACATTCTGCTCTTTATATTCTTTAATTTTTGTAACTCATTTGAGTTTTGAGAAGTATTATGTTGTTGCGTTTGGTATCACTTTGGTAGAGCAAACTATCAAAGCAAATAATCGACCGTGATAAATGTATATTAATTCTTAATTTTTTTTTCGTAGATTTATAGAATTTACCAAGTTGAGCGATAGTTTCAGAATTTTAACTTTGAAAGTTTGCAAGACCTTTAAACGTTCTAGTCATTTTACGGAGTATAACGAGTTGAGTAATAGGTCCAAAATATTTAACACCATCCCACTTCATCTTTGTAATCCATGATTCAATCCCCACAATGCCAACTCTTATGTCGCATTGGCTCGAATACAACAAAATCTTTACATCATTACTTTAACAAATACTTGATGAGATTTTTCAGCTACTATACTTAAGGAGGAAGACTATTGTACTGAGATGTACGTGGCCTAACACGGTATCGACCCTTTCAAAACCTTTTCTTTCCCACTCCCAAATGGTCCATTTAGTAGTTAAGTTATATATGTACAAGAAGTTGCATATATGTATATATTCAATAACTACTAATAGTATGCCCTTATCAATTACTTATTCATTTGAATCAATGGTATACATAAACCAAACGAAACAAATAAAGAAAAATCAAAGGTAAAACAAATTTTAAAATTTCTTCACATTTATAAGTGTGAAACTTTTTTCTTTTCATTTGTAAGTGTGTAAATTGTGATGATTGTTTATGTATCTTCGCATTTATTCACCTAATAATTTTTCACACTCATATAAGTGTAAACAAGTCAATAAAGTTCTACACAATTTTTGTAGTGTCTGCACGTTCATTAAGTCAACATATAAGGACCAATATGCACAAGATAGTAACCAATAAGACCGTATACTAGTCCCAAAACAAACCCATTAATGAATAATCTATGAACAAATAACAATATGAGAAGAGATCTAGTGAGAAGAGAAAATCAAATGAGAAGAGTAAGAAATATTCCTGGCCACACATTTCAATTAAAAAAAAATAAAAAAAGACGCATCTACTTTTATAGGTGCATTGAAATGTGTGATTGTGGTTTCTTCTTATCCTTCTCATTTTAGTTTTTATTTCTCATTTGATCCTCCTAGAATTTATTTATGTAATCAAGTCATAATCAAACTCATCATATTTTCTTTTACACACCATGTATTTGCCCTATCTATACACGTTATTATGGTGTATATAGGACATGGAAAATGAGTGCGAATTTTTCTTTTTCTTTTTTATTATTTTTTTTTAATTTATTTTATTTGTTAGGTATCTAAAGTGTAGTACCTCTTTACATTTTGTCCTTTTTAGTAAAGATTTTTGTAATCTCTAGCCCTACGTTTAAAAGTTAAAAAAAATGAATAAAAAAAAATGGTAGTTGGCGGGACCATCTCATGCCCGTGTACCTTTTGGTACCTGCTATCCTACACAACAAAGGACGTATGCACCGGTAAATTACCTGTTACGGATACCAGTCCCATGCTGGGGGTCGAACCCCCGACCTCTCAGTCGAACATGTTATGGGCCGTACTTTTACGGTAGTTGGTGGCCAACTGCGTTAGGCAGCCGGTTCCTACGTTTAAAAGTTAAAAATATGCAAAATTGATTGTACATTAAGTCTGTTGGGGAGTAGTTATATGCACGGGTGGGTGGTTTGTTATTAATGTACATGCATTCGATGCATTTCTTAATATCTTATATGTAACCTTTGAAGCCAAGTTTTGCACTTTCCTTGAATAAAGTATAACAAGCTCACTTCTTCTGAAGCGTTTCTATTGTCACCATATGATAACAATCATAACATATCCAAAGTTTCATACAATGTCAAAACTAAACATGTTGGACCCAACTCGCTATATATTTATAATGATAAAAGATTAGAACTAAAATAATTTTTGTAACTACGTAAAATGACAATGTAAACAAAAAAGGTTAACTCAATTCAATTTATCGCAGGAAGGCGTACCGTCATGATATTTTGCTCTATAACAACGGAAGGACAACATTATACGAACCCAATTTACATGGGTGATACACATCACAGAATATAAACAAAAATATTTTTTGTTTATTGGTCGATGTGGGACACAAAGCTTAAAAAAAAGCAAATATATGATGAATAGTCTTACAAACCAACTTTCTTTTCATTCCCAAACAACCCATTCTCTAGAACCCAAATCTTCCATCATAGCTTGTGAATTAACAAGATGACCAGCACCAAACACCACCACATTCATCAACACGCCACACATTATCTTTCAAAGAAGAATGTACAAGATACGGGCCAAATTCGAATAAGTTTCTAATCTTGGAAGAGCACCCTGGGCCACCTTATAGCCAAATGAGAAGTAGAATTTGTGAGAGTAAGAGGTTTCTTCGTAAAATATGGTGGAACCTGTGGTCAAGTTGATAGGAAGATATATAGCCGGATATCATTGGGCGGGCGTGTTTTGGGAAGGTTGTTTTTGTTGTTAGGTGAGTTATGAAAACTACATTTCTTCATTAAAATCTTGAGGAGGAAATTTACATGCTCTACTCAGAAGGTTTTAAACAAAAAGGAAATGAGAACTTGGTTTGCAGGATAAAAAAATCTATGTACAGTTTAAAGCAGGTGTCGCGGTGTTGGTACAAGAGATTTGATTCTTTTATCATTGGCCTTGGATATAAAAGACTACATGCAGACCCTTGTGCAAATTACAAGAGGTTTGGAGACAATAATTTTGTTATCTTGCTATTATATGTTGACGACATGTTGAAGAAAAATGTATGAGCAAATGCCATATTTTTTGTAGTGTTTGCACGTTCATTAAGTCGACATATAAGGACCAATATGCACAAGAAGTAACCATGAAGGCCATATACTAGCCCCAAAACAAACCCAATAATGACTAATTTATGAACCAATAACAATCAGGGACGAAACCAGGGGGTTCCCGCGGGTGCCCGGGACCTGGTTCCGTCCGTGAACTAATAATATATCATAAAATTTACTTATGTAATCAAGTCGTAATCAAACTCATCATATTTTATTTTATAAACCATGTATTCGCCATATATATACACGTTGTGGTATAAAGGACATGATAGTGAGTGCGCAATTTTTTTTTTTTATCATTTTTTTTTGGTAACCATGTTTTTTTTAGTGTGTGATTGTATTTGTTAGGTATCTAAATTGTAGAACCTCTTTACATTGTGTCTTTTTTAGTAAAGATTTTTGTAATATGTAGCTCCACATTTAAAAGTTAAAAATATGCAAAATTGATTGTACATTAAGTTCGTTGGGAGTAGTTATATGCACCGATGTGGGGTTTGTTATTAATGTACATTCATTCGATGCATGTCTTAATGTCTTACATGTAACCTTTAAGGCTAAGTTTTGCACTTTCCTTGATTAAATTATAACAAACTCACTTATTCTGAAGCGTTTCTATTGTCATTAGATGATAACATATATCCAATAGTTTCATACAATGTCAAAACTAAATATGTTGGACCAGGGCCGGTCTTGAGTTTTTTGTGCCCTGAGCGAGATGTTCAAAAAATGCCCCCGTTATATGTTATAAACAAACAAGTGAAACAACACGCTAATTTTAGTTTTGCATGCAAGCACGACTCGAGTATCAACGTGAACTTAGATGATGCCGAAAGTACGTTTCGTTGAATCTAAATATACTTGTACGACCAATTTGTCTTTAAACATTGATATATTAGAGGCACATGCGTAGATTATGATTTTGATTAATTTTCATAACATCTATGAATTTGTTGATTTATCTATCTCCAGTATTTGAAGGTACAAGCCCAAAACGATGGTGTTTTTTTTTAAACCAAAGAATTGTAAATGAAAAAATGTATATACAGATTAAACTAATTTGCTCTTCTTCCGTCAATCTCTTTGGCAACCCTTCTTTTTCCGACGACATCTCTTTTTTTTTGGGGCAAAAACACTTTTCAAAACTTACTCAACATGTTGACCGATCTGTTTTATCATCAAAACACTAACTTCAGCACATAAAAGTGATTCACAACAACAGCAATTTGATACCCTCCCTGTGCTTGATGCCTTGGGCGGTCACCCAGCTCGCCCGGTATGTCTTGGACCCAACTCGCTATATATTTATAACGATAAAAGATTAGAACTAAAATAATTATTTGTAACTACGTAAAATGACAAGAAAAACAAAAAACAGTGAACTCAAATGAATTTATCGCAGATTGGCATAACGTAATGATATTTTGCTCAATCATAACGAATGCCACCTGGGACAACTTAATACGAACCCAATTTATATTGGTGATACACATCACAGAAAAAAAACAAGAATGTTTTTTGTTTATTGGCCAATGTGGGACACAAAGCTTAAAACAAAAAAGTGAAAAAACCTAAAAGAATCGCTTAACAAAGCAAATATGCATGAAGCCATGAATAGTCTTACCACCACATTCATTAACACCCTGGGCCACCTCGAAGAAGAATGTACAAGATACGGGCCTAATTCGAATAAATTTCTAATCTTGGAAGAGCACCCTGGGCCACCTCGAAGCCAAATGAGAAGTGGAATTTGTTAGAGTGAGACGTTTCTTAAGTTATTGGCTTCGTAAAATATGGTGGAACCTATGTTCAAGTTTATAGGAATATCATTGGGCGGGCGTGTTTGGGGAAGGGTTGTTTTTGTTGTTAATGAGATGGCAGTTGGTGGTGGTGGAAGGTGGTTGATGGCTGAGAAGAAGATAATGAGTTTAATGAGTGTCGATGCTAATGATTCCATTAATGATTAATTGGTCAACATCCAAATTCGAAAACATTTTAGATTAAAATGTAGAAGTACGTTACACTTTACCTCAATAGGGCCAAATGTTTGTTGAACGTGTAAATTGTAATTAGGGTATTTATTTAACCTTTTGTGAACCCTTTTTCATATTCTTAATATCTCCAAAAGATTATTGCATACGAAGTACCATCATCATATTTAGCTCATTAACATAATGCTACTGTCAAGTGATGAACCAAGTATATCAGAGTATATAACTAAGGAAAGTTCTTTTCTTTAGCCATGTGGGTCAAAAACTCAAAACTCAAAACAAAAGCTGAAATTGAGTAAAGAAGTCGCAAATACACACATCAAATTTTAGTCATGCAGCATTTTAAAAAGCATTCTTATAACATATAGTCCTAAAAGATCATTCCAGTTCTATTATGGTATGCGAGTATACGACAGTCACACACCACTATTATATACTAGGAACAAGCCAAATACAAGATAAATTTCATATTCACAGAAAGGGTGTGCAAAAATATTTTAACAAAACTATACAAAATAATATTCCATAAAATGCGGCGACATATGAGTTTAAAATTCATATACTAAATCAGTAGATCTAACCCAACTGCCGATGGTTTGAAAATTTAACAAAAAAAAAGAAAAAAAAATGAGAACTCAAATCGGTTATTCCACAAGAAAAGCGTAGTGTGATAATTTGCTCTAGCTATCAAATTTGGCGTATACGATGCAATAACATAATGTTAACCTCAATTTATGTGAACCATATACATTACGGTATATAAGCAAGCCAAATTTCTTTTCTTTACCTATGTGGGATTGAAAAATCAAAACATAATATGAGTAAAAAAAGTTGCTTAATAACGCAAATATCCAAATACCCCCATCATATTCCAGTCATTTAATAATTTAAATAGCAATTTTATAACATGAATAAGATCATTCCCCATTCTATCATGGTATACAAGTATCCCACAGTCATATATATTTGGAACCACGCAAAGTACAAGATAATTTACAGAATCACAGAATGTGTATCACCATTGTAACATAACTATACAAAATATTGTTCAATACAAAACCAGATTTCAAATATATGTAACACTCTAAAAACGAGACTAATAAGCCCGACAACTACAAAAAGATGGCAATATAGAGTCATAATCCGATACGAATTTCTAATCAACCCCATATGATCAATAAGAATTAGCTGTCACTTGATAGGAAAAGAAGAAACGCATACTTAACAAACGAAGAAACTACTTGCAATAAAAGATCAGTGTAAGACCCTCCTTTGGATGGCTACTCGGCACACATGCCCAATCAGATAATAGTTGGGTCATACCGATTTTATGTGAATCACGCATGGAGAAGATAATAACTTTCTCTCCAGAGGAAATAATTTGATTCTCAATTCAGAATGTCTCCATATTTTTTAAGAGCGTCTATTTTATTATGATTTTTGGTTTCGCAATGGATTTAGTTTATTTAGAGTCGCAAGGGCATAATCTGACAATTGAGAATTACGAGAAAAAGTGATTGATTCCGTAGTGATAGTATGAAGGCCCTCATTGATGACCGCCTATCAAACTTTTTTTCTGGTTCAATATTTTCTTTTGATATGAATGTTACAACATATGTTTTCTTACTATCTACTAAAAGGCAAGTCGCTTGATTGGATCAAGATTTTTGGTCATTGTTTTCTCGTTATCCTTGTAAGTTTCACTACCTTTATGGTTAAGACCATTATAAAAATGGCCAACAAAGTTCTTGCGAGTGTGTCTTCGCCCCTTAAACTCAGAATAACATCATACATAAACGCTCTTTGGAATGGATGAGCTTGAAGTGGACGCCCCTGGAGTTATGACTTTTCTACAAATTGATTGCAAAGAAAAGTGAATGAAACTTGATAATGTTAATGTGATTGTGTCTGTGTCATTGTGTGGAAATAAAATGTAAATTACGTGGAGATATGAGAGCCCATCATGAATTTGGTCAAACGAATGGTTAATTTCTAACTCACAAGTTACTTTTTTTTTTAAGTGAGCCCAATATTTTTATCGTCTTAAAGTCACTTATGTGTTTAATAAACTGGGCGATTATCCACGCATAGTGACGATGATGTCTAATAACGTTAATTTGTGTGTGAATTTTTTTTTATGTATGTATGAGTGTTGAGTAAGTGAGAGTGAAAAAAGTTAATTGTTCAAATTATAATTAAGTATTTTAAATATTTAATTTTTAAGCACACATGCTTTTTTACGTCATATAGAATTAGATACCAAAAGTATTTAAACTTCAAATGAATAACATTTTCTTTTACCATCATTTAAACTTCAAGGGAGTACCATTTCTAGTGCGTGAAAGGATTTTTCATCCGCATCATGTGAAAGAATATGTTTACATGTATGATCGCGGCTTAGTGAGACCAAAGGTGTCGACGCCGCAATATACCAAAACGCATATCGATTTTCATCATGAAGTTTATTGCTGCAAACGCAAAAAAGATATAAAGGTAGTTGTTTAAAAATGTATTTTAACTTATCACTTTTTCTTTTTGTCTGCACTCAACTTTTAATTTCCTATTTCAATATTAAACCGCCTAATTCTTCTTATTGGAGGCATCGTTACGTGTCACCCGTTAATCAAATAATGATTTGTTATTTCCTTACCAACGTGTAAGAAACATAAGAAAATAAATTGATAATTGCTTAAAAATGTATCCTGCTTGACACTTCTTATTTGTCTACGCTAAATTTTAAATTTACTATTTAATTGTCAAACTTTTAAATTTTCCTATTGAATGTATCATTACTATATATATTAAAAGTCATTCCAAACGACGTCACTTCATTGCCTTTTCCACCTAAATAAACGACGCCGTTTTCGAATGCCATATTCACCTTCCATATACTCACCTTAAACGACGTCATTTCACATGCCATATTCCACGGATACCAACTGGGTTTCCCGCAAAAATTGTTGGGCTATTTTGATCCGCCTCAAACGATCCAACTGCCCTATTGTCCGCTCCAAAGAAAAATCTTTAGATAAGTAAAGTGAGATCCAGAAGCTTCACCAAAAATCTCTGGATAAGTACACTGTCGTGGTGGGATAAGGGTGGTTGTGGTCTTGATTCGCCATGATCGAGATAATGGAAAGTAGCTATGAAAATAAAAAAGGTATGTACTTTGATTATTATTGTTGACTTTCTTGATTTTTTGTGTTGATTATTGATATGATTTGTGGGTTTTTGATGGTTTGTGAAAAAAGAGATCTAAACTAAGGATTTAGTTATGATTTTGGGATTGACTTTTGTTATTAATATCTTCGTGGATTTGGTGCCAGCATATGTTTGATGAATTGCTTGAGAAGATTGCATTTATGGTAAGTTTTCCTAACTACTTGATTTAGGGTTACAAATGATTTGGCGCTTAATCTTTGGTGTTTTCTAGGTGCATATCGCTATTAATATTTAGATTTGACTTGAACATCACATCAATCCAAAGTGTATATCAAAACGTGATTTATTAAAAAAAAAAATAAGCATATAAAGCAACTGATTTGTTATCTATATTAAATGACGAGAAAGGTTTACATGTGTCCCTTGATAACATCATTATAGGGAGTTTGAATTATATAATTTTTTCACATAATTGGCCCGCTCTTATAAAAATGTATGAGTTGGTTTACAGAATGGTTTTGTGGTCCATGTTAATATAAGAATTATATTGTATTATTGAAGAAACAGTAACTGTTCTTAATGTTCATATCTGATGTATCATGTTTTCAAAGAACCAAATGGGTCAAGGAAAAACATATGGAAGAAGTAGTCACCATGAAGAACACGTAAGTTATTCAACTATTATTAAAGGTTACCCGGTAAAATAATTTATATAAGATACTATAGCGCACTGGACATACTAACCATTATATTTTAATCATGCTTTTAAAATTATTATATCATGGCCATCAGGGGGACGGGGTGGCAGGGCAAGTTACTAACTTTGCAGCCATGACAGCTTAGTCCACTTTCTCCATTGTTTATAAATCTGAGCCTTTGATAATGCTTTTGAGATTGTTATTGTCTTTTCTGCTAAAAATTAAGATTGATGACCTGGGGTTGCTTATACTTTCTGAGATACATGTTAGATATACGTGGAATGTGGTAGATTAAACGTAGCTTGCCATTCAAATGAGGCTATGATGATTGATTAATGACAACTGTAGATAATTGAGATTGTCCGCATCTTGGCAGGGCAAGTTACTAACTTTGCGTACCATAGCGGCTTAGTCCACTTTCTCAATTGTTTATAACCTGACGCCTTTGACTATAGCGAAGTTGACATTGAAACCAAGTATATTTTATTCAGCCTCATAAAAAATTAATATCCGCAGCCAACCTTTACCTAAGCAGTATGATCATCGATGAAAATGTTATGCAAAAGTAATTCCCCAGAATGTTATATAGTGGTAACTTACGCATGATGATCCATTTTCTCAGCATTCATGCTTTTTAGGATCGCCACTTCATCGATGCATGTAGTCTTAGCATGGCAACCACGCCTATAACGCGGGTTATGTACCCATGTTCTGGCCGCTGACGGCCCTCGCTTGAAAAATGAGCCTCTTTATTATAGCTACTATTGTTCCCTGTCTGAGTAAACACCGGTGCATCATCATTTTATGATTCGTTTAGTTAGTTAACAATTGTTATGGAAATGTACCTGACTAACGTACCTTGGCGAAGTGACCACATAAAAAAATGGTTGCAGCCATGCTGTCCGGTATGTGTCGAATCATCCCAGGTAAGTCTTTATGTTTCTCTAACTTAGAAGCACAAATAACATTTCGGCAACGAATTTGTTGGTTTTGAGTTTAATTGTGTTTATTTTTCCGGGTTCCGAGGTTCAGGATATTTGGTATTGAAGAAGAACAACGGAAAAAAGTTGGTGAAGACCAACGTCAAAGTAAATGGAAATCTTCAACCACATGTAAGTTTTCGTGACTATCGAAAAAAGCTATCTATCGCCAAAGAACTAATTTGTATTTTCTACCAACTTTTAGTTGTATTATGTTTACGTGAATTGAATGGCTCAATGACGGAATTGGTTGGATGGATTATTATTTGGATTGGTTAATTTTTCCAAGGTTATCCATAGTTAATTGTTGAGATTGAGACCTTTTATGAAATCCTTATAAAAGAGCCACCTCCGGGGTCAAAAGAGATCGCTTCTATGGTAAATTGGATCATCTTTCAACGACATTGTGTACCGATTTATTTTAATAGTATGGCTTAGTTTAAAATATGATTACAAGACCTGCAATTAAATTGACATAGCTTTTGCCTATTTTAAAAAAAAAAAAGCATAAGCTCTAATAAGTCTATTTTTAAATAAATGGGTCTAAACACGCTACCAATATTAGTATAACTAAGTGAATCAACTTTTTTTTTGTTCTATGAGCTTATTGAATTTCTTCAAAATCAAACTCTTTGGATGTAAATGTTATTTATGTGCAGTTGAGGCAACCAGCTCGTGGACTAATGCCATATAGAAGCCGAAAAGGCACTTGACTCAAGATTGAGTACCCAGGTATG
This sequence comes from Chrysanthemum makinoi, assembly GCA_910596185.1. Lineage (NCBI taxonomy): Eukaryota > Viridiplantae > Streptophyta > Magnoliopsida > Asterales > Asteraceae > Chrysanthemum > Chrysanthemum makinoi. Next base: position 322,557,946 of record OU343225.1, read on the forward strand.
CAAGTTTAAATGTATGATAGATGGGAAATAAATTTTATTCAATTAATTTGTGATGCCTGTCAATATAATGGTAGTCAATCGCTATTTGAGTGTCATTAAATTGTACACGCTGTTTAAATGAACAATGGCTTAATTAATTTGTGGTTTTGTGTTTAGGAGTTGGAGGAAATGATTGTCCATATTTGTGGTCTTTCATATTCTCACTAAAAAAAAAAGCTTCCATATAGATATGGTTGGGTGGTTTGTATGCATCGGAGAGGTGGCCCCTGACAAAAAGAATCCTGTAAGTTGGGATGGTGGAGAAACCGAACATTGATTTTAATAGTGTTTTGGCTATCACGCCTGTGCTGGGCCATTGGTAGAGAAAGCTAAGATTGATTCATAGCAGAAATTGATGTTACATCATGTCTCAGGTTCTCGCCTCAGGTTTTATTCAGTTTTGCAAACGGATTCGCCTCACAAACCGCTAGAAATCGAAGCTGCATTGCCTGAAAGGTGGGGCATGTGCATAAAATGCCGACAAAGAACCGCCATGTTCAAAACACGCAAAAGCTAATGAGGATTGCCGCTAGGTTAGCTTACTTTTTAATAATAAAAAAGAAAAGAATGTGTATCCATATGTTCAATTGCTATTCTTGATTTTTGGTGCAGATCCTAACGAGAATTGAAGATTTTTACCTTCCAATCTGATGAGGTATGTTAGAATATAGAATATAGATATATGATTTTTTATGTTGCCATCAACCTTTGAACCAATAATTCTTTGTGATGTGCAATATAAATTTTCCTTTTATTGATCTCTTTGAAAAATAAGCTACTCATATGTATATGTGCAACATAAATTTTATATGAAAGAATGTCCGAAATTAATGATTGATAGCCATTGTCCAACAGATGTTTGGTTGTATGTCGTCACAAAGACATCGTGGGCATGCTTATTTGTGCTTATTTTCAGTTCATCGTATGGATACGCATTTTACTTTCATCCCAAACAGGTGTATGATTCTCGCTTATTTTCACCCAAACAGTACGCTTATTTTTCTAAGCACAAAATGGTTCGCTTTGTTTGATGATTTTCTCGTCAAACGGGTGCTGCTTGTTTGTCGATTTTCTCGCAATAAAATGGTGCATTTTGTTGTCGATTTTTTCTCGCATAAAAGGGTGAGTTTTGTTGTCGTTTTTGCACAAAAGGGTCGTTTGGTTCGGCATATAGTTAACTTTAATGTGTTGAATAAATGTTTGCGATGACTTTTTCCATGCTATCATAAATTACCGTGATAAAATGTCAAAACTAACGCGGCGGATGGTCGCAATACTCGTTAGTGGTAAATGCCGAAATTGTTAGATGACTAAGTCAACTGGCCCAAACTTGTGAGTTTGGTTCCATTAAGTTGAGGGTTAGGAATTGCTTGTTCACAAAGCTAAGTGTTGATTATAAATACACTAGCAGGGTACCCGCGCGATGCGGCGGTGGGTACCCTGAAATAAAAATTTTCAATGAACTATGCTTTATATAATCTGAAACGTTTTATGTGACGATATAATTTATGGATGCAAAAAGTTTCATGTCGCATATTTCAACTCTTTAGAATATTATAGTAGGGTACTTTACAGCTGCTATGACGGCGGTATCAAGTAATAAAATTTTAGACAAAAAATGTTTTCAATTTTATGTTTTCTCATACAATACCTTTACCAATAGCTAAAACATAATGAGTTTAAGTAACTAAAAGTGATGGATAATATCAAACTAATTCATATAAAAACAATTGAAAGTGGCGTGATTTTGCGTTGCTGTAGTCAATAATGTTATGAGGTTATGGTCAAATTAGTTGATAATGGTCCGTAGTCACAAGTAAGTAAAAACATTTTTTTTATGAAATATATATGTAATAATCAACACCTCGTAATAAGTAAATAAAATATATTTTTGAACATGTTTGTATCTTTAATATTGTTTATTACACTTGTTCCATATAGATAAAAGATATAAATAAAAGAGTGCTTATAATGTATACATCTAGTAAAGTATATATTTATGAAAATGTTTGAATCATTAATATTATTTAGTCATTAATATTATTTATAATACTTGTACCACATAGATAGACGATATAAATAAAAGAATGCTTATAATGTAAAGAAAACTTATATATTTAAGCAATCATTTAGAGTTATCCATGAAAAGTATAATAATTAATATACGAATATAATAATCATTGAATTATCACTTGTGAATTTACATCTTTGCATCATTTGTCTTAAAAAAATTGTCCCGACTTTTAGAAAAAATTGTTTTTTTACTTTTGTGGTTAATTTTATTTAAAATAATTCAAAATTTATTAAATTTGTCCTCGAAACACTCTTACGATATAATAATAGTTTTGTATTTTTTAGTTTTGCATGCATTTTAAAATCATAAACATTTATATGTGCATTTTTGCATTAAATCTAAACTAATTCAAAAAGAAATAATAAATGAAACATTAAAATATTGTGAAAAATAAATTAGTAAAAGCTATGTATTGTATACATTATGCATTATAAATTGTAATGTTTAAAAAACATATTAATGACATCTTATAAAAATTTAGGAGAAAATGTGTTAAATGCTTTATAAGTAGTACATATATGCAATCTTTCTTATGCAACAAATCTTTACATAGAACTTCATTTAACTTGGTTTAAATACAATGTGATATTATTCCAAAGCCTAAAGTGATAGCCCAGAATCAGCATAGCTAATTTTTAGTAATCATATATTACCATAAACTACTTATATAGATATGTACAAAAAGTGATAACATATGCAACCAACTTCATACAATGTCAAAATTAGATATTTTGGATTTATTGCTCAACTCGCTAAACTCTATAAAATGACCAAAAATTAAAGTTGAAAACTCATGAAAACTTTCAGAATTAAAATTTTGAACCAATTATTCAACTCGTTAAATTTTGACATGAAGGAAAAAAAATTAAGAATTCATATACGCCATTGCACTAGAAAATACGATCCGGTAATTTACTCTACCTAATTGAGATTTCAAGTGCAACAACAATGTACTACTAATCTCAATTTATATGAATCATAAAGATCACAGAATTTAAACAAGTAACATTTCTTTACTTTGCCCAATGTGGGACTAAATGCTTAAAACAAATACAAGTTGCATAATAAAGTACATAGTAAGTCACTATATTTGGAACAAAATTTTAATAAAATGGATAGTCCCTAAGATATCATTTCCAGTTTTCAAAATGAGAAGAAATTTTATCCGCTTGTGCTTCAAGTGAAAAACATTATCTGTATTCTCGGTCCTCAATCACTATGTTTATTCACTTGTAATGGATATGGAACTCTACAAGTCCAACTTAGCATATGTTGTTTTGGTTTCAAATTGAACACAATAATTAAAAGTTGGAATTCGATCTACATTTGTTATATTTGTGCTAATAGTAATTCGACCCACATACCTTGTTGTCGGTAGATTTTAGTTGTTTTTAATCACAAAGCTCTAATTTTGACTCATTCGCGTGTAACAAACAACATATAAAATTACAACTCTTTAATCATAATTCATAGACAATGCTACCAATTCCTACCTTCATGAAACCTACACAAAGTAAATTCACAAACATAACATTTTATCTATACACAATGCTACCAAGTTTCTATACACTTCAAATCTGCACCAACTACAGTCAAGAACCCAATCTCCAATCATTAACAGATTGATCAGCAGGCACAAGATGACCAGCATCAAACACTACAACATTCATTAAATTCCCATATTTTTTAACATAGCCTGCTAATTAACCATTGACCACCCACACTTACCTTTTAGACTCCATGTAATCTTTTACATCATCCCATCTCATCTTTTTAACCCATGATTCAATCCCACCAACACCAACTCTTAAGTCACATCGACCACAATATAACAAAATCTTTACCTCATTATTGTTTAACAAATGCTCATTTTTTAACATATTACAACTCACTAAATTTAATAAAGTAACAAATAAAGATTGAGAGATGATAAGAACAACAAATGCAGCAATATACATACGAGTATACCACAATCTATGATTGAGCTCGCTCAATTTTGTGAAATACCCCCAAAGAGAGAACTTAAACTTGTTGTCGCATTATTCTAGCAAATAGCGGATGTGATTTTTCGGTTACTTAGGAAGGACGACTATTGTACTTAGATGTACGTGGTCTAACGGGTTACATGATCCTTTCAGAACTTTTGTAAAGATATCAAAACACCTTGGTATTATTTAGTAGTTAAGTTATATAGGTACACGATGTTGTATATGTACTGATTTAATAACTATTAATAATATGCAATCAATAACTTATCCAATCGAAAAAAATAATTATAAGCGTGAAATTTTTCTCTATCCATTTTTAAGTGTGTAAATTGTGATGATTGTTTATTTATCTTCGCGTTTATTCACTTAATAAATTCTACACACTTATAAGTGTAAACATTCAATAAAATTCTACACCCTTTAAAAGTTTGAAGAAATATGTGTGAGCAAATGCCATATTTTTGTAGTGTCCGCATGTTTGTTAGGTCAGCCGTCGACATATTTTAGTACTAACCAATAGGGCCATATACTAGCCCAAAACAAGCTCAATAAGAACTAATGTACGAACCAATAATAATAAATCCTAGATTTTACTCATGTAATCATGTCGTAATCATTATAAGAGGTGCAGCATGCAACCGGTTTTTAAAAAAACCAACACCCAAAACCGGAACCAGGTTTTTTAATAACTGAACCGGTTCTACCAGTTTTGCCAGCTTTTTCATCCGACCTTTTACCTTTCAACCCGGTTAAACCGGTTTTTCAAAAACCGCTTTAACCGCTTTTATTTATCGAAAACCGAAAAACCGGTTTTGAAAACCGCCAACTTAAGGTCAAATACTACCGCTAAAAACCGCTGATTTAAAATCGCTTTTAACCGGTTTTGAAAACCGGTCAACGAAAGTCAAAATTATACCGTTGGATTTGAATAACCAGTTTTCAAAACTGTTTTTCTTGAATTGGCTACTGTTACCATTGGAGGCTATATTGTTACCCTTTTTTTTGTTTTTTTTTTTAATTTTAGAGTTTTTTTAGGCATGAACTTGTAGTTTAAATAGGTGTATTGGGTTGAGGTTTAAAACACATCAAAAACTCTCAAATCTCTCTAATTTCTTTACAATGGAAAACACACAATCACAATCACAAGCTTCCACTAATCCCTCTGTTGGATCTTCCCTGGACGAAAACATTACACAAAATGATGATGTTAGTGTTGTTTAAACCAACTACAACTAAAAAAAGGTGATGTTTGGTCTAATATGGATTTGTGTATTATGAAGGATGGGACGGAAAAGGCGCTGCAAAAAATGGGGCTTTATACTTCCGCAAGCTAACACTTCACTAAGGGTCATATAAGTAAATGTATCACGTACCCCAAACGCCGGATGGTACTATTGGTGAGGATGGTCAAGTTTTTATATATGATAATGATGCGCTTCAAAGAGATTTTTCGGGGTGGGTCATTCAACATACGCCCCATTCAACCACTTCGACAACGCTAAGCTTACGTACATCATCAAAAAGAGGCTACACTCATGTATAAACAAGTAAGTCGTACTAAACTTAGAAGCTGAAGCTTTTAATTATGGGAAACGGCTAAAAAAGATATTATTGATGGTTTTTGTGAATATAAATATGGTATTTCTATAACTCGATGTTTGGACCGAACCACATGGTACAAATTTTATCTCACAAGTTATCGCTATGGTTTAATCCCGGATCTTGGTTATTAATGAAACGGACAATTGCTTTTAAACTATTTGCTTATCCTCATACGGGATCTAATTTAAGAAAAAATTTACATGACACTATAATTGAATATAATTTAGATGATAAAGTTTTTACGATTTCACTAGATAATGCATCCAACAATACTAGAGCTATGGAATTGTTAAAATTACGTATAAAACCCATTTTAGATGGTTCTTTTTTTAATTCCCGTTGTGTTGCTCATGTTATAAATGTATCCGTGCAAGCGGCATTAAAAACATGTGAGAGTTTACGTTTGAGATTTAGGGGTATGTTAACAACTATATATAGTGCTAGCAATGAATGACAAATGAACTATAGACGTTTTCGTAAACAATGTGGTGAAGAAACCCTAGGACCTTGCTTTGATAATAATACTAGGTGGAATTCTACTTGCATTATATTTGAAAATATATTACGACAACATAATACTTTAAATGCTTTTAATGGATTACTTGTTGATAAAAACCGTTCCACTTCGATAGATGGCTAAGATTGGGATCGACTAAATGCTTTAACTATTTTTTTACAAGTTTTTAAAGAGGCAACAACTATATTATCGGGTGTTTATTACCCAACTAGCTCATTAGTTTTAAATCAAATTTATGTTATGACGGAAAAATTGGACGAATTAAAAGACTCTGCACTCAAATGTTTAGAAAAATGGTTAAAGTTATAAAAAGAAATTTATAAAATATTTTGCTAGTTTACCTTTGGTTTTTACTTGTTCCTACCAAGACTTAATCCATGTTTAAATGTTAGAGGCGTAGAACTTTTAATAAGAATAATAACGGAAAATTTAGACTTATCCTTGCCAGACGTGAAGATCCCAACTATATAGAATCTCAAATTTTAAATTTAATGATTATTTTAAAAAATTATTTGAAATTTATGCAACAAAATATGTTCAACAACCAAACCCAATTCCAATGCGGGCCGGTCGCTCGAATGACAAGGGACATTAACATAAACTTTATAATACTTTACGTGAATACGCTACAAAGCCGCCAACGCATCATCGGCCCCAACAAGCGAGTTTGGACAATATATGGCTACAAACTTTTTAACAACTTTAAGTCCCGAAGAGTTTGCAAACTTTGACATTTTGGCTTGGTGGAAAGAAAGGGAAATCCAATTTCCAATTTTATCCGCTATGGCTCGTGACTTATTAGCGGTCCAAGCTTCGATGGTAGCTTCCGAATCGGCCTTTTCTCATAGCGGTTGAATTATATAGGAAAAAAGGACAAAACTAAGCCCCAAATCCGTGAAAGTATGTGCATGTTTGAAAGATTATATGGACGTAGTAGATAGGGTACAACATGTAAGATCATTGGAAGGTTCAATTGAAGAAGTTGAAGAAACTATAGCAAATGAAGAAGATGAAATAGGGATATCACCTCCGACTCACCAATTAGATGAAGGTGAATTTGAAGCATTTGATGTTGAAGACATAAATGTAGAAGAAGTTTGGGAGGATTTAATTTTTTGAGTATAAACGGGTGATGGCAATGCTGAAGCTCGATATACTTGAGTACACTAATATGTTTTTAGGTGATGGCCATGCCGAAGCTCGAAATGTAATAGTATTTATATATTTTTAGTTCTATAATTGTATTGTTTAAATAAAATTTATGATTGTATTCGAAATGTATTAGTATTTTATAGTTTTAGTTGTATAATTGTATTGTTTAAATAAAAGTTATGATTGTATTCGAAATGTATTAGTATTAAATGTTTTAAATTCCAAAAAAAACCAAATCGATAAAAAAACGGATCCGAACATTTAAAACTGAAAAAAACCGAACCGGTAAAAAACCGATTCCAGATATTTAAAACCGAAAAAAAAACCGATTCCGAACATTTAAAACCAAACAAACCGATTCGAAAACCTAAAACCAAATCGATTTTTGAGAAAACCGGTTTTCCTAAAACCGAAAACCAGTTTTTGTGCACCTCTAATCATTATCTTCATTTTTTCTCTAACAAAACATGTATTTGCTGACTTTATTAAGATAGTCATGCACTTTATTACTAGAAGTGTGTGATTGTTAGGTATCTTTAGTGTAGAGCCTCTTAATATTGTGTCTTTTTGAGTAAAGGATTTTGATACATGGTTCTAAAAGGCTCACAAAGGTCCCGCAAGGCGTGAGGCTTGGTCATGCCCGTCACGCCATGCCGTTACGCCACCTTATGCTACGTCTTTTTATAAACTCGATATATATGAAATATGATATAAATATATAAATATTTTCATATTTTGTATCGCCTTATAAACGCAAAAGCTTCGCCTTGACCGCGAAAGCGTGAGGCTTGGTCATGCCATCACGACACGCCTCGATCTATTTATAACCTTGTTTTGATATATGTAATCATATGATTAAATGTTAAAAATATAGAAAATTGGTTGTACATTGAATCAGTTGGGAGTAGTTATATGTATGGATGAGTGGTTATTATTAAGATACAAACATTTATTGCATTTATTAATATCTTATATCAAACTCATTTCTTTTGAAGCGTTTATATTGTCACCATTTTTTTTAAAGGCGGAATTTTATTAGAATACTAGGGAAAGCTAGGAACAAACATTACATGTTTTGTTAGAGAATATAGGATATCTAAGCCAATCAATCCAAGAAATACAAAACTTCGAAATTCTAGATGAAATTTACAAAAACGATTGAGAGACAATAATGTCCCAAAGCGACGCCTTTTTAGAAGGAGAATTAGAGAAGATCAACCGATTTCTATAATTCCATATAGACCTTATAAGAGACCCTCCAACGCCTTAAAGAGAATATTTAACCCTATTTGACATATGCAAAGAGCCGATCCACTCGTACCCATACGAAATATTGCACACATGGGGATGTCAAGGTGCCACCACCTAGCCAACTTAGCCCACAAGTCCAAAGCCATATCGCAAGAAAAGAAGACGTGATTGATTGTTTCAACGTTTAACTAACAAATAGGACATAAGGTCGAACCAACATCGATAGGTCGAACCAACATCGATACCTCTTCTATCAAGATTAACTCTTGAGGGGAGCTTGTTAAGCATCAATTTTCATAAAAAAACGTTGACTTTAATCAGGATGCTACGAATCCAACGTGTACCAATATGATATACATCTAGAGTTATGGAGTCGATTAAAGATCAAACAGGCGCAACAAAAAGACTGGGAGAGTGTAAAGCCCAATGCCAAGTATCACCTTGATCCGAAAGCATAATATTTTCGACCTTAGCTTGTAAGTCAGTGAATTGATCCATTTCCGCACCACCTCGAGGAAGTCTTCTAAGAGCAGAGCTCAAGGCTTGGAAAGGAACACGATTTTGAATGAGACATAACATGTCCGTGTCGAGCAGATAAATGCGAGGGAAAAGGGATTTGAGGGCCTGATCACCACACCACACATATTCCCAAAACCACACATATTCCCAAAACCCTGTCGAGTCACCGTTTGATAACATATCCAATAGTTTCATACAATGCCAAAACTAAATATGTTGGACTTAAATCGCTATATATTTATAATGACAAAAAAAGGAGTACTAAAATTATTTTTTGTAACTAAATACTTTAAAACCTACTTGTGTTAGTTTTGTAAAATGACAAAGAAAAACAAAAAAGAGAGAACTCAAATCAATTCATCACACATTCATCCTCTTTATGATACCTTGCTCTATCATGATAGCATGTCATCTACGATAACTTGATACTAATCCCAATTCAAATAAGACATAAACATCACAAAATATAAACAAGCAAAATCTCTATTTGTTGACCGATGTGGGACTCAAAGCTTAAAACAAAAAACCCGAAGGAGTCACTTAATAAATATAGCAAGAATAGTCTCTACATTGACGGTGAAAATCTATTTCTTTTTCTTTTCATTACCAAACAAACCTTTTATAGCTTTGGTTTTACAAACTTAAAGAAGCATCACAATGACTTAATTATTCAGTCATATTTTACTCACTTTCAAGAACCCAATCATCAATCATAACTAGCCAACTTCTATCTCCTCCACCACCACAACCACCTTCCCACAACACGCTTGACCCACGAAATCAGGCTATCTTCCCATCAACTCCACAACTGGCTCCGCCTTTTTTTTTACATATTTTACAAAGCTAAGAACTCAAACAACCTTTCACTAGCACACGTCCCACTTCTCATTTGGCTTCAAGGTGGCCCAGGGTGTTTTTCCATGACTGGAAGCTTCTTCGAACTAGGCCCGTATCTTCTTACGTCTTCTTTGAAGCATAACGTGGAACATCTTACACTTAAACAGAATCCGAGTTCGTGGAATAGGAAGTTTGGTCTTTTATTTCTTGATAATCCTATTGGAACTGGTTTTAGCATTGCTTCGACGTATGAAGGGATCCCACGTGATCAAAAAAATGTAACCAAATATTTATCTATTGCATTTCTTTGAATACTTTTTTTTGAAACACAACATGTTTATATAACTTGGGAGAGTTACGGAGGAAAATATGTCCCATCTATTGGTTATATATAGCAAAGTGTAATAAAAATATACCCGTTTCAGAAAGGTTGAATCTTTGTGAATTAGCTATAGGAAATGGGTTAACTGACCCTATAACACAAGTGAATAACCATGCAAAAAGTACTTATTATTTTGGACTAAAATACAAGCAACAAAGAACCCATTTGGAAAAACTTCAACTTGATTGAGGATTAGCTTCTTGAAAGATCACGAATGGTATCATGAAACAAATTGTTGGAATCACTCCTAAACCTTATTCAAGTGTTAGTTACTCATATGTAATAGTTAGCTTATTATGGCCTTTATGTTTGTTATTAGCCTTAAGCTTATGTAGAAGGCCCATGAGCTTAGGCCCATGCCCATAGGTGAAAGGGAAGGAGTAGGTGTGTTGCCCTAGCTCCTTGCCTATAAATACCTTATGTAAACCTTCATATGAAGGTTGGTTGTTCGTTATTCACTTTCACTCTACGCTTAACCGCCTATTGCTAACGTGGTGTGTGTGGGTGTGATATTTGTTCAATCGCCTCTCTATTTTTCTTATAAGCTTGTGTGGTAAAACTTGTGACCTAACAAAGGGTATCAATCGCCAAATAGTTGGGTGTACACTTTTATTTTTTGAAATTTTCTTGGTTTTGGTCTTACGCAAAGATAACGTATTATTTGGTTCGCTTAAAACTTGTTTTTACACTTTTAATCCAAGATTCTTGTACTTTCAACGCTTTAAGGTGTTAAAATACTTGTTTTTGACAAAAAGTTTCAAAATTTACGCGTGGATAAACGCTTTTGAACTTGATTTTGTTCGTGGGTGAAGTTCTACTGTAACTGCTTAGCCGCTTTGGTTCATCAAGATTCACACTTTTGTGTTATTTTGGTACTATTAAAGCTATTCCATAACAAAAATCTGGTTTAGAAACATATTTGGGCAAAATCAAAGTTACGAGTAAACCCACGCCGTAGTAAAACCCTAAAACTACGCGTAAGTGCCTCCTTGGTTTGATCTTCATTTTCGTGGTTTATTCCGTGTTTTATTACTTGGATAAGTCCAAAATACGCCGACTTTCGATATCTTTTGCATCGCGGATAGTGTAAAAGATCATTTGGGCAAAACCCTAAAATTACGCATAAGCATAAGCTTACGCGTAGAAATCCTACACCTAAGATTTTCCCTTACGCCTTAAGCCTAGTCTTACGAGATAAGAAAATCCTACTAACTTTCTACGCATAACTTTTGTCTACGCATAACTTTAGTGTCTTTTTCCTACTTACGCAGTAAGCTAAATCCTACGCAGAACTCCTCATTGTTACCGTAACTTTGGTGTTTTACGCATAAGTGCTACTTGGTTCTTGTCTTTTCTACCTAAGGATACTTCATCAACAAAGGTTCATTCGACTACAAAGATCCATTTTTACCAACACAAGTTTATCAACATGTCACAACCACCATACTCTAACTATTTCCCTTACACTTATCCTCATCCTCAACGCCAACAACAACTAACTCCACAACATCAACAATGGAATCAACAACAAGCAATTTATCAACAACAATTTAACCAACAACATACTCCACAACTTGCTGCAAATCCACAACCTCAAATGGTTCAACCACCACCAAGTCTTCAAGCTCAACCGTACACAAATGACTTTAATCAACATCCATCAAGGATCACTATGAGGGAACCCACTTGGTTTGCAAAGATGTTTGAAACTTTAAGCAGCCAACAATCAATTCATGAGGCCGGATCACTTGATAGACCTCCAATGCTCACTCCAGGAAACTACGATCAATGGGTGATAAGGTTCTTTAGATTTTGTGATCTAAAGAAGCCACATGGAAAGTTCTTAAAGAAGGTTATCTTGGAAGGTCCATTTGAGATGCCTACCGTCATTGTACCCGGAGATCCAAATGCCATTCCACCAAGAGATGAACAAACGAACATTGCTATCAAGTTGCAGACTTGAATCCTCAAGAACTTCTACACTATGAAGCATATGAGCTTGCAATGGAATATATCCTCCTAGGATTACCAAACCTAATTCTTCGTAGTGTTGATGCTCAAAAACTGCAAAGAAAATGTGGGATCATATTCGTCTTCTTATGGAAGGATCAGATCAATCGTGAAGATTTGGAATCCAAAATTTACTTGGCTTATGAACACTTCATGATTGAACCTGAAGAGACACTCAAGTCCTATCATCACCGATTCTCGACATCATCAATGATTTGATAAACACAACATCCACATGCCAAGAATTGCAAAGGAATACTAAGTTCCTAAGTAGTCTTGGTCCCTAATGGGAGAAGTATGTCATTTTTCTCCGCCAAACTAAAACATGCATCAGCTCTACCTACGGATTGTTGTAATTACATTGAAGCCTCATGAAAAGGAAGTTGATAGGGAAAGGATTCTCCGTGCTCAAATTGCTCCACCAACACATCCGAAAAATCAACAACTTTCCTTATATGCTCATAAAATGCTTATTCTCCTCAATCAAGAACTCAACCAATCATACAATCACACCAAACATGATCCTTCAAAACCTCCATCTCAACAAACTCAATTGGTTCCATACAACAACAACAATGCTCAAGCTAATGAGGAATCTCGATCCGCTCAAGCATCGCAACAAGGATTTGCTATGATTGCTAATGCCTTTAGCCGTTATACCAACAAATCCAACAACCGTATTCGCTCCTCATCTAATACAAGGAATCAAGCTGTTGTGAACAATGGACGAGTTGAAGTTTAGAATCGTGGTTATGGTCGCCGATGGGCGGTGGTCAAGGGTTTAATGCCGGGTAGGAATAACAATCGAGCTCCAAGGTGGAACAGGAAATGCTCGAATGGGTTGAATGGTCTTCGATGCTACAACCGCAATGAGAAGGGACACTGCTAATGCATGCCCAAAGCCAAGGACTAGGGGCGGCTTATTTCAAAGAGGCTCTTCTTTGGCTCTTAAGGATGAAGCCGGTGGACTCTCACGCACAAAGAACAGAGTTTTATGGCAAATGCAAATTCGATGATGATATGGAGGACTTGCGTGCCAATGCAAACTGTTATGTTGATGGCTAATATGCATGAGTTACACATGAGTGACACAGTCCAAAGTATGACATCGATGGCTTGTCTCGTGTACCCTAACAAACCATATTTATCTCTCGATCTCATATCTCCGCCAACATCTCAGATCCCGAAGGCTCGAATGTTCAAAATGAGTCGTCCACATCTCATTCCGACGATTTTCAACTAGAACCCGTAGTTATATTTGAAGATCAAGATGACCAACCCGCTTTCCCTTGATAATCAAATTGACTCAAGGGTTATACTTGAGGATCTCAGAATGATCATGTTGAGACTCACGCTGAACACGCCAACTTTGCCTCATCCAGATTTTGCTCGCTTAATACAAGACCAACAAGACCATAGTGGAAAAATGTCATGCCATTAATCAGGACTTGAAATGCAAAAATGCACTGCTAACCAAGGATTTTGAATGCCTACAAAAGCAACTCAACTTTTTCAAAACTCAAGAAAAACGTGAAAACGGTTTTGAAGCCGCCTTTGCCAAATCTTATCAAAACGAAAAATATTTAGAAAGACAGATGCGTGATCTAGCCGCTTCGAAGAATGCTTTGTTTTCCGAAATAGAACAATCAAACATGAACATAAAAAGCAAATTAACGCTCACCTTGAAAATCAAAAAGCTAAGGCCGAAGTTGTTAACTTGTCAAAAACAGCTTCTCGCATACAAAAAGCATTCAACGAAACTAATAGATGATCATCTTGAAGAAATCATCGGCTTGCAAAACAAACTTAAAGAGTTTAAAACTGTATTTTACAAACATGGCGAAGAAGGTCACAACCATTGAAAAGTTTACTTTAAAACCCAATCCAAATGGATATGGACCGAATCTTGCCGATTACAAACCTAAGCTTTCAACCAAAGCATTCAAACCAAATCCCAAGTTTCCAAAGTGCGTAATATAAAGTTGATAATTCTATTATGAGTGTTGTTGAATATCATCGTCAAGAGGAATTAGATGCGTAAGACGAGAGTCAATCAAAATTAGAAAAAGTTGTTTACAACAAACCTTTTAACTATTCAAAAGCGGTCACTTTCGCCACACCAACGGATTCTTCTAACACACCAAGGGTTATCATCAAAACACTCGAAGTCTTCTAATGTAAATCCCCAACCAGATTATGCACAAATTTATGGTCCTTTACCTTCCATCAATGAAGTAAACTCAAAATCTGAAAATCGAAAAATTCTTAGATATTTTGACATTTTCATGGTTGACCTCAAAATTTTACAACATGAGATAGAATATCGTTCTGAAATCAAAATTGATCATTTTCAATCGCTCTAGCGAGAACAAAGAGACATTTTTCAGAAAAATCTTTTACCTAATGTTAAAAATTTGAAAATTGTGCATTAGCCTGGGAAAAGGATTTTCATAAGGAACTTGGAGTGATGAAGGTCGCTTTGAGAAAACGAAACATCTATTTCAAACACTAAACGTAAAAAGAAAATGTTAAGAAAAGATGTTGATCGACTCTTGGAAGATGTCATCTGTGCCGATGTCCATAATGTTGTGTTATTGAATTCTTTGTCATATGCATTTGATCATACCTCTGCACGACATCGTTGATTCTGGATAAATGTTGAGAACACCGATAATGTGCTTCAGATCGAGTCCTTAAAAGTTGAAAACAAACGATTGTCAAACTAACTTTCAAATGCAATACGCCGTCTTAATTGGTGTCAAAAAGATATTCACGATCAACAAATTGCTTTTCTACACAAAATCGCCCAGCGCATACAAAATCTTTCTCGATCCTAAAATTGAGCAACTGGATGATCAAAACGGGTCTTTTAAGTGTCAAATCTCAAAATATGAACAAGAACTTTTAAAAGTCAAAAAGGAATATGGTGTCATATTTGATTTACTCAAAAGACTCGTGATGAAGCATCAAATGAACTTGATCATTATCTTGCACACACTAAATAAGTTATGCATTTTGCCGAAATGTTCGGTCCGAAAATCAAGATCCGATTCACACTATCCTCAAGTTAAGAGAAATGTTAGGAAAGTATGAACAACTTCCACCAACCATCATTAAGAGATTAGCCCCAATAACACTTAGTACTCATGCACCTAGAATCCCTACAGCCAAATCACAAGATGCTAACGTGCCTCCTTCTCACACAGAATAGTTGCATCTTTTCCAAATGTCCGCACTTCACGTTCTAGGAGCACTAAATCAAGAATAGGAAGTCAGCGACTACTAAGAAAAGATCAATCAAGAATGCTAAAGTAGAAGAACACCCTAGGACTATGAATAAGACTCACGCTGCCTCCACTATAGATATTGCCCGCAAATGTAATAGAAATAGTGATGTAACTAATGCTAAACCGCTAAGTACTTTTGATATTCACCGATGCACCTTGTGTTATTTGTGGTAAAAGTATGAATTCCGATTGTCATGATAAATGTGTTGCTAAAGCTATCATCTCTCGTTTAAGGAATCCTAAGAACCGAATACCTCTAGGCCCACTAATCTTTCTAAGTCTGTGCTTGGTAGACCGCCATCTTTAGATTCTACAAAACGCATTGCTGTCCCCTCAGTAGCTCCGCTTTCACCTCCTAAGAATGTAGTACCACCTAGTGCATTCACTAAGACTAAAGCAAAGAGTAGTTATAGATGGCATAAATGGATATATAACACACTAGGATTTAAGTGGATACCTAAAGCTATTGATGTGTGTATATCTACTATATCTGCTACGGAACCCTCTAACATTTCGGGTTCCACATCTACTTCTATTCCATCTGTGTCGCCTCCTGTGTAATGCAGTGATACGATCATTCTCTCGGATTGTTGATAGCGGATGTTCCCGACACATGACATGCAATCTTAAATTGTTATCAAACTTTAGTGCAAAGTTCATTGGCACCGCCGTTCGGGAATGATCACTTCGCAGCTATCATGGGCTACGGAGACTATGTCAATGGGAACATCAAAATTAGCATGGTTTACTATGTGGAAGGCCTCGTCATAACTGCTTTCAAGAGGTCGCTTTTGTGATGGAGATTTGGAGGTTGCTTTCCGGGAGAAAACTTGTTTCATTCGTGATCTACAAGTAAATGACCTTATGTCCGATCGCGTAATTCTAGTCTCTACACTATCTCTATGAAAGACATGGTTGCTTCATCTCCCATCTGCTTACTTTCAAAGGCAACATCAACAAAAGCCTGGCTATGGCACCGCCGCTCTCACATCTAAACTTTCAAACCATCACCAACCTTGCTCGACACAAACTAGTTGAGGGACTTCCACGGTTTTCGTATTCTAAAGATCACCTTTGCTCAGCTTGTGAACAAGGCAAAAGCACTCGTGCTCATTTTCCTTCAAAGTTGGAACACAACTCTCAAAGATGTGCTTCATCTTCTTCACATGGATTTGTGTGGCCCGATGCGCGTGCAAACGATCAATGGCAAACGCTACATCTTAGTAATTGTTGATGACTATTCACGCTGGACTTGGGTCTACTTTCTTCTAAGCAAAGATCAAGCTCCACAGATGATCATCACCTTTCTCAAGAAAATACAAGATCAGCTACGTAACACCGCTCGCATAATCGAACGATAGAGGCACCGAATTTGTTAACCAAACTCTTCGTGAATTCTATGAGAAAGTGGGAATTCAAAGATCAAACATCTATTGCACGCATACCGTAACAAAACGGAGTTGTCGAAAGACTAAACCAACGCTAGTGGAAGCCGCAAGAACAATGTTAATTAATGCTAAACTTCCAGATTACTTATGGGCGTAAGTCGTATCATGCATGCTATACTCAAAACCGCTCTATGATTACAAAACGCCACAACAAAACACCTTTCGAGCTCGTCCATAACAAAAAACCGAATCTAAAACACTTTCATGTATTTGGATCTCTTTGCTATCCGAATAATGATCGTATGACTTTGGAAAGCTCAAAGCCAAAGTCGACATTGGAGTCTTTATTGATATCGTGATAATTCCAAAGGTTTCCGAATCCGGAATCGCCGACAAAACAGTGATGGAAACGATTCATGCTCATTTTGATGAACTTACGGAGATGGCTTCTGAGTATAACAAATTGGAACCCGGACACAACCGCTTAAACTTCCCCCAAACCCCATCATCACCAACAAAGCCCCCGCTTACTCGCCAACAAATGGAAAGGTTATTTGCTCCTACTGCTCGTGAAGATATTGATGAACGCGTGCTCGTGTGTATCCGCCAGCTCACGCCAACCCGATAATACTCTTATACCCGATACACCTGCTACAACAACTATCGTTGCAGATGCACCTACACCACTTGACTCCACCACAACAGTTGAACAAACCGCTTCCAACAATGATGAAGCCGATGATATTCAATGTAGTACCCCACCGCAGATTTTGATCCAAATGCGCTTCTTCAACCCGCTTGCTAATGAGATCGCCGCACCAGATGTCGCGAATCTTCAACAAACCATTTGAATCCTCGACCGCACAATGTATATCAACATCAAGCCTCCACACATAGATGGACTAAAGACCATCCTCTGGAAAACATTATTGGCAACCCGAATCAACCAGTCGTTACAAGACAACGCCTTCACACAGACGGTGAACATTGCATTTATGCACTCACCGCCCCGCCAATCTCAACCTAAAACATCAAAGACGAATGACAAAAGACAACTGGATTGAATCCATGCAAGAAGAACTCAACCAATTCAAACGCCTTGAAGTATGGGAATTGGTTGAAAGACCAACAGGAGTCTACGCCATTGGTCTAAAATGGATTTGGAAAACAAATTGATGTCAAGGAAATGTTATCCGAAATAAGTCACGCCCGGTGGCTAAGGGTTATCGCCGAAGAGGGTATAGACTTTGAAGAATCTTTTGCTCCGCTGCTCGCCTTGAGGTCGCTCGATATTTCTCGCTCGCGCTCATATGAATATGACGGTCTGCCATCGATGGATGTCAAAACCGCTTCTCAATGGACAACTTAAAGAAACGGTTTATGTCACCAACCGATGGATTCGCTGATCCCGAAGCTAATCACGCCTACAAACTAAACAAAGCTCAGATGGTCTCAAACAAGCTCCTCGAGCATGGTATGATAAGCTATCATCCTTCCTCATTGCTAATAATTTCACCAAAGGTTCGGTTGACCCAACTCTTTTTATACAATATCACGGGAACATATCTTAATTGTTCAAATTTACGTGGATGACATCATTTTTGGGTCTACACATAAAAGTTTTCAATCGCTTTTGCAAAACTAATGAAGAAAAATTTTGAAATGTCCATGATGGGTGAACTCACGCTCTTTCTGGACCGCAAGTTCATCAATCACCCCGTGGTATTTTCTTGAGTCAGCCCAAATATGCCCTTGAATTGTTAAACAAATTTGGAATGAAAACCTGTGACACCTATGCCACACCAATGGCTCATACCAAGAAGCTAGACGCCGATTTACATGGGAAATTGGTGGACCCTACAAAATACCGTAGTATTATTGGGTCTCTCATGTATCTAACATCTAGCAGACCTGATATTGTCTTTGCTGTATATCTTTGCTCCCGTTATCATCGCACACCAACCAAACCCACCTCTCGAGGCTAAAAGAATCCTCCGATACATAAAGGGAACCATTAACTTGGGGATCCGTATCCGAAGCGATTCGGTTTTGAACTAATCGCCTTTTCAGACGCTGACCACGCAGGATGCTTAGACTCACGGAAAAGTACCTTCGTGAGCTTTACAATTTCTTGGTGATAAACCGTGTCATGGCAATCGGAAGCAGGATTGTACATCGCCGTCCTCAACCGGCAGTAATATGTAGCCATGTCCGCATGTTGTGCTCAAGTCATCCGGATGAGAACACAACTCAAAGACTATGGTTACGATTTGACGTAATCCCGATGTACTACGACAATTGAGCGGTGCCATTGCAATCTCGGCAACCCGCCAAAGCACTCGAAATCAAAGCACATCGATCTTCGATATCATTTCATCAAGGATCACGTGGAACAGTGGTATCGTTGAATTATATTTTGTGGGTACGTAATACCAATTGGCGATCTTCTCACCAAAGCCTTGCCTCCCGCTAGGTTTAATGAGTTGGTCCACCGGATTGGTATGAGGTGTTTGACTCAAGAGGAATTGGATGACTTCCTAAAACAGCCTTAAAACCTCACAAACACCAAAAATCTCTTTTGTAAATAATTTTTCAAAAACAAAATACAAAAGTATAAAATCTGATAAAACAACAAAAATATTCTTCTATCTATTTCAACATTGCAAGTACGTTTCAAGTTCCGCCAACACTATAATCTTTCAAAATTCAAGATTTTTTTCGATCAAGTGTTGAGGGGAGAAAATATCACTTAACTGCTTCAAAACATCTGTGTACTTGCATGTTATATTACCTCGTTGTTTCTTTTATCAATGGTGGTAAACTTTTGTTAAATGACACTCCTCGGACTAAATTTATAACCTTTCATTATTTCTTAAGTCGAGGGGTGTGTCGTCAAGTTTCTTTCTTAAAATCTTTGTTTGGTAACCAAAATGGAAGTTAAAAGGCTTTGTATGAAAAAGAAAAGGTGGAGGGACCAAAACTGCCAAAAGATGAAAGTCATTTTCAATAAAACTTTTCCACCTAATTTATCACTTCACATTTATTACTCTGAACCTACTAATCCTACGCATAGAATTCACTCAAGAAACCGGGTTTTGATCATAAATTTGTAAGTGTTTTTAAGGTTTGTAACACTTCTAAACATTGGTTTTGATTTTCAAACAAATCCAACGGTTAAAATCTACTTATATGGGTGATTTTGTGTTCTTCGATATATAGAACACATGATCATGTGTTATGTGTTTGTGGTTAAAAAGATTGTGTCAAAATGCTTTAACAACATCAATGATATCATTTCTATGCTCAAAATACCACCCGTAAACACTAATTAATGATTTTGAATAATTAGGGTTTATGAGTCGAATTGGGTATTTTCAAATGTGAAGTGTTTTGGTCAAAAAGATTGTTGGGTTATGTTCATATATTGATGAATTGATGATTTCCAAGGTTGTTAACCACCCGAAACACTAAATGTTTAACAATTTGGAATTAGGGTTTAAAGTTCATATCTTTGGGTAATCTTGATTCTCAACGAATTAGATGTTATAACTTATTTCATAGACTCTCTCAACATCATAGACCTACCATAATTTGTTTGGTGCAAATCCCATGGCTAGAAATGATACGCGAAATCTTAACCCTTGGGTTTTGACCTACGCTGTATGACTTTCTCAACGCAGTAACTATTAACGAATGATTCATGCCATGTTTTGTTGATAAAATGATGTTTTGTGTTAACTTTGATGACTTGATGAACTTATTTCGTGCTTTGCTACGCTTAATATTCATAATCAAGGTCATTTGCAACTCTACGCATAAGGATTACCCTACGCGTAGTCAAGTTATGCGTAAGAATAATTCTACGCATAACCATTACGCCTAAGGTTCTACAATGGGACTACGCAGATCCCGTGAAGGATATGCGAACGGACCTCTACGCATGGTCTACTCTTACGAGTAAGCCTTACGCCGAAGGTCTTTATACGCCACGCGTAAGCTCTACGCATAAGGTCCCCATTTCCTACGCTGCAACATTTCTTACGCCGTAAGTTAGATCCTACGCGTAAGCTTTCGCTCACGCGTATATCATCTCTCGCACGCTTAACTTTGCCAAAACTACGCTTAAGCCCAGATTGACCTTCATAATGAATTGTTACGTGTACAAACTTGTAAATAAACTAATCATAACGTCACTAATCCAATAATGTCACTAATAAACTTAATCGCTTGATATGTTGTGAACAATAAGTGATAACATAAACTTTAAAACTTAAAGTTAACTAACTCACGAAACGTTTCACGACGCCATTGACTATTGAACAAACAAGTGACTTAGGACTCGTAACAATCATTGACACTATACATTCAATAGCTAGACAATAAGACCTTCTGTTGACTAACACTATGTCTTTCGATATGTTGGTTCTTATGGCTAATGTTATTTCGCATCACGACATGGTCAACAAATGAATGTGGATGCATCAGAAGTTCTTACAATTGCCGATATCTTTCCAGAGGGTTATCCGAGAAAGATTGGAAAGAACAACCTTAGGGTTGACTGTGATACCCTCACTTGCTCGTAATCTTCTTGCTGATTGCCGTGGATATTCTCGTGAATCATCCCTACCGTAACATGCTCTCACACTCGCCACGCCCGCAGGTCTACATTCAACAATTCTGGGATTCTATGCAGAGGATCACCGGTCAAAGTGCAGTGAATGTGACACTTAATCACAAACAAGTCACTATCACTCCCCGCCGACTTACGGCTGTTCTCATCATTCCCGACATCGCCCAACCGACTTCTTTGCTACCCCTATCAAGAGACCCGGAAATTTTGATAGATATTGGTTATGATGAAGCTTCAGAATCATTACTAAGCACTCTCACGGAGTCAAGTATATTCCTCAACCATGGAGAACACTCTACATGATCATCACCAAATCGTCTCGTCGCGGATGGATATGAGCATCCCAAGCTCATGGAACTGCAAATTTTCTCGTCTTGATCAACAAGAAGGACATTGAAATCGCAACCGATATGGGAAGACATGATGTCGTTTCACAAGTTAGCTTGGCTCCAAGATTCCCTATGTCAGATACACCAAACTGTTGATCCAGAGAGCACTTGGACTTCATCCCGACATCCCATGAGGCTCAATGACCCGATAATCACGACATATTGATCAACCCATATTATCTCCAATCAAAGAATCGCCAACAAAGAAACAGGTACGGTATTCGATCACCTCTAACCACCGAAATCAAAAGCTTGAATCACATATAAAAGGTATCGTTAGCGAAAAGAAGGCAAAGTTGGTCATCTTGATGAAAAATCTTCGTACACCTACCGGAGGACCGTAAGAGGCGCGATGGAAGTGTTACAAGTATTGATATTTATAGGAAGCTTCCCAAAAGGAATCCTCCTCGTAAAAGGATTGTTCCCGCAAAGGAAGCTGAACCTATTCCCACACCCGAACCGCAAAGAAAGCTTGTGGACGAAAGCTCGAAGGTACCGACACGCATGAAGAGATTACATACTCAATCGCAACCGTAACACATCCTTCGCCAGCCTAAACCTCCAAGTCCACCAGCTGACAAAGGAAAAGGAAAGACTCCTA
The DNA here is from genome assembly GCA_910596185.1 of Chrysanthemum makinoi. Taxonomy (NCBI): domain Eukaryota; kingdom Viridiplantae; phylum Streptophyta; class Magnoliopsida; order Asterales; family Asteraceae; genus Chrysanthemum; species Chrysanthemum makinoi. The sequence continues at coordinate 322,580,612 of OU343225.1, forward strand.
TACTTGTACCGTATGATGAAAGCTCAGATGAAAAAGAAGAGCAACTGGATATATCATACAGAAGAAGTTTAATATCGTTAGACACCTTCAAAAAGTCAAGAATTTGCTAAAGACCAAATGGCGTGGTCCCGAGGATCAAGTGGTGTGCTTCACTCTAACCTTCTCCGATGCGGTTAATCAACCCGATAGTGGAGCGGTGCCACCACTCTTGTGCAACAACAAAAGCTTGTGGAGGATACTATCGAATATGAGTTTGAGGAACCGGAAACCGAGAAGTCCCAAAAGATCAAGATGTTGATTATGATACGTTTCTTCTAGATAGTCCTGCGTGATCAAAGGAAGAAACCTCTCAACTCCGGGATCCGAGTCTCCTCATATCTCTTCATCATCAGATTCGCCTTCTCACTCCTCGCCACCACCATCAAAGAAGTCAACCAAATCATCATCCAAATCCGTGAAGAAACCATCTAAATCTTGGATTTCTCAAGCTCATTAACGGATTACCAAAGTCAAACAAGTCGAAGAAAAACGTGCTCAACAAAAGCAATTTCTTTGTCGATCACATACAAAGATCTATATGACGAGCATGAAAAGATAAAAGGAGAAAGGAAGTTTGTTCAGAAATTCATGAAAAATCACCGTCAAGAGGAACTGAACGAAATGATCAAGGCTACACAAAAAGTACCTTCGAGTAATGCTCCTAAAGTCACAAAGGAGTTGTTCACCAAACAACTTTATCCAAATCTTATGCCGATCGCCAAGCAAACTATTCGATCAACGCCCTTAACCGTCACAATCAATCCAACCGATCCAATAGTGTTCTCGAATAATGAATTGGTGGCCAAGCTTGTTACACAAATGTCCGCACGATCCGGGGACATTTACCTCTGATGAAGGAAAGTTCTTTCAAGCACATCGACTACCAACTTCAAGAAGCTTGTAGATTCAAGTCGAAAAGTCTAAACGCCCTAGAGACGACATGAAGACAAGGATAAGGATAAAGATTCTCGCACCTAAACGCCGAAGGCATGTGAATCTTCTATGATGCAACCTCCTCCACAACGGCCTCCTGTTCAACAAAAATCTACTCCTCGCTCTTCTATCGAAAATCCTCAGATCGATTCCGAAGTTACCACCCCCCGACTCGTAAAACCGATGATCACTTTGAGTATACAGGTGGTGACGATGAAGAGGTCCTTGAGCCCCTACAACAACCCACCTCTCCCAAACAAGTTCAGAAACCGGAATCATCATCTAGGCCTTCGAAAAAGAAGAAGAAGAAGACGCTCAGACCGACGTCGATCATGGCTAGATGACGATAAAACAAAGGAATTTGAATGGTTTGCTATTCTTGTTAACAACACTCCCTACCCTCAAGAAGGTCGAACTTGTAGACGGTTCTACATTGGAGCATGCTAAAATATTGCAAGAAAAGTTCCATGTGAAGAAAATGATGAAATCTGAGTTGAAGTTTAATCAAGAATGAAGCGCTTTCAACTTCTAAAAGACAGCTCTCAAAGTGCCCTCGAGGTCGAATATCACCTTGAAAACATTGCTCGAGCTATGTCTAACAACATGGATTGGCTCAACCCTGAAGCAAACATTGACTTCACACAAAGGGACAACCCTCCATACTACACTGATTGGACCAAACCTCTACCAACACTTGGACAACACTGAACCAAGGATTCCTTCGTGATATTTCTTCAACAAAGACTTGGATTTCCTTCTACACGTGGCGATGATTCAAGAAAATACGCTACATCGTTGACACTTCCATTCCCCGCAGTCGCTACTCAAACTGCAGATAGCCATTGAGGAACGTGCCAATCACTTGTTCTCCAACACAAGGAAGCATACCCGAGATGCATTGTATGGGATTCATCACTAGCCGAACGCCGCGATCTACTAGCCGCCAGCCCTGTCAGGTTAAGTCTCAACATGCCGCGTATAGTTCTAAGGATATCGTTGCCATCATACACGCTGACCTCGTCTAAGTGGGACTACACATTCCTAAAGAAGATCGTAGTCAAACGACAAGATGAACTGGACTATGCTTTCTCTGAGGCTAACTTTGAGAATTTGTCTCTCAATGACATCGAAGACATGTACCTTGCCAAGGTACGGGGTCGCATGAGACAATTCTCAACCAGCATACAACGCGAATTTATCAAGTCACTTCTCATCTTCATAAGACGCATTGTCATCAAGGAACGTAGAAGATCTCCCACCGTCGTTGAATCTTATCGACGCTGCGTCAACTTCACTCCTCCAAAGCTTGATCTTCCCGATATCAACCAGCTATCTCAATATACACTCATCAGTAAACCTTTCGGCGTTGTTTACCGTAGTGAACTTCAAAGAAACCGCTTAATGGCGTGTAGCGAACTCCACAAGTTCGGGGATCATACTTTGAAGCCGGTTAGGGATGGATTGGCATATGTGTTGAAGGATATACGCCTTTAAAATTGGGTCTCCTAAGCGCTGGAATTCTCAAGAAAGGAGGGATGTGAGACGGATCATCACAATGATCGATGAACGGTTGTTTCAAGGGATCTCACGATTAGAGAGTTATGTCGGTGGTCGACCCGTGATTAACATAACCGCTTTCAACACCCTGTGCACACCCCTCGGGAACATCATGCACTTCCCCGGTACCCCTTGAATTGTTTTCATATAATTTTGATGTTTGATTGATTATGTATGGCTTGTGCACACATTACAAAGTTGTACAACCCGTACATTGTAAATAAAGGACCCTGTGGTAATGCCACAACAATCCTTATAAAAGGAGCGAAAGCTTCTTCCTTTTGAGTAAAACCTATCAAACCTTTCACTTTTCAAGGTTTTGCTCAAAAGAACAAGTACATTGGTATCAAGAGCAAGGTCGGTTTTTTATTTGTGGTTGATTTTGGTGATGCTTTCTTGTCAAAATATTGTTTTACAATCTGTTTTTTACAACAAAGTTTTAACCTTTCTATCATTTTTTTTTGTCTAAACAGATTTAATGACAAGTTTTTTATGTATCTATTTATTTGGTCCAAAAATTCGTTTGGGTTACAAAAGTTTGCAATATCTGCTTTGCGTAAACAAAGATCCTAGTTAACTTTTATAGCCTATATGATTTTTCCAACGTGCGAATTTTTTTAATGGTCAAACTGGTCATGTCCGTGGTTAAAGTGGGTCAAAAAAGCATCCTTTATGCCAACTTTCTGGGTTACTATGAATCGATGATTCTTGGTCGAAATACATCGCCGAAAGTCAACCGACGTCAAAACCCTAAACTTACGCGATAAGGATCCATCTACGTTGTTGTTACGCCAGAGCAGGAAGTTACGCGAGAAATGTTACGCTGCATGCGTTTATCGCCAAGCCTAGGCTTACGCCTAGTCTCGGCTTACGCGATAAGCAAGAGGCTTACGCTTAACATGCTTACGCGATAAGAATAAGTGCTTACGATAAAAGAAAAAGTTACGCTGTAAGATTTTTCAAAAAAACCTTGGCGCGTAAAAATGACAAGAAAAAGAAGCGCAGCTTATGCGAAAGACAACTAAGACCGACCATAACAATACCAAATACCAACAACACTGAACCTCAGTTTACCACAAACATCATTGGTCCATGGTTTGTTTTTCAACATATACAAAACGAAGAAAACCAAAGCCACAACCTCATCAAATCCAAAACTATCCTATCACCCATCACTATTTCGTCTACCACTTTACACGGTTCAAAAAGAAAATAAAATAAATCTCTGATTTTTTTCGTAGTACTCAAACCATTGAAGGTCAATCAAACGAAAAGAACATCATCATTGATTTTTATCGAAGCTATGCTTCTATATATATCCGAAACTGAAAATGAAAAGATAATAACAATTATGTCATTTCTTTTTCACTTGGTTCGTTCAAATGAAACACAAACAAGAAACATCAAACCTACCCGAGACCATTTTTTCAGATCTTGAAGCTACTTTAACGCCTTCTTGGTTCGGAGATGAGGTGTAAACGTTAACATAGGTTGAGGGTACAGTTGATTGTTGTCTTGGGTTTATGGCAGATTTTGAGAATTGATGATTGTGAATGAGATGAGATTTGATTATGTTTTATTTGATATTCGTTTGGTTTGATGAAACTGATGGGGCTAAAGACATTTTGTGTGAAGAGTTATTTTAGGGTTAGGTTTAAGTGAAATAAGTCAAAGTGTATGTTATATATATCTACGGGACTTATATCACTCATTGATGGATGGGATTATATATGGCATGGATAAAGGACCGTGATCTATCATTTTAAGTTGGATTGGGCTGCACCGTGTGGACTTGACGCCATATATATGACCTGGTCATATTAATTGGGCCAATTGATCACACATAAACGCTGGACTTACAATGATATGGTTATCCGAATTTTTGGTTACATAAACTTTGGATACATTTTAATATGTTGATTATGAGTGGTATTTTGGTTGTTGCAAATTTTTCACGGGGGATACATTTTTTTACAAGATCGGGAAACCATTATCAAGTTCATTTAAACCGTTAACGAAGGCTATTTTTTGGGGCATTTAACCGCAATATGTGACCACGGCGGAATTCAATATTATTTATTTGAAGTTGAAGCTGGATATCACCGCACGCAGTACGAGTATCCAAGATATTCCGGGTTGATGGAGGCATGATTCTTTGTGATCCTCGTTCAGCTTTTACTGCCAATGACAAAGGACTGAGTTATCTAGTTGAACCTCGATGTAAGGAGTTACGCGGCTGTGCTCAATGCCTATAACTATCACTTTTAAAGAGTTACGTTGTTGTGCTCAAGTGTCACACTACGGTGTGGATAATTTGAGAAACTTTAAGTTTACCTTTTTTCCGATTGTGATAAGAAAAAGGGTTCTTTGTCTGACAATAGTGCAAGTTTAAGTCACAAGTTCGGGTTATTTTTCTTCAGTCTCAAGTTCGTCATATTGGGTTTTCTCCAACAGTAGTCACTACAAAAAGCCGTCAGAATGATAATGGGGTCGGTAAAGAGTTAGCTGAGAAGAGTATACACGAGTAGAGAAGTTTTATCAGAGCTGACTCTCACAAGGATTTATGGTACTTCACACTTGTTCGATTACTTGAACATACATGGTTTCGATGTCTCCAATTTCATCATCAACATAGTGGTGTTGATTCGATTCATTGAAAACATCGGGGGGAAGAGAGTATAGGTGTTCCTTGCTTCTTTGATGTTTTTGGATTTAATTTTCGAAAACCCGTTTCCCTTCATGAATTTCTTCAATGGGGGAAGAAATTGAGACATTGTTTAAACGTCTACTTTGGTGTTATCGTCTCACTTTCACAGAGTTATCGTGCGTGAAGTTGCCTAAATATGATGTTGTGATGCCTCACACACGGTCATTTTATCGAGTAATTGCAGATATTTTTTGGTAACTATTATTCCGATAGACCGCAACATTCGGGGGGGAGTCGTTTCATTTCGTCTTTCGTGGTTTGTTTGGTGTGAAGCAATATATATGTGAGAATATCTGGTTGATTTCTTGCATGTTACCCCCGAAGATTTCGCAATAAGGAGATTACCTTGTGTGGTTTACTGCTCATCTACAAATTCCGCTGCGTACTGAAAACGTCAAAAGTTAAAGGAAATGTTCACTACATCAAAGTTTCGAATCTGTTGAAGACGGTTGTCAGTTTGGGGGAAGCTAATTCAGAAACTTCGCCAAAAAGGAGTGTACGGAGAAGCTGCTAAAGACATGCAGCATGAATTGGGGGGAAGTTAATCCAATTTATGCATATTACATCATTTGTCTACAAGTGAAGAAAACGGTTCTCAAGTCAAGGTACAAGAAGAAGACAAAGAGCGTAAACTTTCATCATCCTCAACACTTGAAGAGCTTATGAAGACCTTTCTTTATTTGTTTTCTATATTTGTAGTAAATGTTGTAAGTAATCCCTTATGTCGTCCCATTGGGGGAAGATTGTTGGAATCGCTCCTAACTCGTAAATGGAACGACATTGACGGGATTACAATTTCTATCCTTGTTAGCTAAAACACATGGGCTTGTTATGTCATATAGCCATAGTTGTAAGTGTTTAGCTATAAATACCCCTCCATACTTCCTTGGAGGGGTGAGATTTCTTGTGTAAGCCTTTCACCTTTCAATAAAATATCACATAGTTCTCTCCCTTCTCTCTTGTTTCTCTCTCTAACTTGAAGATGGGTTTCTTCCATCTTCCCCGACCTCCCGATTCACCATATCAGCCAAATATACGATCCTAACACAAATGCAGATCAAAGCTTTTAAAATAGGGGAATTTGATTGAAAATGGGCTGTTAAGATAGAATACTTTGCTCTAGCGGTATCAAACAACAAATGCAGCAATTTGTGAATTTGAAAATTCATATTTTTAACCTAACTAAACTCGTGAATTTTGTGACCCAAAAATATTAAGAAATTAAATTAGTTCTTGCTCATGGTAAGTCAACTTTGTTAGCTGTTCTAACAAAATGACATTCCACTCGCAACAACATAATGCCTTTCTCAATTTAATGGAACCATATGCATAAGAATATATAAGTAAGCTGAAGTTTCTTTTTATGTGGGATAGAAAACTCAAAACAAAAGCTGATCTGACGGAGTTACTTAATAACAATATACACACAACGCAATCTTAGTCATATTATGGTATACAAAAATACCACAGTGATGGACTATCATTATATATTAGGAATAAGGCAAAATAGAAGATCATTTTGGTATTCACGTACATAAAGGTGTGCAACACCATTGTTACATAAGTGTAGGAGATGCCAATCAATAAGAACTCGCAAAAGATGCCAATTAATAAAGATTAATAAATCCTAGATTTTACATAAATGTAATCATGATATAAGTACACTCGACATATTTTCTTAAGCAAAACATGAATTTTCTGATTTAATTAAGATAGCCATGTGGCCCATGCACTTAATTACTAGAAGCTAATCTCTGCTATATACCAATATATGCACGGGAAAAAGGAATGTGTGGCTGTTAAGTATCCAAACTTGGATGTAAAATCTTTTGATGTTATGTCATTCTAAAGAGAAGATTTGCTCAATCACTATGTTTATTCTCCATTGAATTGATTTTTGAAAATGATTATCGCCTCTACATAACACTTCAAATTTGCATTATCAAAATTTCACCATGTTCATTTGCTTTAAAATAGATTTGGAAGTCTACAACTCCAGGTTCACATTTGTTCTTTTGGTTTCGAATTGACCACACTAACCAAAAATTTGAATCGAACACAATAATATGGTAATAAGCAAATGATAAAGTATTAATACAAGAGTTGCAGCTGAGTAATGGATGAAATACATAACATATGTTTGACGCAATGTACTAATAACATCGATTCAATTATTGGAACTTCATGAACAATCACGTAAATTATTCGTGATGCTCATCTGATCCCGGCGAAACAACCTTTCATCAATCCTGGTAATGAACTTCTTCGCATCCCTCCTTTCCCTAGAATTCCACCTTTTCTTCGACCCTATGTTTTTCCATGTTCCCAATTCCATTACCAAAATCCGAATCTTTACTATTTTTGAGGGATCCGTCCAGCATTAAGGTTGGGATCCGTGGTGTTGGTGATACAGGCAGCTCAAAATTTTTTGTGGAACCTCACGTAATATTCAGTGACACTTTCCCCTGGTTTCATCTTAAAAAGCTCAAAGTCATCATATAGTTGAGATTCTCTGTCTTCTTTAGTTAATTTAGAAATTCTTGGCGTTTTGATTAACGTTGTAATAACAAAATAAAATTTATATTTTATCCATTAATTAATTATATTAAAACGGTCAAAAAGTGTTTTACAATGATAAAAAAGTTGTAAACTTATGCGAGTTTTTGTAACTAGATATTCTGAACATTTACTCAACTCACTAAATTCTGTAAGATAACAAAAAAACTGAAAATTGATATCGATTTGTAACATCTGAAATATCATTCTAATACTTTGCTCTCGCAAAATAAACATTTTTAAATTTGGTTATTGCTTAAGAGAACACATCTTGATAAACTGCTCTATCAAGATGTATGTGCAAATGCAAGAACATAATGCGAATCTCAATTTAGTTGAACCAAGTACATCAAAGTATATAAGCAAGGATAGTTTCTTTTCTTTAGCCATGTGGGACTGATAACTCACAGTCAAAACAAAAGCTTATATTGGGTAAAGAAATTGCTTATTAAAACAAAGACACCCATCAAATTTTATGTTAGTCCTGTAACATATTAAAAAACATTTTTATAACATGAATAGTCCTGAAAGATCATTCCAGCTCTATTATAGTAAAGGACATTCATACCATCTTCGGGGCGGACTGAGGGGCTTCTCATGTTTTCTTAGAACAATGTAAAAACATCATGTTCGCGTTGCTTATTATTTTCACATATGATGGAATTAATAACCATGAGTTGTAACAACCCAGAATTACAATTCCCTGGTTTAACGAGAAAATTTCCATTTCTCATAGAATAACGGTTTCATTCACAATTACTAGGTTCCTCGTGAAACTGACGAAAGATGAAAGTGAAATCAATTTAGCAAGTGGTGAATTTGATCAAGAATTTTCAGAGTGGAAATGGGCAAACCCTCAAGACTTCATCGAACATCTTAGCCTTCTTTTAATATATCTTTCATTTCTTCAATATTATCATAAACTTGCTTGGAGATCGGGTATGTGACATATGGATCTAATAACAATAGGCGGTGGACTACAAAAGGCCGGCACATGAAGAGGTTATAAATGCGTTCAAACCTCACTTAGATGATGGTGAAAAAGCAGCAGCAAAATGCAGGTCGACGAAATGGTGAATGTGTCAACTGTCAAGTGAGGTTGGTTTTTCTAACAAATAGTTATTACAGTATAAGCTTTTATTTGAATCCAGAATTATTGTCTTTGTTCCTTGTAAATGAATGTGACGATTGAAACCTTCTCAGTTAGGTCTCCATTTATTTATAATAAAGCGTTGCCTAAATTGCAGTTTATTGTTTTTATTTTTTGGTGGTTATTTCATGCATCAGTTTTGTCGATGATTATGATGTACTATCAATTAGGGCTGAGCATCGGGCCGGATCCCGACCCGTCCCGACCCGTCCCGACCCGTGAAATCCCGAAACCGAATAACCAAAAAAATCATACCGAGTCCCGGCCCGAATAGAAATCTGGTCGGTTCGGTTTACTCGGGCCAGTCGGTCGGTTTCGGGGTATAACTAGCCCAGCCCGATTTTCTGTAGCAGATCCAAAAAAATGAAGGCCCAGATTACATAAAGAAGGCCCATTTTGTAGCAGATCCAAAAACATATCAAACGTATCCATAAAGAAGCAAACAACCATTTACAAAGAATATGTATTAGTAACTCAAGACATAACAGTAGCATGTCCAAAACATTTTGTAGCAGATCCAATATTTTGTAGCTCAAGACAAATTAGTAACAGTAGCATGTCCAAAACAGTGGCATGTCCAAAACATGACATAGGAATAACAAATCCAAAGTTCAAATACAAATCACATACAAATACAAATCAAAAGTTCAAATAAGCACAAGTTCAATGACAACATTCTTGAATCATGGCGCAAAATTCTTCTCTTTTCCATGTTCTCCCTTTTGTTTGTCTAACGCCTCTTGAATTTCTGGAAATAACATGACAACATAAGTCAAACATCGCATTCCACATTACACTAACTAAAATTACCAATAAACTTATAAATAAATAGTTTACCTTTAGCAAGCTCTTCGTCTTTCATTAAATCCTCAAACGTATCCATAGTGATGTTTTTACTAGATGTACGATCCAATATTGTGTGCACACCTTAAAAGAAGCATTGTCTTGCCACTCACGAAGATGCTTATCAATATCAAGTACCTCTCCAAACCACAAATGAGCTATGGGACATGATACGTTTGACACAAGTTCGGTTGTTTCCTTAAATTTTTCCAAAAAAGCAACTACCTTCTTACAAACCTCAAAATCAACCCGCTTAGGTATTTCCTCAAGGTCTCGAGCAAAACAAGAGTTATTAAAATCAAAATAAAAAAAAGCTTCTTTTAACTCTATAGCGGTTTTCAACATATCATGTGTGGAATTCCATCTTGTAGGGCATTCGGAAACCAAAAACTTATTTGAAGTACAAGCCTTTTCAACAGTTTCTTTAAAGTTACTAACTCTTTGGCTTGAATGTTTTATGTATTTCACGGCCAAGGCTATGGTATTCACTTCCTTGTTGAATGTTTTTAAACCATCTTTGACAACTAGGTTTAAAATATGAGCCATACATCTTATGTGAAAATGTTTACCACCATCATACTTAGTTGGTAAATTTTCTACCAAGTATTCAAGAGCTTTGTCATTTGAAGCAATGTTATCAACCGTAATGGTCATAACATTCTTTATACCCCATCCGTTTATACATTCCAAAAGTGTCATACCAATATCCACCCCTCTATGGCTATGAATTGCTCTAAAATTAATAATTCTTTTGTGCATTACCCAATCATCATTTATAAAGTGGGCGGTTAAAACCATAAAGTTCATTCTTTTACAACTAGAAGTCCACGTATCGGTGGTTAAATGAACTGTGGTGGCTTTATTGCTTAAGAAATTCAATAGGATCTTCCTCTCGTCAATATAAAACTTTGAGACATCCCTAGCAATAGTAAAACGAGAGGGCATATTAAATCTAGGTTGCATATTTGTGGAAAACTTAATGAATGTCGGGTGTTCTACAAACATAAACGGAAGCTCAGCAAGAACAATCAACTTAATCAACGACTTTTTAATAACCTTTTCATCATACTTCCAAGTTTCTAAAGTCCCAAGGCTACTAACACCCTCATCATTCTCCCCAATCTTTTTCTTAAATGCTAGTTTTTTTTGTTTCCTAAGTTTCTCAACATTGGGGTTATTATCACAGTTTACATAATGAGTATTCAAGGCACGCGTACCATGTCTAACAGAGTCGGATTTGAAAACCGCGTCACACCATTTGCAGTAGGCCATCTTAATGACGTCCCCATTTTCATCCGGTTCATACTTTGCATCAAAGTAATTCCAACACTCGGAAGTCGTTTTCCTTGGTTTGGATGGGGCTTTCCTTTTGCGTTTATTATCACCACATTCAACAGTATCAACGTCTATCGGTTCATCCTGAAAAACACATTAACACAAAACATAAGTTATGTCATCAGTATTCATGTCATCATGTCATTTTCATATCAATTAAGACAAAAAGCCATATATACTCGATCCTCGCTTGTTTATCATATTTTTTTATCATATTTTTTTTAACCTTTGGCCTTGCGAAGACAGGTCTTTCTTTGTAGCGTTCTTTTGATTTGTTATCTTCTTTGTATTTGAACTGTCATTTCTTGAGATGATTGGTTTTATGTTCTTATCGAACATCAAAATCCACTCGTACTTTTAGTATCTATGTGATGATAATGAATATTTCATGAAAAAAATATATATGTGATCATATATTACCATGAGTAGTGATTTGCATGACTAATTCATGTGGCCTAATTTTATGTCTAACAAAGATCTTGTAACACACGGCTAAATCAATGGTAAATAAGAGGAGTGAGAATAAGTCGAATACATATGTCACAAATTAGTCACATGAATTAGTCATCTCAATAATTTTCCTATTGCCATTAACTACTTATAAAAATGGACAAATTGTGATAACATATCCTACCAGTTTTATATATGGGAAAAATTAAATATTTGGATTACTCATTTACCTAAACTGTATGAAATGACAAAAAAATGTAAAACCTTGCTAAACATATAATTTTTTTTAACCTATTGCTCAACTCGCTAAATTTTGTAAAAGTAAAACAAAAATAAAACAGGAATACATAACATTTATCTCATTTGAATTCTCGCTTGGATAGTTCGGTTATCAATGCTCGATTCAAGTGGAATGAAATGTTAAATCTGAATTTACATGAGTCATATACACCACATGATATAAACTAATAAAATCTCGTTTCTTTACCCGATGTGGGATTGAAAGCTCTATTAGGGTGCGTTTGGTAGAGAGAAATTCAGAGAAAAGAAATGAAGTAGAGGATAGAATCTCAGAGAATAGAAATCAGTAGAGAATTTTGTTCAATTATAATGTTTGGTAACAACAGAGACTTGACCCGAGAAATGAAAAAAAAATTATTTAAATAATATTTTGTCTAAATAAAAATTCTTAAAAAATATTTAAAAAAAAAATATCTTTTTTTTTTAAATTTATTTTTTAAAAATTTATGTACTTTCTTTAAAAAAAAATTATTAAAAAAAACTTATTTTTTTAAAATGTATTTACTTAAAAAAACTTGTTTTTTTTTAAAAAAAATATTTTTTAAAAATGTATTTATTTAAAAAAAAAAAACTTAATTTTTTTAAAATTAATTTTCTTTTTTAAATATTTTTTTTAAATGTAAAAAAAAAAAAAAAAAAAAAAAAAAAAAAAAAAAAAAAAATTTTTTCAAAAAAATTAATCCATTTCTCCTATTTCTCCACAAAAAGGATGGAAAACAAAGAGTTACAAATTACAAAGAGGTGATTTCTCCGAGAAGCCCATTTGATTTCTCTACGTACCAAACAAGAGAAATGAAACGATTTCCTTTTCTCTAGTTGCTTAATAAAGCCGATAGATAGTCATTTAAAATTTGGAAAAACACTTTTTCTACATAAATAGTCCTTAAAAGATCATTTCCAGCTGCTTTTATGATATGACTTATTCAAATAAATAAATCAAAAACAAAATATTCGCTCTATCTGATTACAATGTATGAGAAGAAATTTTATTAACTTCATGTGAATTTTATTCTCACATGAATGATTGTGTATTGCACAGTATACGTGTCATACCATAACAGACCAAAATGATTTTATTCACTTCATATCTCTTCATTGCATTGATTCTAGTTAACTTTGATGTTATAACAACCATAACTAAACAAAGACTAATATTAATATGTACCAAAATACTAACCTGTTTCTCAACTCGCTAATTTTTTATGTAATCATATATTGCCCATTAACTACTTATATAGAAACGCACAGAAAGTGATACGTAACCAACCAATTTTATATACAATGTCAAACTTAAGTATTTTGCACAGAAAGTGATACGTAACCAACCAATTTTATACAACTCAACTCGCTAAAATTAAAATTCTGAACCTATTGCTCAACTCGTTAAATTTTGACATGACAAATAAAAAAAAGGGCAAATGTTTTTTTAAAAGGTATCATATTTGTCATTATTTGCTTTTGTGGGTAGCGAACAAATTTTTTTTCTTTTGTGGGTACTTTTCTTTCAAATTCATTCTTTTTTGGGTATTTTGCAAAAAAATTGGACATTTTTGCCCCTCTTAGCTAACAGAAATTTTTTTCCCCGAAGGGCAAAAATGTCACAAAGTACCCTAAAAAGGGATTAATTTGAAAGAAAGATACCCACAAAAGAAAAAGAAAAAAATGTTCACTACCCATGAAAGCAAATGACGGCACGTATAATACTTTTTAGAAGCATTTACCCTAAAAAAATTAAGAATTCATATATGCCGTTGCATTAGAAATTGCAATTCAGATAATCTACTCTACCTGATTGAGATATCAAATGCAACAACAATGTACTAATCTCAATTTATGTGGATCACAAACATCACATAATATAAACAAGCAAAATTTATTTGCTTTCCCTGTGTGGGACTAAATACTTGTAACAAAAACTAAAAGGCTTAGCAAAGTAGATAGTTAGTCACTATATTTGGAATAACATTTTTATAAAATGAATAGTCCCTAAATTATCATTTCCAATTTTCAAAATGAGAGGAAATTTTGTCCGCCTTAAGTGAAAAAACATTATCTGTATTCTCAATCCTCAATCACTGTGTTTATTCACTCGAAATACATATGAAACTCTACAAGTCCAGCACAGCATATGCTGTTTTGGTTTTAAAGTTGGAATTACGATCCACATATGCTGTATCATAAAGCTCTATAGTAACTCTTTCGCGTGTAACAAACAACATGTTCAGTCACGTAATCAACACCGACTAATATGTGGTATACGTACGTCATATATTCACTATGGGTTCGTAATACAGTCGTAGTTTATCACCCTCTTCGTATGTTCATCGAAATGATCTTAGAGATGAAAAGGGATAGATCTGGTAACTTATGACTAGCTGCAGAAGCTACAAACGTAATTGTAGTTAGGCGTCAAACATTAAAGTACACTATGTTATGTATAAAATTGGCATCTAGAAAAAAAAAATCATACTTTTAGCAAAATATCACAAAAGTGAGTCAAATTAAAATAAGCGTCATCTTAAGTCACATAAATGCAAGTTTTCCTAACAATCTTATGCAATCGTATATTACCATGAACTAATAATAAAACCAAACAAAAAATATAACGTATCCAACCATTTCAAACAATGTCCTCTTTAAATATTTTGGGCGTATTATTTTTATAAAATTAAAGCATTCAAATTAGAATTTTGAACCTAATGCTCAACTCGTTATATTTGTTTAAAATATATATATATATATATAGATATATATATATATATCTATTATATATAAATATATATATATACATCTATATATATGTATATACATATATATATATATATATATACATATATATATATACACATATATATATATTATAATATATAATATTAGATATAAATATATATATATATTATATAAATTATATATATATATATATATATATATATATATATATATATATATATATACACTAGTGGCAAAACCCGTCCGATGGAGGGTTTGACTGCGGTATTTATATATATATATATATATATATATATATATATATATATATACATATATATATATATACATATATATATATATATAATATATATATATATATATATATATATATATATATATATATATATATATATATATATACATATATATATATATACATATATATATATATATACATATATATATATATATATATACTAGTGTCAAAACCCGTCCGATGGACGGGTTTGACTTGCGGTATTTATTTTTAGGATTTATTAGAACAAATATATACTAAAAAGTAATTAAAAGTTAAATGAAATTGTTAAGATTGGGCGGCCATGACTTGTAATTATTCATTGGATAGTATTATGTAATATTTAGAAATTTACAACACATTAAACATTATAAGCGATTTAATAATTGTTACTTTTTTGACCGATGAGTGTTGTTATCGACGTTTTTTGTTTGAAACTCTAAACAAATTGTTGACATATTTACACATTTTTTTTGTTTACCGATGAGTGTTGTTATTGCCGTCTTTTTAAACTCTATCCAAATTCTTTTATTTAATAATCAAATTTTTTATTTTTTTCTTAAATGCATTTTCTGCATGTAATGCTTTGACTCAAAGTTATGTTATACTATTTGTCAATTAGGCAATCATAGGCATCTACTATAGGTTAATTTTAACACATTTTATACTCCTCATCTCATTTATATTTTCGAGACATGCATTTCATGAGTTTGTTTAGTCTTTATTTTCTGGTTACATTCAATATCGAATTTCTGTTTGTCTAATATTTTCATCAAAGGTATCCAATCTTTGTATCTCTTTTTCTTTTGTTTTTTTGGGGTTTGTTGGTTTTATTTTATCAGTGTTTTCCTAATTGTGTTAGGTTTTGTTCATTTTAATGCGGCACTTTTGGGTTTATTATTTAGGTTTATTGTATGAAATTGTTGTTGCTTTGCTTAATTGTGATCTGATTATATGTGGTGTTGTGGTTTGTAAAATGTTAATGGTTGATTTTGTTGGTGGATTTATATTTTTAGCGGTGGTGTTTTGATGTAGTTAGATTGGGGTTTTTTTTTCCTAATTTTGTTGTTTTGTTTTGAAGTAAAAATTCGAAAGTGTGATGCATATTTTGTCATTTATTATTTGTTATAAATAAGTTTTAGAAGTTTATGTTTTTGCAATAGTGTGAGAAAGTATGTGATAAGTGGTTGGTAATATGTTGGAACATAACAATGATATGTTTTTTTGTATGAAAGGCGTTTGTTACATTAAGTGTTTATGCTAAATTTTGTAATTTAATTAAGCAATATCTGCTAGTAATTGTGTTGTTAGATTGTTTGTGGTATTGTGTATTTGAATAGTGTTGGGTGAGTATATTTTTTGGTTAGAGTTTCATATAGTTTGTGACCATCGCTTATAACACCTTGTTATGTTGAGCAGACTAAAGTTTACTCCTTCCGTCCCATTTTTATTGTCTCATTTGACTTTAACCAGTCTTTCTTGCTCAACTTTAACCATTAATATATTTATTTGTGTTATATAATACTTAATGAAAATTATACCAAATGAAAAAAAATTTAAAACCCAATACATTTATATATTTTTCATCAAGTATTATATAACACAAACAAAAATAATTATGGTCAAAGTTGAAGAAGAAAGACTAAGAAAGTCAAAAATGGACAATAATTTTGGGACGGAGGGAGTAGTATTTTAGTTGGGCGGACATGACTTATAATTATCGTTGACATATGTTTGTAAAGCGTAAGAAGGGTTTTAAAAAATGGTTGAAAAAAGTGGACATGTGGAAAATTCGCCCGCCCAATGGGTGGTCTACACTTATGAATATCGTTGAAAAAATTAAGTTAACCACGTACAAGTTTTTATATTGAATGCATAACAATGAAAATATATGAACAGCAAGATATATATAACAATTAAAATATACAAATTTTTTTGCAACCACATTGTATTTGAATTAAACTCAAATGAATGTTAAAATTTATATAACAATTAAAAAATACAAAGTAAATTTATTTAAATTTACATCAAAGTTTAATCTCAATGACACACCACGCGTCAGTTTAGTACTCATATTACATGCAAATTAATATGAATAAATCTCCGCAACTTTATCTTGTGTCGAAATAGGATTATTCACAAACACAATTGGCTCGTATCCATTTTGACCGAACCATGTACGCCATTTGACTTTATTTTTCTCTAATATGCAAGTATATATAACATTGTGTTATAAATATTTGATTTTGTATAACAGGTTGTGCCAATCAATATGATGAATGAATCATGTAAATTATTAGTTAAGTAGGTCTTGTTTGTTAATGCGTTGAGCATGAAAATTAGTTAACCGTTATTAATTATTAAACAATTTGACAAAAAACAATTTATAATTATATTTAATATTGAAGAAAAAAAGTGTAGGTTAACCCAACATAGCCTATTATGACCCATAGTAAATAATTACCCGTTTAAACCCAACTTATACTCTTTACTTCACTTTTCTAAACATTAAATATTATATAGTAACATTAGGTAGTATACATGTACAATACGTTTGTTGGCGAGCTTATTTATTTTGTGCATCACGTTCAGCAATCGTTAGATAATGTGTCAACCTGCTAGGATGATCAATGCCTCCATCCATTTAATAGAAATTGTTGCAGACATCATAGTTAAACTTCACAGCGGAGATGCAGGTCTCTCCAAGGTCCAAACACTTCACAAAACTATTGATAAACCCTAACATCGATGATCTATAACTATCTAAACTAATGTATGACCTACTGACCAAGAATATAAAATAAGGAAATATAAAATAAACTAATTACTCTTCGACCCTTATGTGTTAATTAATTGTCGAATGGCCCTTGCTGTTTGGATTATCTTTTATACCATTTCCCCATCTTCCTGGAGTCGTATCAAATAAGTACTCGTGACATGTGTGTATATTATATGCTTCAGACCTGTATATGTAACATTGTATAGAAGTAATGAAAAGTATAATACCTAGAGCAACTTGTAACTTTTATGTAACATGTTCATCAATGTTTTTGAAGGTTAACGCTCTTAAGAACACCTCGATAAAGGTCTTTTAATATCTTCCAATTCAAGCCATTAATTTGTAAATAGCACCTTTAAGGTTAACACAAGCATACAATGCTAACCAGGTTACATTCAAAATTTCCAATAGACTTACCACATTTTCTAATCAAGAAAACTTCCAAGGGTGTTTGGCGTAGTATTAAGAAATAGTTTCTAAATTCTCATATGAGTAATCTCTAGGTATAGTGGTATATGCTTATTTTCTAAGCAGTAAGTAAGCAATACTCATAAATAGGATCAAGAAATGCATACGGATTTTCATACTATCTAGTACATCGGGACCATGTTCAAACATACCTGTCAAAGACCCAAAAAATCTCAATTTTGAAGCTTGCTTATCGATATTAGAGACCCAAATAACGTGATAGGTCAATATCGTTAATCTGAGCTTGGCCAACAGGAAACACTTGATGCCTTTCAACCCTAAAGCCACAATACATTGGACCTTTTTAGTTAAAATCAACATGAACATATTTATTGAATGTATTAAGAAAGGAAAGAAATGTAAACTAAATAGGTATGAAAATTTGCTAATCATAATTTATCATAAGGGAAAAAAAGTTGACTAAATAGCTAATGCGATTTCAGCAAATGAATAGTAGCATGGGTGTCCTTACCCATGTCCGACGGAAAAAGATCAACCGCCATAACGCTCCAGCACCCGCATTATGCGGTAGGCCCCATGTACAGAGCCCTGATAATCGACACATAAATCGTCCAAAAAAGATCATTTTGATTCCAATCCTTCTGACCACCATGACTCCACCATTTAGATTCATCCTCACTGTTTAAATTCTAGACCAGACAAGATAAAAAGCAAGTATGAATATTGCAAAAGTTTAAAAGACACGACGGTAATAACTAAAAATATAGGCTTATTGATAATTAAAGAGTTATCTAATTTAAACCCATTACTGGTGGCCATTTTTAAGAACATATCTTTTTTAAGCTTATTTTAGCGGATGACAACTGATTATCATACCATCTAGGTAAACGTTTAATCTTGCTTATTGTCGGGATAATGTGCAAGTCTAACACGTATTTATATTCCTAATGTTTTCGACCTCTATGACACAAAAAATATTTAGTAAATCAGAAGTTGCAAAATGGGTTAAATATAAAAAATTAAATATATGAAGAGTTGTGTGAATATTCGACACTGTTTCAGAAGCTCCATTTGAAGGTGTCGCTGTGACAGTAACTCCTTACATATTTGAAACTTGAAAAAGGTGGGTAACATTAAGCATCCATCAATTATTGTGACCGAGCATCAATACATTACATGCGAAGTGTGAACCACTCACCTATGTAAGTTGTATGTAGTAATTCACTTTATCTAAATGCAAACTTTATGGGTCTAATGCTTCATGAAATGACCCACTACAGATATACTATTTGAGCATAAATAAACTAACCAGGGGTTCAAAATAGTCATTCTCAGGAAAAAAAAATGACCTCTTTGATCAAATCGTTAATATTTACTGGATCATAGGACACTTAAGATTTACTGGATCAAATCGTTAATATTTACAGGATCAAATCGTTAAAAAAATGACCCATTCCGTGAGACATTGTTGGCCCATAGGACACTTAAGATTTACTGGTTTCTATCCTCTTATAAGCTCCAGCAAGAAACTCTCGAGGAAGTCATGTGGAAACCGGTGTACCGCCATTAGGAAATCTGTACCCATATCCACTGCTATATGGATCGTACCATGTCGGGTCAACCAGTTGACCTTTTTGTTGATATTCGCTTACTTCCTCCTGTTGAATCGTAGTATGGTTGGCTGATGTTTTGCTTTAATCACATATTACCTTTTTAGTTATAAATGATGTTTCACTGCAGTATCACATTTGAAATATTTTGGGAAAAAATTATACCCAGATGCATCTCTTGACATTTTCATAAGCCACAGACAACATTCTGAGCCTTCTCGACCTCGTAGGTTGAATCTTTTACAGACTTTGCAGAAGCAATAAACATGGTCATGTAATCATGCATTATGGTAACAAAATGATAGAAACTTGTCGACCATTGTTTTTAAAGGTAGGAAACAATATTAATTGGTTCTGAAATTATATATACATCGGGAAGGTGAGAATAATCAAACATGGTACTCCGGTCTTCATTTGGCCCTTTTGAGTGTACTTATATTATATAATCTGCATCACACACTGACTCAGAGATGCTTATTGCTATATGCAAAAAATTTTATAGAAATATTGACTATTTACCATTGCAAAACCCACAAAGAAATCAGCACTGAAGGAGTCTTTTGCTTCTCCACTGTGACACAATATAACATATACAACATCCATTTTGTCTACTTCTGTTAAAATTCGGGGTAATAATCTGTGGCAAACATATCATTCTATCAGTTCCTAATGGCTTTCTAGTTATGTTCATTGCAGATATTCTACAGGGGTTAATCATGGACAAAGAATAAAAGGTTTAAAGTTCCAAGAAGCTGGTTTCTGCTGAAGCTTTCTTCATTTCTGCTGAAGAGTCTTTTATAGCCGTTAGAGGGGTCTTAGTGTAACTTAATCTCCTATTTAATAAGTCCCTTATTCTAGGGTTACAACACACTTGAGTGTGCAGTCTTTTGTATCACTCTCTTCTCTTCTTTCAGATCATTTTCACTGATCTTGTCTTGTCATTACATTTACATGATTATTGTCTCATTGACATTAATCTAACCTTGTAACATTTGGATACTTAATCTAAGCTGACCATTGCAGCTTATATCTAAATAAAGGTTTTATTGTTCATCTTGTGTTGCCTATACTTTCGTACATGGTATCAGAGCGTCAGGCTCATTGATTCTCTTTGGCAACAAAGGTGTGGTTTGGGATTATTGCTATTGGCGTAATCACTGGTTATCTTCTGTTTACAATTTACCCTAGACTAAGTGAATCTAGGGTGATTGTGATTTATTCTTCCGCTGCATATTTCTCTGTAAGTATAAGTCTTATCTTCTTAAAACATACAGTATTAAGTCTCTGTGGGTGCCAACGGGTGACTAACATCTTGATCTGCCACCTTTGAGGTGGTGAATACTGCTGCTGTTTACTCTAGTCCACAGGCTTGGTGCTTGTTGTTTCTTATTGCATAGTCTTATTTACTTGTCTATCTACTCTTATTATTATATCTGCTGATTCTTTGTCTATCTTATTATTTCTGTCTTATTGTTTGTATTATGGCTATTGGTGATGATAATGTTGGGGGTGGTGGTTCCATGAGAAAAGATTATCCTTTGGTTTGCAGTGTATTTACACCCCAACAATACCAATGGTACTCCCATTATTTCTATTAAACTCACTGGAACCGAAAATTATAAAATATGGAATATGGCCATGACGTTTGCCTTAAAGAACCATAACAAATTGGGGTTTATTGATGGTACTTGCATAAGAAATGATTCAAACCCCAGTCTTGCTAATCAATGGGACACTTGTAACTCTGTTGTGATCACTTGGATTCTCAACTCTCTCAGCCCTGAATTATTTGCTGGTGCATTTATTCTAAAACGCTTATGAAATGTGGAATGATCTTAAAGATACCTATGATAAAGTTGATGGTTCACTATTTTAGTTTGCACAAAAAAAATAAATTCTCTTAGTCAAAGTGGGTCCTCTCTTGCTGATTACTATAACAATCTTAACTCTTTATGGAAACAATTTGATTGTATGATTAGCTTACCTCCTTGCACTTGTGAGGCTGCAAAACATTTTGAAAAACACAATCAACTAATCAAGTTAATGCAATTTCTTATGGGTCTTGATGACTCCTATGTTCCTATTAGAAGCAATATTTTAACCAGAGATCCTTTACCTAATGTCAAAAGCTGCTTTCTCGTTGTCTCTGGAGAAGAATCTCACAGAAATGTCTCATCTGGGAATAGCTCTGCTAAAACTGCTACAGTTTTGCTTGCGAAAACTTCGATGGTGGAAAATTTTTGATAACAAAAGAGGTTTTAACAACAAAGTTTCTGGATTTAATAATGGTAACAACTCCAATAGCAGAGGACCAAACATGAACCTCAAATGTACTAATTGCAAAAAACCTGTCATCTGTTGATAGATGTTTATGACCTTGTTGGGTATCTGCTGGATATGTTAAAGAAATTTTAATGGTAAACCTTTGGCAGTAACAATGTTCTTTGAAACAAATGTGTCACTGATAATAGTACTAGCAACTCTCTGTCTCTTGTCTAATGAACAGCTCTCAAGACTTATGAGTCTTCTCAATGACAACAATGTGTCATCTGCTAATGCCAACTTAGCAGGTAAAATTTTTCACAGGAACCTTCTTTAATGGCAGTGTCAAGTTTAATGTAAACTTCAACAAGTTTTTAACAACAACACTAAATCCTTATCTGGAAACATCAGTCTTGGTTGGATTGTTGACTCGGTGCAAATCAGCACATGACTGTGTCTGAAAATTTTTTAATCAATGTTGTTAACATTTCAAATCTTGGCTTAACTGTTGGACATCCCAATGGTACTCAGGCCTTAATTACTAAAATTGGTGATTTAAAAGTCAATAATGACCTAACTCTTTTTGATGTTCTTGTTGTTCCTGAATACAATGTTAGTTTACTATCTGTTCATAAGATTGCTAGAGACAATAAGATGTTTGTTGGGTTTAATGAATCTAATTGCTATATACAGGATTTACATCAAAAAAGGATTGTGGGGATTGGTAAACAATACAATGGATTATATATATTTGATATAGATTCTACATGTAAGATTACTTCTAACAACTGCATATCTGTTTGTCATATCTCTAGAAATCTCTGGCATCAAAGACTTGGTCATCCCTCCCACCAAGTCTACACATACTTAAACCCACTCTTAAATTTGATAGTCCATCTGAAAAATCATCTCTGTGATACTTGTAATAAAGCTAAACAAACCAGAGAACCATTTCCTCTAAGTGAACATAAATCCACTAAAATTGGTCAACTTGTTCACCTTGATGTTTGGGGACCATATAAAATCACTAGCAGAGATGGTTATAAATATTTCTTAACCATTGTTGATGACTATTCCAGGGCAGTGTGGGTTTATATGCTTAAGGGAAGGGATGATGTTTATGTTTCCATTGTTAACTTTACTCATATGCTATCAAATCAATTTGAACACAATGTCAAAGTTTTTAGAAGTGATAATGGGACAGAATTTGTCAATAATAAACTTCAACAATTCTTTCATGAAAAAGGAATTCTACATCAAACCTCTTGTATTTATACACCACAACAAAATATGGCATTGCAGAAAACATAGGCATCTCCTTAATGTTGCTAGATCCCTTATGTTTGGGGAATTACCTCATATCTTTGGCTGAATGTGTTCTAACTGCCCTATATCATAAACAAGTTGCCCTTCTTGGTTCTGGTAAGTCCCCTTCTTCTTTGTGTATGGGCATGACCCTTCACTCTCTCCTTAGAGTCTTTGGCTGCTTATGCTATGCCACCATTCTCAACATCTCTGACAAATTTGGTAGTAGGTCTGAAAAAAGTGTTCTTATTGGTTACTCAAATGAAAAAAAAGGCTATAAACTCTTGAGCTTAGAAACAAAAAATATCTTTTATTCGAGATGTCAAATTTTATGAAATGTGTTTCCATTCAAAATGAAAAATCGTGTCAAACCTTTTGTTGAAACTTATGTGCCTAAAGATTTAAACCACAAAAATTTCTTTGACTCACAAACAAGTCCCAATGATGAAGGGAGAGTGACATCCTATGATGATAGCACAGTGGTAAGTCATCCTACTAGGATTGATGAACCAGTTGCAACATCTATAGATGATAATACACACCCTGAGGGCATCATATCACATGAATCACATCCTGCTGGTGCATCTTCGATTCTGATACATCATCCAGATTCGAACAAGAAGAGGCTTGCCACCACTACTGCTAGAAGGTCAACTAGAGTTTCTAAGTTTCCCAGTAATCTAAATGACTTTATTGTTGAAGGAAAAGTCAAATATGGGGTTGAAAAAGTTGTTAATTACTCTAATCTTAATAAGGATAATTATTGCTTTGCTTCTAGTCTTAATAAAAGTATTGAACCTACCTGTTATGATGAAGCTATCCTTGATAGTAATTGGGTAGATGCTATGAATTCGAAATTGAGGCCTAAATGAAAACCATGCTTGGGATATAACTGATCTACCTCCTAATAGAACTCCCATTGGTTACAAACGGATTTTTAAAATCAAATAAAGCCAATGGTGAAGTTGATAGATACAAGGCTAGATTAGTTGTTAAAGGCTATAACCAAAGGGAAGGAATAGACTATGATGAAACTTTCTCTCCTGTTGTAAAAATGTCTACTGTTAGATGTCTTATTGCCTTAGCTGTAAAAAACAAATGGCCTCTTTTTCAACTTGATGTTAACAATGCTTTCTTATATGGAGATCTTGATGAGGATATATATATGACCATTCCCAAGGGGTTCTGTAATGAGAACAATAAAAATAAAGTTTGTAAACTTGTCAAGTCTCTATATGGCCTAAAACAAGCTCCCAGAAAATGGAATGAAAAACTTGTCAGTGTTTTAAAAGAAAATAATTTTGTCCAATCTGTTAATGATCACTCTTTGTTCACCAAAACAGAAAATGACAAGTTTATTGCTCTTCTTGTTTATGTGGATGACATTGTTCTTACGGGAAACTGTATTGATGAGATAAACCTATTCAAAGAGTTTCTAAAATCAAAATTTCATATCAAAGACTTGGGAAATCTAAAATACTTTCTTGGCATTGAGGTTTTAAAAACTGGGAATGACATCTGTCTCTCCCAGAGAAAATACTGTCTTGAACTTCTCAAAGAATTTGGTCTTCTTAGGTGCAAACCTGTGTCCACACTATGGAACCCAACTCTGTGCTCCCATACATTCCCACTATTGATCCCTTACTAGTCAACATCACTGGCTATCAGAAGTTACTTGGGAAACTTATCTATCTCACCCATACAAGACCTGACATCTCATACTCAGTTCATTTTCTGGCACAATATATGCATTCTCCCTTGAAATCTCATCTGGAATGTGCCCTCAATGTTCTGAGATATCTAAAAGGAGCTCCAGGAAAAGGTCTAAGGTACAATTTTAGCAACTCTGAAAATTATCTTGAAGGATATAGTGATGCAGATTGGGCCAAATGCAAGAAAACCAGAAAATCTGTCACAGGTTATTGTGTTTTCTTCAATGATTGTTTGATCTCATGGAAAAGTAAAAAACAAAACACTCTTTCAAAATCTTCCACAGAAGCAGAGTATAGATCTATGTCTACTGCTGCTTGTGAAATCATCTGGATTCAAAAAATACTAAAAGATCTAAAAGTTGATATTAATCTCCCTGTTAATCTTTTCTGTGACAACAAATCTGCCTTACAACTAACATCATTTCCATGAAAGATCAAAACACTTTGAAATTGATGTTCACTTCATTAGGGAGAAAATTGCAAGAGGTGTTATAAGTGCTAAGAAGATTGGCTCTTCAAAAAACTGGACATCCTCACTAAAAATCTCCCGTTTATCAGCATAAATTTTGTGTGAAAAATTGATATTGTTTGATATGTTTGCTCATCGATTAAGGGGAATGTTAAAATTCGGGTAATAATCTGTGGCAAACATATCATTCTATCGTTCTAATGGCTTTCTAGTTATGTTCATTGCAGATATTCTACAGGGGTTAATCATGGACAAAGAATAAAAGGTTTAAAGTTCCAAGAAGCTGGTTTCTGCTGAAGCTTTCTTCATTTCTTCTGAAGAGTCTTTTATAGCCGTTAGAGGGGTCTTAGTAACTTAATCTCCTATTTAATAAGTCCTTATTCTGGGTTACAACACACTTGAGTGTGCATCTTTTGTATCACTCTCTTCTATTCTAGATCATTTTCACTGATCTTGTCTTGTCATTACATTTACATGATTATTGTCTCATTGACATTAATCTAACCTTGTAACATTTGGATACTTAATCTAAGCTGACCATTGCAGCTTAGATCTAAATAAAGGTTTTATTGTTCATCTTGTGTTGCCTATACTTTCGTACAACTTCGCCTGCTATCACAAAAAACAACACAAACATAAACAAACTTTATCAAAAGTCAACATAATAAATTAACTTTTAGAGTTGGAAGTATAGTAAAATATATGGAATAACTGATTTGGAATAATGACTAATGAGAATACAGTTATAAAGATCATAATAATATGTGCACATAAAGCAAGACTAATGAATCAGTTCGGGTGGAACACTGGGCGATAACTCCCGACCATCCCTTTATCAATGAAAGTTGGTTCAAACTTTCGCTCTTTCACTGCAAGCTGGTTCAAAATACATTAGCATTGCATGGCTTAGTGTCCCTGGCAAAAAAAAAATCCAACTTCTTGAAATCGTTATTTTTCAAGAATTAATTCATAATTCATCTAAATGCAACTTAGTAAAAAGGATTGGGCAAGCTAAAAATGTTTAATTTTCCAATATTTTACTAAAAATGTCAATCATACTAAGGCATATTGAAAACCTGTCCACGCCAATATGTAAAAATATGTAAAAATATTTATTAAAGGTTGACACAAACTTATATGTGCTAACTTTGAATAGTCTTAAAAAAACCCAACAATACTTCTCTATAACATCGGGGTCAGCAATGACTACGTTTTGGGGTTTATTTTATCTCCTGGGATAGTTAGTCTTTGTAATAATGGCAACTCTGATGTGTGATACCCGCAATTTGCTTACAATATATAGTTCCTGCATCCAAAACTTATAACGATATTAACTTTCTTAAAACCTGAAAATGTATAAAAATCTACTTATATCTATAACATGTATTGCCAATAATGTTTAAGAAAAATTATACATACTACAACATGTTTATGTGCAATTGTATGTTACCCTTGTCGCCCCAAATGCTGCCAAGTCAA
This sequence comes from Chrysanthemum makinoi, assembly GCA_910596185.1. NCBI lineage: Eukaryota > Viridiplantae > Streptophyta > Magnoliopsida > Asterales > Asteraceae > Chrysanthemum > Chrysanthemum makinoi. Next base: position 322,607,534 of record OU343225.1, read on the forward strand.
GCCTTTAAATTCACTTCTTCATCCCAATTAGTCTTTTTCATGTGCACATAATGTAAAGACGTAAAGCACTTATCATCAAGTTTTTATAACTATTTAAAAATTAACAAAAGATTTGATAAAAGCATAATTACAGTAACATATTAAAAACGAAACATACATGAACATGCCCTACTGGTGTATGCTCCATCATGCCCAAGTTCCTATATAGAATTACAAATATAATCATAAGCAACTCCTTTTACTAAGTGACATGACTCAACACAA
>OU343225.1:322616994-322754341 GCA_910596185.1 Chrysanthemum makinoi
CAAAAGAAATGGAATATTATAACGATGGAATCAACGAAGCTGAACCTGAATTATTTGCTTCAGAATATAAAAACATGTTTGACACACCGTTTGATAATTAGGTAATCATTTTTAACCATATTCACCGTTTGACACACCGAAACATGTTTATTTGATCATATATCAGTTTACTTAAATAGAATGGCTTGATTACTTGTATTTCAACAGGTAGTAGAGGAACAAGAGGAAGAAGGGGCATTGAAGAATACGGGTAATCCGCAGGGAACAAGATTTAATGGCAGTGGAGACTCTTATGCAAATATATGTATTTACTACTCCTGAAAAGGTAAATTTAACATTAAGTTTTTTGGTTTTAAAATCAAATAACACAATCTTTTTATTCTATTTTTTTTTAATATAGCAAAAGACAATGATTTGCAGTCTCCTTCAATGAAGGATCGAGATTCTGTTCCTAGTAATGATGATGTGGAGAAATTAGCAACGAAGCATCCCAATCTTGTTCCTAGGAATGATGATCAGGATAAATCAGCAATGAATGATCCAGATTGTACCCCTAGCAATGACGATAATGAGAAATTAGTTGATATCTACTGTTATGGTGACGGTCAGGCATCTATTAAAAGATACCAGTTAATGTTGCCCGAGAGACTAGAGCGAGCAGGTATCTTCAAGACCCGTACATGAACCAGCCTTCAACCACTCCACAAAAGCCTAAAGTCCTTGCTAGGAAGAAGAAATGTGTAAAGCGTTTTCAGCCGTTGGTTTCACATGGTGGTGAAGTGATTCCCCCGTGGAATGAGGTAACTTATTTTACTTATTATTTATTTCAGATTTTGTAACGTTGGTTAAGTACTTTGGACTAGACAATTACGTATGATATATCAGCATCTAACTCGTCCTACTGGTTCGCGACAATTAAGAGTGATTGTGCCAAAAGAAATTATGGATTTTTTGAATGAAAAGGAGGACAGGATATTTTATTTTCCATGGGGAGGAGATGGCATATATGCATATCATGATTTTTGGGAAAGGTTGTTGGGCATCAGGAAGTATAGAAATGGATGGCTTTCTGATACGGTAAATTTCATGTTAACAATTTTTAAGATTTATGGATAATGTTAACTACTTTTTTATTTTTATTTTTATTTTTTTGGCAGCACCTTGATCTATGGATAATGTTTCTATGGCATTTTAGACCTGCCGATGCTGATTGGGCAATGGCAGGTCCATTTTTTAGCTCCATGATTCTTACCAACAGGATGCCGGTTTTTATCTTGTCGACGGAGTAACTTATGGTCTCCCCGGTTTGTGAATCATGGAAAAGGTGTGTTTAAGAAATTTTTGATAGTCGTATAGTAGTATTTCATGGTTCTAACTGATATGTAGTATTTCCTAGATCACAATCAGGCATGACCATAATAACTAACCTTTAGTTTTCGCGATGATCACACATAAGTCATTCTTGTATATATGGTTGAAAAGTGAGGTTTTTTTGAGCTTATTTTGTAGCTGAAAAAGACTTTCAAAACCAAATCAAACTACAAAACAAAGTTAGAGTAGTGGTAATCCTAAAAAAGTAACTTGGTGATGGAAAGGGCATCTAGACAGATTAAAAATAAGCTGTTGGTGTGTGTTTTAGGGCCATCATAAGAAAGTAACTTACTTGATGCGAACAGAATTTGTGCAAAAACAGATTTTTAACTCGACTTTATACTATGCTAGGGGTGATTATAGTGCACTAAACTGAAACTAAAATTAGATGGGCATACAAGGATTTAATAAAAACAAAGTTTGCACAATTTGAGTACCAATTAGACTAAGAAAAAGGGCCCATAACAGGAGTAATGCTGTTGTCCTGTGCCAGTGCAGAAAAACAGTTAAGCTCTTTTTCTTACGAAATCCTACCAAAACTTATGCAACCTTTCTCTAACATTCACACTAACCTAAGACTCCTAAAAGAAGTTTGACTAGGTAAGTAAAAAGGGTTAAAAACAATTATTTCACCCTTTGACAGCCTTGACCCAAACAGCCCCTTGTGTGAGTTTCTTTGGAGAGACAAATGGAGCTTGGGAGCTGAGTGTGATTCTTTGGAGCAAATGTGAGCCCTTGGATACAAAATTTTAAATACAATATCGTTTTTGTTGTCTTATATTTGTTCACCAATATTGTAGGTCTATTTTCCAATCAATGAAGATAATGTACATTGGGTTCTGGGAGAACTCCATCTACGCTCTGGTGTCATAACAATCTATGACAGCCTCTCCTGGCCTCTAGTTGAAAATCGAGAATGGTGGATCAATATGAGGATATGTTTTGAATATAAAATTCCTAAGTTTTTACAACAAACCGAAGTAATGGAAAAGAAGGGCATTGATCCAAAACATTACTCCATCACCTTCTGGTATTCGGATAATGTGCCAAGGCAAGGCCCTCTGTATGGTGACTGCGTTATCTGGGTGATGATAAACTTGTATAGGTTTTCGAATAATCTTCCATTGGCGGTCGGTAATACTACTTTGGCAGCTTTGGCATATAGGGAGCGTTTGGTAGATTTCTTTTGGAAGTACAAGATTGAACTACATTTGGCACAAACTGATTGAAGTGGGTTGAAATGTGGCGCTGAAAGGTGAGAAGTTGTAGTAGTTGGTAGAAATAACTCATTGATGTACAAGTTCAAATAACTCAACTGGTAGTTGCAAATGTATTTTGTAGTTTGGCAAAACTTTGGTACTTTGGTAGTTGAAACTGTAATAGTAGTTGCAAATGTATTTTGTACTTTCATTGTTGAAACTGTAGTAGTTGGTAGTAGGTAACTGAGCATAATCTATTGTAAACGAATGTTGTATGTTTTGTAAACAAGTGTGACATATGTATTGTTGAAAACAATTTTGTTTAATCATCTCATCCAGTTAAATCTGTTTGTCTCATTCAATGTGACATATATGCTGTTACCATTAACTAGGTGAAATTATATGATGAGCCGAAGTTAGGTTTTTGTAAATAATGATATACTATTGCATGTAACATTGATATTGTTAGGTTAGGTGTTGGAGATTGCGTTTTCTGTATTGCGGAAAAACACTGATAATCACTTTTTGTGATGTGATAAGTAGACTAGTAACTAAATAAGGCTGCAAAGTAGTCAAGGTTTACTCGAACTCAGGTGTAGAAAATAATGTCGTGGTTTAACTTAATGTGAAGTTAATTAAGAAGTTAGTTTGGCTATTTGATTTTTCAAGTTACTTTGGATAATGAACAAAAATAAGTGTTGAACATGATATATGTTGAACATGATTTTATTTGTTATAACATACGTATAAACATCCACTGAATTTGGAATAATACTCTTGAAAAAAAAATTTAACTTAAACACGACTACTCAAAACCTTTATTATACAATTGCAACATATATATTTACATCGATTAATCAATTAGTTATCCATGCAGCATAGAAAAGAACCAAACCTTTTATGGACTTCATTATGGACTTCATATACGCAAATACAAAACAAATATTTGAACGTCTATCCAGTTAACTTAAAGCATACATGCCTGCAAAAGGAACTAGAATTTCTGATGCAAAATTTGCAGTTAGACAGAACCAACAGACAGATCCAATCAATACTGTGTTATGTTTCAAAGTTGCAAAACAAGTGAACAGACTCAAACGAAAAGTTAAAGAAGCAACTCGAACCCAAAATCACATGATATTGGAGTTATGGTCTATCAGACAGAGCAAGAACCATTTAAACTTTATTCTTGCATAAAAACCATGACTCCACTATTCCAGTTACCCACATCTAAGTCCTCATAGTTGTCATTGGACAGACAATGAATGAAAAGAAAGCAAGATTGCATAAAAACCATGACCTATATTTTTTTCCATATACAATGCTGCCAGTCTGCCACAAGTAAAAGAAGGAAAACAATAGTTTCTTATCCTAAAACCATGAACCATCAAACAAACATGTTTACCTTACATGTGACAGCAAGTTAGCAGCACTATTTATAGCAAGCGGTGCCAAGGTCAAAATGATGTGCATCTATAGTATCTTAGTATAATCAAACGTCCACATAAATACCCTCAAAATCACTTCAAAACATTGCAACCATAATCCATCGGAATTTAGAGACTGTGTCTTAGTATATTTTCCTTCAAGCTGATCAAAACACCATATGACACACAAGGTGAATATGTAAATCCATAAAATCATCAAAAGACATGACCCACAAGTTCCTAAAAGTGACCCACTTTAGGCACATTTAAAAGTGACCATTAAACCAAAATCTAAAAACTTACCCACTTTAGAACAGCAACATGTCATTTCTAAAAGTGAACATTTCTAAAATTGACCAACTCCCTATATTAATCCATGTTGTCAAACCAACTTTCTAAAATTGACCCGCAAGTGCCTAAAATTGACCATTAAAACCTAATTCCATTACAATGTGAATAACAAAACTGAAACAACATCTACACTAGAATTGCATATACAAAATGGCAACAAAATCAATAAGGATAAACTAAATATCATAACGATTCATTACCAGCATAATCATTTCATTACATAACCTAAGTCGACTAATTATCATCCAAATACGTACATAACTTCATTACCAGCATATTTAGAAACCATAGCCCAAACTATAATTACATAAGAGTTATATATAAATATACCATACAAACCAAATTACTTACTAATGATCCATACCCAAAAGACAATCACATAGTTAGACCACTTGAAAACCAAAAAAGCTTCAACACAAAAGTGACGATGTCACTAAACACCAGTCAAGTCTTCGTCAATCTCCATGAGGGTCACACCATCTTGCTTCTGCTCAATCCCATCACGAATCAAATGAATAGAAGCTTCAAGGCCTTGCAAAATATCACGATCATCTACATTCATCTTCACCAGACATGATATAGCATCCACCCCTTTCTCATGGTTTGGGCCAAGATAATGGAGCTCCCTAACTGTCCCTTCACGCTTCCCAAGCACATCGCCTAGTTCTCTGCATATTAGTTCCAATTTCACTAGGCGAGCTTGTGCTTCCACCACTTCACTGTTAATGAGATGCTTGATCATGGTTGCGATATCATCGGAACCACTAGCGACACGTAACTCATCTAGATTTGGTGTTTGGTTTGCCATTGATTTTGCAAGGCGTTGATTTGGGATTTGGGGTTGTGTGTACAGTAAAAATAGATGAAAATTAAGAGATTAGGTAGGGTTTCAATTATTATTACGCGTATAAGTAGACAAATCCAACACATTTTTACTCTCCCCAAAATTAATTAAAGCATAAAACCGTGATTGAAGAGAATGATTACAAAAGATAACTGAAGCCACAGCATTTGAAAAAAAAATAAAACTTACAATAGAAAATCCTTACACTATGAAGTATGAACTAATACAAAAATAAAAGAATGACACAAATAACCTTACATTTCAATTACTTTCAAACCCACCCCCCCCCCTCCCCAAATTTCCTATATACAACCAAAAACGAAAATATATATATATATATATATATATAAATATATATATATATATATATAATGTCCGCTTCAATCTTTTTTTACTATAATCCTTGTTAGAGACCATAATATACTGATAACATTAAATACCAACTAATACATTACACGATCTTGGATGACCCACAAGAATTAACATATGTTAAATAAAAGCACTAGTACCTAAATTAAAACAAACAAGGCAATGAAACATAACCATCATAAATTACAATTAAAAATGCCCATCATAAATTATTGTTATCACCGTTATTGGACACATAAGGAAGAGCACTAGAACCTTCATCAAATTCATCATGAGCTGCATCATCAAAATCATCAAAAAGCATCCTTGGTGTAAATAGACTAGCTTCTTTAAACGGCTTTTCATGCGGTGATCTTAAGTAAGCCGGTGATTGAGATTCTTCATTTTCCCATGCACTAACCTCTTCCAACGACATACAATGAAAACCTTTCTTTCTTTTATCATGGTTTTTTAATTGTGTTGTCACCTCCTCATCAAACTCATCTTTACGCAAGTTTTTGTGATAGTAATCAACTAGGAATGCCTGAGGAGTATGGGAAACATATACCTCAATTTTCCCGTGTAGTTGAGCCAATTCATACATCTTCTTAACATCTCTATCACTTTCCACTATAGTCAAACCTTCTTCCAAGCTACATTTTGGTATACAATAAAACCAAGCCCAAATATCCTCTTTTATTTTTTCTAACAACATGTAGCACATTTGGGAATACGACAACGTTTTAGACATAGATAGTTTAATTTCAATAACTTTTTCACCTGCGTACCTTAGGGGAAAGACGTAGAATATGCTTTTATTGAAAACTTCGAATACAATATCATTAGAAATATTAGACATGTTGTTTTTAATTGAAAAAAATACGAATTAACAAAAATAAATTCAGCCAAAAATAAATGCGTAAACGTTACCGAAATATTAGTGAAATGTACACAAATTCTTCTAGTATTAGTGAACAAACACAAATGAAGTGTGTAAATAACAAAAAAAATGATTAATATAGTGATCTGAATGGATATTACCTGATGGATAATAGATCTAATTCAAAGTCGAGTGGTCGAGTAGCTGATGGTCGAGTATCCTAACATGTATTAACTACAACAACTAACACCTATTAATTGATTACATTAATATTGATGTATTAATTACAACAACTAACCTTTTCCCAACTAACACATAATATAATTAATGTGATGGGGTATATGATAATTATATAAATAGAGGTGAGAAACATATGATAAGATTACCAAACCTTAAAAGCTATGCAATGAATTCACCACCAAATTACGAGTGGGAAGAATTACTTGATATAGACGACTATGATCTACGATTATCCGCCACAACACAAAACACAATATCCTCTCAAGTTGATAATTATGTTGAAAAGCATGTTAGAAAAATACCCGGTCCTGCAGGTATTCGGGATGGTGTGGACGATGGTGTAATGATCACACAGGAGTTTATTAGGAAAGTTGTTGACGATTTGGTTGAGGATTCGGATTTTAAAAGTGGTCCATGGGTTAACGCGGTTGAGTTTATGAATGCTGATGGCGGGATCATTGTTGGTTGTTTTGCCGATATCAAAAAATTTCTTAAAAAAGGGAAACTTGAAAAGGTTGTTGCTATAATCAAGTCTTGTACTCCGAATGTTTTGGGTGATCTAAAAGTAACATTGAAAGACGTTTCAGGGTTTATGTCAGGTTCAATACATCACAAAGTTGTTAATGATGAGAGGTTTAAAAACCAATTTACCGTCGGAACTGTCTTGATACTTCAAAATGTTTCTGTATTTTCTCCCAAACAATCTGGCAATCATTATCTTAACATCACAATAAAAAATTTGGTCAAGGTTTTATCCAATGATGAGGTTCTTGAAAGTGGCAACGGTAATGGTGGTACTGGAAGTGGAATATTTATGTAACCATTGGTGTTTGATCGAATGTATTTTCACTTAACGAATGTAGTTTGTTATGTGTCTAGTTACTAGTTTTGTCGTAGTATAACTTATGTTGTAGTAAATCAATTAATTCGAAATTTTAGATTTTACATATAACAAATTTACTCGTTAATTCGAAATGTGAATCAACTATACATTAATTCGAAAGTTTGTTATGTGTCTAGTTACTAGTTTGGTTGTAGTATAACTTATGTTGTAGTAAATCAATTAATTCGAAATTTTAGTTTTTACATATAACAAATTTACTTGTTAATTCGAAATGTGCATCAACTATACATTAATCCGAAATTTTGGTATAAAAATTAATGTAGTAATTAATGCACTGGATACTCGACTACTCGACCGATGGCTACTCGACCTATGGTTGGGTAGATGTAGTAATTAATTGTACAAATTAATATGCATTTAATATTGCATGTACTACATATGTGTGTTAGTTGTAAATTTAAATGATATAAATAAATGTAAAACCTAATGTAGTAATTAATGCACTGGATACTCGACTACTCGACAGACGGCTACTCGACCTATTGTTGGAAGATGTGGTAATTAAATGTCCACACAAATATGCATTTAGTATTGAACCTACTACATATGTGTGTTTGTTTTGGTATTAAGTGATATGAATAAATATGTGTTTGGTTTAAAAATTAATGTAGTAATTAATACACTGGATACTCGACTACTCGTCCCACTTATATTCAAATATTTCTCACAAACACTAACAATTTATTTAATAACTAGATTAACGGACATGAAATTAGATGATAGGACATGAAATACATTGTTCTCATAATAAAACAAGAAATTAAAAAAAGGAATCATCCGAGACCCAACCCTCGTCACTAGAAGTATATGATTGCTCAGGTCCAAGCCCCATTTCCCATCGATATTCAAATTCTCGTTGTTCCCGCTCCCTACGAGCAGCTTCCCGCTCCCTACGAGCAGCTTCCTCACGTTCCTCGGCTAGTTCAAACTCAATGAGTACTTCCATATATTGTTCAAGTAGTCGAAGCCGATCCTCGGTTCCCAAACGGATTGGGATCGTATTCCAAAGGTGGGTCCTTTTCAAGTGGGACGTTTGCCGCTTCATTTTCATTTGGGATTACCGGTAACGTAACTTGCGGTTGAACGTTTGCTACTTCATTTTCATTTGTGAATACCGGAAGAGATATTGGTGAAGCGTAAAAACATGCTCATTTTGCGGTGGACTAGGGAATTGTTGAGAGAAATCTTTGTGTGACATTTTTGAAAATCCGTGTGTGAGTTGAGTATATGAGTTGTGTATGTGTTAAGTGTATGACATGATTGTATGACTTGAATGGGTATTTATAGGCTACGTTTTTAAATTTGAACTTGAATCCAACAACAAACAAATTCATACATTAACCAAACAACTTGACAATAAAAACATTAAAATTAACATATACAACTTCTTCATTCTTTGTTGAAAAATACAACCACTAAATTAACCAAACAACTTAAAAAATTCAAAAGCTATAAATGATAACCATGACAAAACCAACAACTTCTTCATTCTTTGCTTTCCCCTTTGTGCATCTAACAATTGAGCTTCTTGCCTGTTTCTTGCTCTCAATAGACCTGGGATAATTGTTACAAAGACGATGGCACATCGGGGATCAAGCCAATCTACTATACCCTAATAAACAAGAAAGGTAACATATTAATGATTCGAAATTGTAACCCTAGTTTTTACAAAATAACACTTACATGATCTGGGCATCCATAAAAACGTCTTCCAGGGTTTTCATTTGTCCAAGATGTAATAACGTTCGTTCTTCTACCGCAAAAACAATGCATCATGGCTCTAGAATCTGCAAAAGTTTACTCTAAAATCGAAGATAAGAAAAGTAGAAGAATAAGATGTATTATGTGTGTGGGTGGGGGTGCGTATTTATGTAACACGAAAACAAAAAGTGACGTTGGAATATTGAATGACTAAAATACCCTTCAACTAACACACATATGTAGTAGATGCAATATTAAATACATATTAATGTGTACAATTAATTACTACATCTACCCAACCATAGGTAGAGTAGCCGTCGGTCGAGTAGTAGAGTATACAATGCATTAATTACTACATTAGGTTTTACATTTATTCATATCATTTAAATTCACAACTAACACACATATGTAGTAGATGCATATTAATTTGTACAATTAATTACTACATCTACCCAACCATAGGTCGAGTAGCTGTCGGTCGAGTAGTCGAGTATCCAGTGCATTAATTACTACATTAGGTTTTACATTTATTCATATCATTTAAATTTACAACTAACACACATATGTAGTAGATGCAATATTAAATGCATATTAATGTGTACAATTAATTACTATTGGTCGAGTAACCGTCGGTCGAGTAGTCGAGTATCTACTAACTTAAATACTACATTTATTTTGCGTCATACAACTAAAATACATAATTTACACCAAAGAGCTATATATAACAAATTTACTTATTAGAAAGAATTAGATTGTTCACTCAAAAGAAATGGGAGAATCGGGTACTGAATTTAGTGTATATTTGGTTTACGGAGATGTGACTTTTGGTGTTTGCCTTAAAAGAAATATTACTTACAATCAACTGGTAGCCATTGTGAAGAAAAAATACAAGTTTAATGATACGTGCAACCTCATGTTTACGTACAAAGTTGGTACAAAGTGTGTCCACATTGTAGATGATGATGATGTGAGATTTTACACAAACGAAATTTGCAAAGGAAAAGGTACGCCACATACTATTTTTATTGCAAAGATTGAGCAATGCTCTGTGGGAAATCCTTCTTCTTCTAGTTCTTTGGGTATAGATCTTAACGTTCCTTTATCTCATTTCGATTTAAACCCACAATACACTGTTTACAATGATTCCCGAATACCAAAACAAGAATATTTCGAAAATCACCGTAATTTAAACCAACAATACAATATTTTCAATGATTCAAAATTACCCAAAAAAGAAAATTTTGATTGCCATAATGATTTTATGGCAAGAGAAAAGTTTGAGCATAATTGGCAAATGAATACTTTAAACAACATTCACAATCCACCAGATCCACAACCTATTATAAAAACTCCAAAAGGAAACATTGATCATGCTAGATGTATTTTGGAAAAGGGTGAAAGATTTGATAATAAAAAATGTGTTATGAATAAAATTGGTTATAAAGCTCTTATAGATGGTTATGAATTTAAGGTTAGAAAATCAGATCCGGTAAGGTATGATGTAATTTGTGTGCATGAGGGTTGCGAATGAAAAATAATTTCAAGTAAGTGCAAATTTAGTAGTGAATGGGAATTAGGAATGGTGAACGACCATCACACTTGTTCAAAAACAAAAATAGGTATGCATCACCGTAATGCTACGAAAAACTTGTTGGGTCATTTACTAGTACCTAAGTTCAAAGACAACAGCCGTATATATACGGCAAAGGACATACAAAACGACATAAACCTAGAATTCAACATCGATATTAGTTACAAACAAGCATGGAGATCGAAGAATGTGGCATTGGATACGCTTGAAGGTTGCCCGAAAGCATCTTTTGAACAGTTACCGGTTTATTGTCATAATTTAGAGTTGACAAATGACGGTACTGTAACACATATTGATACTGATGATGAAGACAGGTTTAAGATGGTTTTCATAGCTTTTGGTGTAACGGTAATCATATATATATTTTTTTAATATTAAATTTATTTTTGTTGAGTATTATTATCATATAACTAATCGTTTAATAATTAATTAGATTCGAAGCTTTCTGCTCCATATGCGACCATTGTTAATAATTGATGCAGCTCATCTTAAAGGTACTTACCTTGGAACAAATCTGCTGGCAGTTGGAATGGACAGGAATAATCAAATTATACCTGTTGCAACGGGTGTGTCTCAGGGTGAGACCGGTGAATCGTGGACATGGTTTTTGTCAAAATTGAGAGAATGCATTGGTGAAGTTCCAGATTTAACTATCATATCTGATCGACATGTAGCAATACAATCTGCATGTGAATATGTTTTCCCGAATGCATTCCATGGGCATTGTTGTAGGCATTTGATGATGAATTGTAACTTGAAGAGTAAAAAGCATAAGGCTTTATATTGGAAGATGTGCAAAGCCTACTTAATCGATGATTTTAATAGAGCATTAGAAGAGGTTAAGGGGAAAAAAAAGAAGCCTACGACAAACTGATCGAAGCTGGGGTTGAAAGGTGGTCTAGGGCATATTCCGCTGGTAATCGTTACAATTACATGACATCTAATAGCGCTGAGTCAATCAATTCGTTAACAAGAGATGTGCGAAAAGTACCCATCACTAACCTAATGGAGTGGTACAGAGCCCTTGTCCAAAAGTGGTACTTCAATCGTCGAGAAAAATATAAAGGTAAGCGGTTTATGTAATTTTTTCCTTAAAGTAAACTATTTACCTTATTTATTGTTTTCCAATCAAAAAATACTAACGAATGCAATAATTTAGATGCACAAATGGATGAACTAAGTGATTGGGCAACTGAAAAAATAACAGACCGAATGTTAAAGAGCGCTCATTGGACTGTGGCCGGGATTGAGATGAACACGATTTACCAGGTCGATGATCGACAAAAAATACATATAGTGGATTTAGGTCAACGTTCATGCACATGTAGAAAATGGCAAGTTTCTGCTTTGCCTTGTGGTCATGTTTTAGCGGTTTGTAGAGTTATGGGAATGACGGATTGTAATCATTTGGCAAAAGCATGGTTTAGGAAAATTGAGCTTAAAGCTACGTACCAAGACTTGGTATATCCTGTTGGAGAAGTTTCAAGTTGGCGGTGTCCTAGTTACTTGCAAGTTGTTAAGCCACCACTTATGGCTAAACCCCAATCTGGTAGACCCAAGAACAAAGATCGTATTAGATCCCAAGGAGAGGAACCGGTACCAGTTAAGTGTGGAAGGTGCGGTAATGTTGGACACACCCGACAAAGTTGCAGAGAAACATTGCCAAAGAAAAAAGTAAGTTATGTATTGTTATTTAAAGCTCATTATTTAGGATACAGATTATTAACTCATAAATTGATTTACACAATTTTTAGGCAAAGCTACCTGATAGAAGAAACTCACAGCAAGCAATGCCAAGCTCACAAGAAGAACAAGTCTACTCACAAGCTGTTAATTTGGATGACCCATAGAGTGGCATACTTTAGTTATTTCTAGTGTGTATGGCAAACAGTATTAGACTTTTAATGAAAGTTGCAAGTTTTGCGCTTTAAAAGCTGATTATTTGCTACATGGTTCAATTGAAAGCACAAACACAGTCATCAAACTTTCAATATCACAGTTAACAAACATAGCATACCCGAAAGCAACACAAATAAGTTTTTGGCCAAAAGCAACACTTAACAAACACAAAACACAATGTAGCTTTTGCCCAAAGGTAACAGGTCACAACAGCAAGCACACCTACACAAATATATTGTGCTTGAAATAGAAACGGGCCATCTGTTCTCGATATGCAAGGGCTGTCTGGACGGCATCTTCAACAACCAATGGCATCCCATGAGATAATCTGTTTAGAGAACAAGAAACAACAAATTAAAATCATGCATAAAGATAACCTGCCTTGGACTAACAAGTAACAGTTAACCTGTACTTGACTCACAAGTAACAGTTAAAATGACTCAAATATTTATGCAAAATTATTTGCAGTCATGAAAATGCAGTCATGATGCAGGCATTAATGATGCAAAAAAGCTGTTTTTTGACTAAAATAGTGACTAAAAACAATTTGATCCTACAATATATAAGGCCACAGAATTACTTGCATTTTAGTCACACATCTATAACAAAAACCAAATAACTGAAAAAAATGAGTGGTAAAAGAGTTACGTTTGAGCATAATCATGATGATAGGGAGTGGTCAATAAAGGTAGCAAGAGAGGTAATGTTTCCTGAGATATATGAATTGTATGGACCAAATGCTGAACCAAGTTACCGATTACCGGCTGAAGTGCTAGAAGAACTAAGAAGACAGATATACGGTCAGGAACAAGAAGAAGTTATAGAACCAAGTGGCGGTGTTAAACTTAAGCAACCACATACGCAATTTGCGGGTCCTAGTAGCAGTAACACTATTGTTGGGAAGCAACCTAAAAAGAATGACAATCTAACAGGCAAGTCAACCATTTTGCACGAGTGTAATGATGATACAAAGAAAAAAGGAAAAAGAGAGTAAATGTGATTTCCTAGTTCCTGAAAGTGATGTGTCTGGTTACATGTATGAATATATGATGTATGTATGCAGTTGGTTTAAGTATCACTTAAACCAAATTTAATAAAACTGTTGTAACCAAATCTATCAATGAAATGTTTTATGCTTATGCAACACTGCTGGTTACATGTATGAATATATGATGTATGTATGCAGTTGGTTTAAGTAACACTAGGTTAATCATGTAAAGGTCAGTGGTATACTATATCATTATACTTCTATGCAAGGACTCCTAGGCTAACATGCTTGTGTATGAGTTAAGTACACGTTATGAATTCCAAACTAAGTAGGAAAAACACTAGCCTACATCATTTACCTATACACTATTAAAGACAACATTAAAGAAATAAGGCTTAAAACTATGTAAAAAACAAATTTAAACAATCAGGCTTAAAAAAATCACTAACCTGTAAAGAAATAAGCATACAAAGACGCCGCAATCACCAAATACCCCACCCTGCTTCGGGATGTTACGTGCATTCCTAAACTTAATGCTGTATTCTAGGGGATCGATTCCCTTGCTTGCAAACACATCAGTCTTCTCTAGAACTACCGGAAGCTTACACTCCAAACACCTCCTCATATTCAAATACCACGGATGAGTTTCAGGTTCTTGATATCCTTCACTGTCATAGAATGTAACGATTCCAGTTTTAATGTCAAACTGCGCTAGGGACCAATGTTTCTTGGGTTCATTTATGGGTATGAAGACCTACAATGTTTAAAAACAAAATTGATATAATCCACATAATTAAACTATCATATTCTAAAAGATTGGTTACCAATGAATACCTGTTCCACATTCCTCCACGCAAATGGGTAAATATCATCGGTTGCATAAAACAGTGGCATTGAGTCTTGAAGTAGAAGCGTTAAAAAGTAGCAACTAACCATTGACCAATCTGCGGAAGATGGTCTGAAATACCACATATACCATACCCAAAGTTCAATGTGCTGTAGGCAATAAAAAGACATAATTCAACAAAAACTTTACATATAGCGCAAAATAGTTTTATCCAAAATATACTGTAAATGGTTATTTTAACGTACCTCGTCAAGTAACCAACCTACACGTTTATCGTCAAGCCCAACTAAAGCATCCCAGAAAGTACGATCAACAGTAACGTCACTATACCAAGGAAACTTGCAACGAGTCTGCCCAGGGGTAATCAGAAACTTCTCCAACTTAAAAGTACATGAAATTTTATCAATACATTTGAATGGACGGCTTGGTTCCTAAACAAAATAGGTTAAAGTTGAATTATAAGACTTAATTAAGCCAATATCTGATGATGTAGTTGCAGATTCATAAAGGTAACACCTCTTTCCACGGTTCGAGATCTTCACACCTTTGAATCATGAATGCATTAAGGACATTTGTACGTTTCTTTAGTGCATCCATGCTAGGGACGTATAAAGGTAATAACTCCTCCCATGGTTCCATCTGCGGCCTGACCACGTTGACATACCTCCTCTTGAAAGTTCCACATCGCTGTAAAGCAAGTTTCATGTGACTGGAATTACTATGCTCTATACTCTTCATCCTCTTTTCTTCTTGCAAAATCAGTTTCGTCCTCTGTTTCCTCTGCTCTGCCACCCTATAAATCTCAGCAGCTTGCTTTTCAGCCTTCACACAATCATCCTGCAATTACATAACAAAAATCGTTGTTATTGCCTAATATAAGTCTTGAAAACAGTTAATATATTCTTGAAAACATGTCTGTGATCACCTCAGATAAATCTTCATCAGACAATTTGTCCACTTCAACCCCACCATTCTGTGTAAAGTTATGAAAGAAGTTATAATGAAAGGTACAAGACAAATAAGAATAATTTGAAAGTTGTAGAAATCAATTACCACACAAACTTTCTGAGAGAAATTATCCAAACCATCTACAAATCCATTGGCAGTGTGTTTGTTGGATGTTCGAATAGGCGAATCAAATAATTCAAAAAAATCACCATCTAGATTACTACAATACTCTCACCCAGATCACACTCCACGTTATCCTGTAACATGTGTGCACATACTTAACCAAGTATATGACAAGAAAAGATAAATATATATGTATACCTTTTGAACAGATGAGGTAACTTTGTGCTCGTGTCCGACTTTTGTTTTCCGAGTAATATACTGCATCACAAAGTTTTTTGCAAAACATGATAATTAGACATTAGTTAAATTGGGGCATACGTAGAAAAGGGTTTTGTCAAGACTAACATGAATAATACTCTCCAGTTTGTAGACACGTTCTTTCAAACTCTTGATCTCTTTAGGTAGAATCAACAAACTGTCACATAAACGCTCCAAAGCCTTAACCCGAAGCATACAATTCTGCCTAAGTGGATGTGCCTCTCTATCTTTGTCCTTAGATGTGCGAGCTGATGACAATTTTTTTAGATAATCACCAAACCCCCCTATATTCAACAGGAGGAGGTGCTCTTGGTGTATACCACTTAAAAAAAATTTGACTTTGTCTAAACCATTCTGATTGGCCCTCAGCAATATTGGGATATAGGTCATAATTTAGATTTTTGGCCTAAGGCATTTAAGATTACAAATAAACTTTACAAACAAAAAAATAAACTAATTTACAGACTAGATAAGCATTTAAGATTACAAAACATCTTAGATAAGCATAAAACATGTCAAACATATATGCAATTAACCTACACAATAACTTATAAATCTTACAATCAAAGGAAAAAGTTGATATATATGTAATTACATTTAGCAAAAAAGTTGGCATATACGCATTAACTGACCTCGGGAAAAAGTTGGCTGTATAGCTCCCAATTTTGAAATGGAAAATGCTTCGACCAGGAACATCCTCTCGGGATCACATCCGTGTCATTAATCCACCAATCGTGTGTCGAGATGAAGACTCTAGAATCCATATCTACAAAAAGTTAATGAATAAGTCAAATGACAAACAAAATATTAGCATAAAATAACTTGACAATGATTTGGACTAAAAATACAGACCTTGAAACACAGAATAAATCCAGACAATGAATAAGATGGAACAAACTTTGGGTCTTTTTCCAATGCTTTATGGTGCTCATCCTTATGATTTGCGTTCACATTTCTAATGGCAGCGTATAACTCCCGCCAGATGTGCTCTCCCCAAGCAAACTCATCCCAAGCATCCAGATTTTCAACCATCCTTAGATATACATCATCAACAACAGATCCTAACTCACGACCCATAAATATAACTTCCAAAGATAACAAAAGACAAACTCGTATTGAGTCTTCATCTGATAGTTTCGTGAAACGCTCTTCATCCTCAATCACAGATAGAAGATCTATGTTTTTAACATAGCGACCTATCTTCTCCGGAAATACACGATCACGAAAACTGATATCACCCTCCCTAAACTTGCGGAAACTGACCATCCCAAACTTGAATGCAGTTATGAGGCAAAATTCACGACGACCAAAGTGTACCAAATGATTGTTAACATTATAAATGAGGGGTAAATCATAGTGATCATTATCAGAGAAGACTTGCTTCTGAAGCATAAAATGTATAAGACCCTCTTCATTGTCAACATAATCCAAATCCAGCCACCGCCCAAAACATGTCGACCTAAACAGTACAGATCGGTCCAAACCTAGTCTGTCTTTCATTAGTGGAAAGTAATTGAGTTTGCTTCTAACATGTACCCTCGCATGATATTCCTAAAGAGATTAAAAGATACAATAATTAGCATCGCGGGGTCCTAGTTAACAAGATTATGCACACACGAAATAAGCTAAGAAGAACTTTTACTTATGGGCTTATACTTGCAATATGGGCTTCTCTAAACAATTCAAATATCAGCTTATATACATCAGAATAATAGGCTTATAACTAGTTTCACACTTTTCAAATAGTCGACCTAAACAGTACACTTAAAACTATAATTTGAACCAGTTTATAAACACTGTGGAATAGCATTGAGCAATGTTAATATATTTGCATGCAGACATGATTATGCAGACATGTATAAGCACTTAACCCATTTTCAAAATTGCTTATTTTCTTAAAAATTGCTTATTTTCTTAAAAATTAGCCAAAAACACTTCAAAACAGTTGATTTTCTTGAAAAAATACCAAATAAGCACTTTAATAAGCACTTCAAAACAGCTTATTTTCTTAAAAACGGCCAAAAACACTTCATAACAGTTGATTTTCTTGAAAAACTACCAAATAAGCACTTTAATAAGCACTTCAAAACAGCTTATTTTCTTAAAAACGGCCAAAAACACTTCAAAAAAGTTGATTTTCTTGAAAAAATACCAAATAAGCACTTTAATAAGCAATTCAAAACAGGTTATTTTCTTAAAAATGGCCAAAGAATAAATAGAAACTGATTAACAACAACAAAAGCAAGTAACCCATTTTCAGAAATACCCAAAAGGCAAACACCCAGTTAGATCTAACAATGAATCAAAAAAAAAAAAAAAAGTTAGAAGATTACCATCGGTATCATGGTGGGATGACACAATAAATTGAGTGTGTGATTATTGAGTGTGTATGTGAAAAAGTAATCGGAAAGAAATTCAAAACATAGATCGGATAATAATTCAAATTCTAGAACGGATTTTCAAAAAGTTAATCGGATATCAAGGAAAGTAAAAAAGTCAACGCACCTTTATGTCACATCCTGGCCGCCGATTGCGCAAGCCGCCGATTGAGTAGCCGGCGGTTGCTCAATCATAGTAGTTATCTTGGGAAAGAGATAAGATATAAGGTGTGTTGGTAGTTGGGACACGTGTCGCATTTTTGGTGGAGCTGCGGAGTCGAGTGGTTGCGCATGACCATTTTGGAGATTGAGTGAAAATTTGACCACAAAGGGGACTACCAAAAAGATTTTGGCACTTTTTGGTACTTTTCTCTTTAAATAAAGCTTTCAATCCCACATCGGGTAAAGAAATGAAATTTTGCTTGTTTAGGATATGTGATGTTTATGTTCCACATTAACTTAGACTAGTGCTATGTTGTTGCTTGTAGCATTTGATATCTTACTTCAGCAGAAGTATGAAATTTTTATTTTTCTTTTATTTCTTTTAACAAAATATAACGAGTTGAGCATTAGGTTCAAAATTCTATTTTATTTTTATTTTTTATTATTATTAATTTTTTTGTCATTTAACAAAATTTAACGAGTTGAGCATTAGGTTCAAAATTCTAATTTTGAATGCTTAAACTTTTTGGTAATTTTATAAAGTAATAGGTCCAAAATATTTAAAGAAGACATTGTTTGAAATGGTTGGATATGTTATATTTTTTGTTTTGTTTTATTATTAGTTCATGGTAATATACGATTGCATAAGATTGTTAGGAAAACTTGCATTTTTGTGACTTAAGATGACGCTTATTTCAATTTGACTCACTTTTGTGATATTTTACTAAAAGTATGATTTTTTTTTATAGATGACAATTTTATACATAACATAGTGTAGTTTAATATATTAGATGTATATGTTTTGTTTGTATAATGTTTGACGCCTAACTACAACTACGTTTGTAGCTTCTGTAGCTAGTCATAAGTTACCAAATCTATCCCTTTTCATCTCTAAGATCATTCGATGCACAAAGGAAGAGGCTGATAAACTACGACTGTATTACGAACCCAATGTGAATATATGACGTACGTATACGACAGATTAGTCGGTGTTGATTACGTGACTGAACATGTTGCTTGTTACGCGCGAAAGAGTTACTATAGAGCTTTTTGATTAAAAACAACTAAAAAATATCAACACAAAGATATGTGGGTAGAATTACAAATAGTATAGATACAGCATATGTGGATCGTAATTCCAACTTTAAAACCAAAACAGCATATGCTAAGCTGGACTTATAGAGTTTCATATCTATTTCGAGTGAATAAACACAGTGATTGAGGATTGAGAATACAGATAATGTTTTTTCAATTAAGGCAGACAATTTCCTCTCATTTTGAAAATTGGAAATGATAATTTAGGGACTATTCATTTTACAAAAATGTCATTCCAAATATAGTGACTTACTATCTACTTTGCTAAGCCCTTTAGTTTTTGTTATAGCTTATAAGTATTTAGTCCCACATTGGGAAAGCAAATAAATTTTGCTTGTTTATATTACGTGATGTTTTTGATCCACATAAATTGAGATTAGTACATTTTTGTTGCATTTGATATCTCAATCAGGTAGAGTAGATTACCTGAATTGCAATTTCTAATGCAACGGCATATATGAATTCTTAATTTTTTTTAGGGCAGATGTTTCTAAAAAGTATCATACTTGCCGTTATTTGTTTTTGTGGGTAGTGAACAATTTTTTTTTTCTTTTGTGGATATCTTTCTTTCAAATTTATCCTTTTTAGGGTACTTTGTGACATTTTTACCCTTCGGGGAAAAATTTTCTATTAGCTAAGAGGGGCAAAAATGTCTAAATTTTTTGCAAAATACCCAAAAAAGAATTAATTTGAAAGAAAAGTACCCACAAAAGCAAAAAAATTTGTTCGCTACCCACAAAAGCAAATAATGACAAGTATGATACATTTTAAAAACATTTGCCCTTTTTTTATTTGTCATGTCAAAATTTAACGAGTTGAGCAATAGGTTCACAATTTTAATTTTAGCGAGTTGAGTTGTATAAAATTGGTTGGTTACGTTTCACTTTCTGTGCAAAATACTTAAGTTTGACATTGTATAAAATTGGTTGGTTACGTATCACTTTCTGTGCGTTTCTATATAAGTAGTTAATGGGTAATATATGATTACATAAAAATTTAGCGAGTTTGAGAAACAGGTTAGTATTTTGGTACATATTAGTATTAGTCTTTGTTTAGTTATGGTTGTTATAGTAGTTGTCAGGATCCCGATTTTGATCTTAGGATCTTACGATTTTACGATACTGGAAAGCAAAAACGATCCGGATCCTACATAGGATCTTTGCAAGCTTAAGATCTTATAGGATCCCGATCTTGACCATACGATCTTAAGATCTAATCCGATCCGATCTTACTTTTTCCGGATTACAAACTAAAAAACTACAAATTTATGGTTGTATTTTTGTAGAATTCAAAAAACAACATATTAATCTTTTTAAACATTTTATAATCATAATTTAAAACAAAATTTATATGAAATATTCATAGTATTTTATGTTTATAATGTATAGTAATTTGTAGATTTGTATAATATTACAAAAACTATTAAGAAATAACATTAGAGTAGGATATTAAGATCCCGATTCGATCTTACGATCACGATCTTGCAAAGACGAAAACGATCCTAAGTAGGATCCCGATCTTGAAAACCTACTTATAACATCAAAGTTAACTAGAATCAATGCAATGAAGAGATAACACTAAAAAAATAAATCATTTTGGTCTGTTGTGGTATGACACATATACTGTGTAATATACAATCATTCATGTGGGAATAAAATTCACATGAAGTGAATAAAATTTCTTCTCATACATTGTAATCAATGTTTTGAAACCCGGGTCGACCCGGCTGGGTTAACCGGTTGGACCGGTTCCGGGCAAAAACACCCGGGTTTTTAAAACCAGGTTAACCGGTTAGACCCGCCGGGTTTTGAGTGACCCGGGTTAAACCGGTTCTCGAAACCCGGCCGGGTTTTATTTTTTTCAAAATATTTTTATAAAAACCGGGTTGACCCGAATTGATCCTGTGGTTGAACTGGTTGACCCGGCGGTCGAACCGGTTGACCCGGTTATTTTTTATTTTTTTAATGGAAAACCGGGTTGACCCGGCGGTCGAACCGGTTGACCCGGTGACCGGTGACTCAACCGGGTCGATTATAAACCCGGTTTTCAAAACATTGATTGTAATCAGATAGAGCGAATATTTTGTTTTTGATTTATTTATTTGAATAAGCTGGAAATGATCTTTTAAGGACTATTTACGTAGAAAAAGTGTTTTTCCAAATATTAATGGACTAGCTACAGGCTTTATTAAGCAACTCTCTAAGGCCGGCTCCAATAGAAGTAGACGATCGACTTAGGCGATCAATTCCTAGTCGATCGTCTTACTGTGGAGGCAATCAATCGACCACAAATGAAACCAAATCAATCCCCTGCTCGATCGACAAATGAAACCACAAACATCCATATTATTTGTGCCGTTGCATATCCAAAAAAAAAAAAGAATCCTATCGTTGCAGAATTTTTTTACCGTTTGTTTTAAAAAAAAAATAATAATAAATAAATAAAAAAACAACTAAACTACCCTATAAATACACAACATATTTACACACTAAACTCACAAATCTCACCATCCTCTTTATCAAAAATCTCATCATCATCACTATCAAAATGTCTAAGAAAACACCACAACAAAAAGGCCGAAAATCCCGTTTGTCACAAAAAGCCCCGCATATTTTAACACCGGATCCGAATTTTCGGTTAACCGGTGTCTCACCAAGCATCAATTTCAGTCCCGATGCTTTCGATTATCAATCCCAACAAGCTCCACAACAACAAACTAACAATCCATTTTCTATAAACTATCCTATGAATCGTCCATTTGTTCCACCGTATCAAAACATCCAACAACAACAACAAAGCCACTCCCGTCGAAGCCAACAATCTATGTATGGCTCACCCGAATCTGTATACCGTCCAACAATGGATTCATCAACGTCTTCATATTCAAATTATCAATAATATTCTCCGGTTAACCGTATAAATCTTGATGCTTTTGATTTCGAAGAACAATTATACAACAATCCTGATTTTTATGTTAGAACCGGTTCAGGTTATCCGGCTCAAGAGTATCACGGTTCGAGTCAAGGTTCGGCTCATGGATCGTATCACGATTCGGTTAACATTGATGACGAAGAAGAAGGTTGTCTAGAAGAGACGTCAACGGTGAAACCGAAGAAACGAGCTATAAAGGCGAAGAAGAAGGTTGTCGAGAAAGAAACCAAGAATGATTCGTCGCTTTGGTCAAAAGAAGAAGAGATCGCCTTGTGCAGTGCTTGGTGTGATGTATCCGAGAATAGTGTAACGGGAAACAACCAAAATGCTAAGGGATTTTGGAAGAAAGTCATTGCTTACTTTGAGAAGGAGGTTGGTGCAGAAAGAACGTACAACTCTATCATTACCAAGTGGAAAAATAGGATTCGTCCTAGAGTTGGTCAATTTTGTGCCATTTACAGCAATGCTTACAAGAATTACGGAAGTGGTGAGAATGACCTCACTGTTTATAGACGAGCGTGTGATGAATACGAAGTAGTATGTAATCATGCGTTTGTTTTGGGGCATTGTTGGGAAATATTGATGGACCATTCGGCTTGGAAGGATAATGAGATGCCGGCTTTTTTAAGCAAAGATGAGAGTCGCAAAAAAGCAAGGACTTCAACCGACTCGGATGTGCACTCGGATGTGCCTGTGTGTGTGCCTGATCGACCAATTGGTCGTGATACAGCTAAGAAGAATAAAAAGAAATCTTCGGAGTGTTCCAAAGCTACCTACATGGAAGGTGTTGCCGAGAAATGGAAAAGTATTAAGTCCAAGGCATTCGGAAAGAAGAAGGAGCTGGCAGACGGATACTATGATTTGAAGAAGAAAGAGCTGGATCAAAGGCAAAAGGAGTTGGAGCTGGAGCAAAAGAGATCAGAAAGGGAAGACAAAATATTGACACTAGAACAAGAAAAACTTGAATTTGAGCGACAAAAGAAATATGATAAAGATATCATATTCTATTGCACGCCAATCAACCCATTTTTGCCCGCACTACAACAACAAAAAATGCAGGAAATCAAAGACTCGATCAAGGCACACCACAACCTAAATTTTTAATAAGTGTTGTAATGTTTTAATAAGTTTCGTAATGTTTTTATTTTATTAGAACTATTATGTAACATTTTAATTATTAATGAAATTTTATTTTGTGTTAAAAATGTTAAAAAAAAATGATCTTGGTCGCCCTTACTGGGGCACCTAATCGCCTGAAGGTCGCTGGAGAGAGAAAACTGACGTGACAGTAAAAAGTAAGGGCATTGAATCCCTTTACTGAACCAGCCTTAGCTTTTATTTAGAGCTTTCAATCCCACATCGGGTAAAGAAACCACATTTTTTTTAGTTTATATCATGTGACGTATATGACTCATATAAATTGAGACTTGTACCATTTTGTTCCACTTGAATCGAACATTGATAACGGAACTATCAAAGCAATAATTCAAATGACATAAATGTTATTTATTCCTAATTTATTTTTGTTTTCACTTTTACATAATTTAGCGAGTTGAGAAATAGGTTCCAAAAAAAATAATAATACTACGTAATAAATTGTATGTTTGCTCGAGGTTTTACAATTTTTTTGTCATTTCATACAGTTTAGGTAAATGAGTAATTCAAATATTTAATTTTTCCGATAGATAAAACTGGTAGGATATGTTATCACACTTTGTCCATTTTTATAAGTAGTTAATGGTAATATGATCACATATATACTTTTTTCATTGAAATATTCATTACCATCACATAGATACTAAAAGTACAAGTGGATTTTGATGTTCGATAAGAACATAAAACCAATCATCTCAACAAATGGCAGGTCAAATGCAAAGAAGATAACAAGTCAAAAGAACGCTACAAAGAAAGACTTGTCTTCGCAAGGCCAAAGGTTAAACAAAATGGTAAACAAGCAAGGATCGAGTAGGTATGATAGTACATCATAATCATCTACAAAATTGATGCATGAAATAACCATCAAAAAATAAAAACAATATACTGCAATTTAGGCAACGCTTTATTATAAATAAATGGAGACCTAACTGAGAAGGTTTCAATCGTCACATTCATGTACAAGGAACAAACACAATAATTCTGGATTCAAAGAAAAGCTTATACCGTAATAACTATGTATCTATTTGTTAGAAACACAAACCTCACTTGACTCAAATTCAAATTTTATTTTGAGTTTTCAATCCCACATGGGTATATAAAAGAAACTTGGCTTGCATATAGGCTGTAATGTATATAGTTCACCTACATTGAGATAAATATGTTGTTGTTGCTTTGGATTCGCCATTTAGATATAGCAAAATATCCTATTGAAGTGTCTGACACAATAACCAATTTGAGTTCTCAATTTTTTTTGTTCAATTACCAAAATTTTGCGAGTTCGGTTAGATTTGGTGTATAAATGTTTAAATTCGATATTTTGCGAGTTCGGTTAGATTTGGTGTATAAATGTTTAAATTTGATTTTGCTAAAACAAAGTATAAGAATGAAATCTCATATTGCTATAAATTAGTTTACACTCTAGTTTTCTTTCGTTATACAATATTACAAAATTTAGAGCAAATTGAAAATAATTCAAAATAATTGACTACAAAAGTTCATATGAGTTCTCAACTTCTTTTGTCTAATGAATATTATAGCAAGTTGGGTAATTAGTCTAACATATTTGGTTTTGACATCGTACGAATTTGTTGAATATGTCATCACTCTTTGCCTGTTTCCTAATTCCTATGAGTAGTTAATGGGTAAAATATGATTGAATAACTACGTCATTATGATGCCTCTTTGAGTTTGTAAAACCAAAATTATAACAGGTTAGGAGGATTTAGACACTCTTTGATCACTCTTTGAGTTTGTATCGTTAGTTCGTTATATAGAAATTATGATGGGTGTATTTGCCATATTAAGCATCTTCTTTACTCAAATATAGCTTTTGTTTTTAGTTCAATCCACATTAGTAAAGAAAAGAGACTTGGCTTGCTTATATACTTTAATGTATATAAAAGTAGAGTAAAGCAATTCTGAATATTGTCTTTTACGAGTTATGAGTCTCAATATCGTCTTCCACGATATATAGGAGAAATTAAGATTTAGACAGCCTTACCCCTACCGGCAGAGACAATGGCGGACCTTAATGGAGGCAAGGGAGGGTCCCGGCCCTCCCAAATTTCAGGGTTATTAATGTAAAACAAGTTAAAGTTCAAGGGTAATTTATCAAAAAAAACTTGGAAACTAAATGATGGGTTGTATTTTTCTAGTTATTTGTGATTAGTTATTACTGTTCTTTTACAATTTATATAGTTGAATGTTCTTTATACATATAAAAAATTATGTTTCGGCCCTCCCAACGAAAGTTCTCAAGTTCTGCCATTGGGCAAAGAGGCTTTTTCCGAGTCTATCAAAGGTAGAAAATGACCTCCGGCCTTCCAAGGGGTGAGGATCGAATCATTGACCTTTATTTCCAGAGGTAAGGGTATTACCCACTTGATCCAAGCCTTGCTCTAGCCATATACTTTAATGTATCTCATTCACCTAAATTGAGATTACCATTTTGTTGTTGTGTTGAATTCACCATTTTGATAGAGCAAATTGTCAAAGTTTGGGGTTCCTCTATGCAATAACCGATTTGAGTTCTTAATTTTTTTTTGTGTCACATTTAAAAAATTTTGCGAGTTTGGTTAGATTTAGTGTACAAATTTTTAAATTCAAATGCTGTTGCATGTAGTTAATGAGTAAAATATGATTGCATAATTATGTCATTGTGATGATTTTTTAAGTTTGTAAAACCAAAACTATAAAAAGGCTTGTTTGGTAATGAATAGAAAAAGATAATAGACTTTCACCAGCAATGCAAGTTATGGCAACAGGGTCGGGAATGTCGGGGATCATATTTCTCATCCTCATCTCCGTTTTCCACTCTCCATCCCATCCCGCCCCAATCTCCGTTGGGGAATAGTTTTACATCCCCATACTCGTCCCTAACGGGGATCGGGGATCCCCGCGGGAATTTGGGGATTTTTTTTATCCTTATCAAGAAAACGTAATAAATACATAAACTCGTCTAAAATATAAAGAATTTGACCCATAAATTATCTCAAGAAACGTACATCACTCATACTTAAATTTGTTACAATGTTAATTCAACTTTAAAGAATCGTAGATATTGAGACAACACATATTATCAGAATAACGTGCATTATATGTGAGTATTTGAACAAAACAATGGTTAAATAATATATAATAATTAATGTTTAATTGTTTACGCTTAATAACCTATTTGATCATTTAAATATCACACATGCTTATACATTAGTTGTCAATACTCATAGAAATATACATAAAAAAGTAAATGATGTATGGCTATACATATAATTTTAATATAGTTATACATTAAAAAGATCGGGCCGGGTTCGGGTTCGGGTTCGGGGATCGGTGTTATCCCCATCCCCGCCTCCTACCGGTTACGTAATTCAGAGATTCCCCGTCCTCGTCCTCATCCCCGGTCATATCAGGGATTCCCCAGTTAAATCGAATTTGGGGATCGGGTCCTTATCGGATATGGGTTATTTTTGCTATCCCTACAAGTTGTATATATTTGCTTTATTAAGTGACTCTTTTTGTTAAAGCTTTGAGTCCCACATCGGCCAATGAATAAAAAAATTTGCTTGTTTATATCATGTGATGTGTAAGGCTCATATAAATTGGGATTGGTATCAAGTTGTCGTAGATGACTTCCTATTATGGTAGAGCAAGATATCATAATAAAAGTTCTTTTGCGATAAATTGATTTGAGTTCTTTTCTTTTTTTTCCTTATTTTACAAAACTAATATGAGTAGCTTTTAAAGTATCTAGTTACAAAAATATCATTTTAATTCTCATCTTTTTGTCATTATAAATATCTAGCGAGTTTGGTCAAACATATTTAGTTTTGATATTGTATGAAACATACATTTGCAAGAAAACATGTTCTTTGCCGCTCTGGTATACCATATTTTCAAATTAGATTCTTCTAATTGACTATTTTATCAGATGTCCCCGAAGGGACTCTTCTACTTGACTACTGATAGTTTTTCTCGCGTGAGTTGGTATATAGTGGTTCAACTTATCAGTCGCCACTTTCAAATGTGGAGTTTTGGTATTGCAATGCCAGTTTCTGTTTAGTATGATCTCGGCTCTTGCGCTACTTGACTATCAGAGTGGCGGTTGTTTGTAGCTCATCGATGTGAAGGTTGTTGGTATTGACTTTAGAAATTACAATCATTCTTGCATATTTTTTATGCACGTTAGCGTTTTGGTATTTCTCATTAGTATTGGTCATAGTTCAATTATGGTTGCTAGTATAACTTTCTATTGTTGTTAAACCAAAGTCGACTATGATAATTCTTATCCAAATTAAAGATAAAACTGTCAATTTACTCTTCAAAAACTCCCCGCCCAGCTTATAAAAGATTAGGCCGTATATCAATCGATAACATATACTGTCAATTTACTCTACTATTGATTTACATAATTTCGTAAATGACCAAATCTATTATTTGATTGGGGCCGAGGGCCAAATAGACATCGCAAAATTATGGTCTTATGTTTATCTTTGCTCTGCGAATCATAATAGAAACAAGTGAGTTGGAAACATATACTAGATACTTTCTTTGTTTGTTGAGTATGTGTTTCATATTTATTATCAAGTGGCAGCTAATACTACTTATTGATCATACATATGGGGTTGATTAGAATTGATATTGGATCTTGTTGTTTTCTTATAACTTTTCATTGGCAACTTTTCAGAGTTGTCACTTGTCGCTTATTAGTCCTTTTTTTAACTGCAAAAATAATATATAAACATAAGAGATGACCACTATGAGGAAATAGGATCCAAGATAACAATACAATTCTAGAAAACAAAAATCTACAAATTTTAGAACCATCCCAGAACTTTAACTGCAAAAGACGTAAAAAGATTGAAAAAACTTATGCCAATTACAGAAAAACTTAAGACATAAGAAAAAACCTCATCATTGAACCTTTTATCTTTGCCAGTGTTACATTTATTTGAATTCGGGTCCTATATGAAATAATCTTTTGTCCCTTTGTGTGAATATGTAACAATGGTATTGCACACCCTTTATGTGAATATGAATATTATCATGTATTTTGGCCTGTTCCTAATATATAAACCGGCGTATACTCGTATACCATAATAGGAGTGGGATGATCTTTATAGACTATACTGTACATGTTATAAAAAATGCTTATTATAATGTCACATGACTAAAATTTGATGTGGGTATTTGTTACTCAAATTCAGCTTTTATTGTGAGTTTTGAGTTATCAGTCTTCACACATCCATTCTCATAGAGCAAATTATTATTTGACTTGTTCGTGTTTATGCACTAATCGATTTGAATTCTCAATCTATTATTTTTTTCTTTCTTTTTGTATACACTAAAAGTTTAGCATGATGGGTTAGGTTCAAAATATGAATTAATTTTCAAATTCAAATGTTGTTGTGTTTGATTATGATTGATTCAGCTGGAGCAAAGTATTAGATGAGATCTCAAATGTTACAAATCCATATCGATTCTCAATTGTTTTTGTTATCTTACCAAATTTAGGGAGATGATTAATATGTCCAAAATATGTAAATTACGAAAAGGGTTTTGCTAAACACAACCCTATGGGTTGTGTATAAGCTTTTTATAAATATATAATTAGCATTTAATGAACACTTAATGAACTCTAAACATTTCGTACTTAACATAACTTACCTATTTTATAATGATTAAAATTAAGTATATAAGTATGGACTATATGAGTTTATTAATTGTCATTTTCATAAATTTGTAATGCTTACACACAACCCATAGGGTTGTGTTTTACAAAATCATTGCATAAATTCGCATGAGTTTTCTACTTTTTGTCACTGTAAAAAAAAAATAATTTCATATATCACCTTACTTTCAAGATTAATTTCATATATCACTCAAGTGCAAATATTGAATGCACAATGTACAATATTTTTAATATATGTTTTGGTATATATAACATTTTCAACTAAAATGAAGGGAGATATAAAATATAATATATATATATATATATATATATATATATATATATATATATATATATATATATATATATATATATATATATATATATATATATATATGGGGATATCTTGGCTACAATTTTTGTAGCCAACTAGCTACAATCCTCCACAAAAAATACACAAGAAATTAATCAGGGGCCCACAAGAATAACTCAGGACCCACAAAAAGAGTCAGGGACCCACAGTTTTAAGCACAATATTGTAGCCAATTAGCTACAAAAATTGAAGCTAATATATTCCCTATATATATATATATATATATATATATATATATATATATATATATATATATATATATATATATTTATATATATATATATGTCCAACATCTTTTTGACATTGTATAGAACGGTTGGATATGTTATCACTTTTTGTCCTGTGAATATAATTAGTTTTTTTTTGTCATTATAATGCTTTTTAGGCCCATAAAACCAAAACTTCGAGAGGTTACGAGGATGTGCCATTACAAATAATTTATGTGGTTGATCGAGATGGGGCGTCTTGTATTGTATTTTATTGTTTTGGGGTTGTCTATATTATATTGCATTTATAAAAAAATAATAATTTATGTTGTTGTCCATGAAGTTCTAAGAATTGAATCGATGTTATTACTACACTTCGCTAAACACATGTTATGCATTTTAGCTATTACAGAGTTACTAATCTTGTATGAATACTTTATCATTTGCATATTACCACATTAGTGTGATCAATTTGAACCAAAACAACAACGCGAACCTGGATTTATAGATTTTGTGCATATTGACCTTATATGTCGACCAAATGAACGTACGGACTTGGGAATTGGTCCATCATTTCTAGCAACATTAGGTCCATCATTTCTAGCAACATTAGATAGTTTTGTCAATAAATTAATAATGAATTCATGTGTAAGACTTTGACATGTGAATGTGATACGATAAGTTGTACTTAAATTCGAAAACGGGTAGGTTATACAACCCCCCCCCCCCCTTTTTTTTTTACAAAAAATGACACCCTCTCTTTTTTTGCAGTTTTTTTTTTACTTTTATAATTTTGTTTATATCAAAAACTATAAACCTAAAAGTACGGAACATAAAATATTAAGTTTAATAAGTCAAATGCTTAAAATTTTCAGAAATACGAGTCATGGGGGGTTGTATAGTATTACCCTTTTGTCGAGATAAAATGGCCAAATTCAAGCCATTTAGAACGATATTAAACATAAAACAAATTTGAATTGTATTCACGTGAGACACCTTTGACATGTGATATGATAAGAGGATGTACAACGTTAACGTGAAAACGGCGTTGGAGGCGTTAGTCCGTTGGAGGGCATGAGAAATAACAACGTTAATGGGG
This sequence comes from Chrysanthemum makinoi, assembly GCA_910596185.1. Taxonomy (NCBI): domain Eukaryota; kingdom Viridiplantae; phylum Streptophyta; class Magnoliopsida; order Asterales; family Asteraceae; genus Chrysanthemum; species Chrysanthemum makinoi. The sequence goes on from OU343225.1 coordinate 322,647,981, forward strand.
GGCGTTCTTAACGCCGTTAAGGCAAGGAAAAAAAAAACATTTTGAAAATATTACAAAACTAGCTCCTCAACGGCTAGTAGCCGTTACATTTTTAAAAAAAATTACGTAAAACCCCCTAATGGCTAGTTTTTTTAAAAAAAATTTCAAAAACATTTTTTTACCACTATAAATACCCAACTAAAACTCTATTTTTTTCACACTTCCTCTCACACTTTATATACTTCCTCTAACACTTTCATAATTCAAGAATCAAGTTCGTTCACAATGGATCCAAATGAATTTGGAGATATTCCTCTGTCTTGGTCGCATGAGAAGACCAAGAAGACTTCCAATTTATGGCGTTCGCGTCGAGTATCACCTTCAGGGGAACAAAAAGAAGGTATTGAATCTCAACATCCTAGTCGTTCTCGTAGCCATATATATCGTGAACGTGAGCTTGCAGAGAAACGTCTCGCGATTATTTCGTACAAGGTTGTAAGTATTCAAACCGAAATATTCGTAGAAGATTTCAGATGAGACGGAAACTATTCCTAAATAGTTGAAGGTATTGAATCTTATACTTCGATAATATTCCGATCATTTTACTTTTTAGGCAAACACCGATGCTTGTGGTCGAATGAGTATAAGTGCTCTAATGAAGTGTACGTCTGCCATACGCCAATTGGCGTACAGCACCTCACCCGATGCATTTGATGAATACTTGCAAATGGGTGCGAGTACTTCAAAAGTATGTCTTGATAGTTTTAACAAATGTATTATTGATTTGTTTATGCCGGAGTATTTAAGAAAACCAATATGGGCTGACATTCAAAAAATTTATCAACAACATGAAGAAAAACATGGTTTTCCCTGAATGCTTGGTAGCATTGATGTATGCACGGGAATGGAAAAATTGTCCAGTGGCTTGGCAAGGGCATTTTGCTAGGGGTGATAAAAAAATACCCAACAATTATGCTTGAAGTTGTTGCTTATCAAGATTTATGGATCCGCATGCATTTTTGGGATGGCGGGGGCGAATAACGATATTAATGTTTTAGATAACTCTTCGTTATTCGACCTTCTTGGCGATAATGCCCCAAGAGCACCTTATATGGTCAACGGAACTAGGTATGAACAAGGGTATTACATGGTGATGGAATTTATCCACGGTGGGCAACTTTCGTCAAATCCTTCACGACAACAACCTGATGAAAACATACGTACTTTAAAAGGAGACAAGAAAGTGCCCGAAACGATATTGAACACTCTTTTGGTGTTCTTCAAGGCCGTTGGGGTATACTACAACAACCGCACGTTAATGAGAAATTGCCACGATACGTAGAATCATGTATTGTTGCATTATTTTGCATAACATGATTATAAAAGATCAAAAATTTGCATTACGTGACTATAACGAACTGTGGGTGGATCCGTCAAGAAATTTGAGGCAACGAAGATGGGTCGAAAGATGTGATACTCACAGTCGTAAGGCAAAAGAAATACACGACCGACAAACGCATACCCAACTCCAACAGGACCTTATGGAGCATGTTTGGCTGAAGAATCTTGAACGACATGGACAACAACAAGAGAGCGATGATGATGAATAAGTATTTGCTATGTTTTGTTTTTTTTTCGTTGTCATTTCCTTTATTTTGTAACGTTTAATTTGCGGTGTGTTTTTTTAATTTCGATGTATTTTTTTTTATTTGTTGTAATTTTTTTTTCGATATATTTTTTTAATTTCGTATTTTAATATGTTTTCAAATTTAATGTTATGTTTAGTTTAATAAATGAAGTGTTTGTTTTAGTTTAGGGGTTGAAATTGAAAATATGAAATGTTATTGATGTTATTGGGATGTTATGGTTGTGGGCAGGGGTGTCATTCGGGTCGGGTCGGTCGGGTTCGGGTCAGTCGGGTCGGGTCGAAGTCGGGTCAAGCCAAAAAATAATATACCCGAACCCGACCCTATTTGAATTCGGGTTGGTCGGGTTCGGGTCGGGTCAAGTCGGGTCGGGTCAAGTCGGGTTCGGGTCAAGTCCATTTATATAATTCTAGAATTTAATTTCTTAAATTTAGTGACCAAACGTTATGAATATAATGTCTATTTGTTTTTAAAAAGTTATTATATTCATACCAGTAGAGCAATGCACAAATACATGGATTTTATTGTTGGATTTACACATTTTTTTTTTGTAATGCATTTTGTTTTCAATCTGAGGTCAATTATATAGAATGAAAATGAATATAAAACCAAATATATGAAGCAATATATGTTCATGCACTAATTTGGGCCTTTCAATTAAATAAAGATTGGGAAAAGTTAAAAAAAAAATAAAAATAATAATAAGAGTAAAATGCAGAAATCGTCCCTGTGGTTTGCCTAGATTGCAGATTTCGTTCCTACAATTTCGAAGTGCATGCCTCCCCGGAGGAAACCTTTTGATCATTTTAGTCCCCGCCCAAAGTAAAATGATGAAATACCCTCGTCTTCATCCCCTTTAAATTTCCAGGGACGAAATGCAATTTGAACAAAACCATGGGACCATTTATTTTCGAAAATAATTTTTTCAAAATTTTTTATCGGTTTTATCCGCTTTTGTCCGCTTTTTCGTACCTTTTTAGATTATTGTCCGCTTTTTATCCATTTTTCTTACGTTTTGTCTATTTTTATTCGTTTTTGCCCTTTTTATCCTTTTTTTTTCATTTTTGTTCGTGTTTCTTACATTTTGTCTATTTTTCATAACGTTTTGTTTGTTTTTAATATTTCATCATTTTGAAAAAAAAATTCAAAAAGAAAAATTTGAAAAATTTGAAAAATTCAAAATAGAATTTTTCGCAAATTTGGAATTTCTTTTTTCAAATTTGCTAAAAAAAATCTAATTATTTTTTTCCTTTTTTGTCCGTGTTTCTTACATTTTGTCTATTTTTCTTACGTTTTTGTTTGTTTTTGTAATATTTCATCATTTTGAAAAAAAATTCAAAAAGAAAAAAATTTTGAAAAAATTTGAAAAAAATTTTCAAAAAAAATTAGAATTTTTCAAGAAATTTGAAATTTCTTTTTTCAAATTTGCGAAAAAAATCTAATTATTTTTTTCCATTTTTGTCCGTGTTTCTTACATTTTGTCAATTTTATTACGTTTTTGTTTGTTTTTGTAATATTTCATCATTTTGAAAAGAAAAAAATCAAAAAGAAAAAAATTCTGAAAAAATTTGAAAAAAAAGTTTCCAAAAAAAAAAATTAGAATTTTTTCGCAAATTTGAAATTTTTTTCAAATTTAAAAATCTAATTATTTTTTCCATTTTTGTCCGTGTTTCTTACATTTTGTCAATTTTATTACGTTTTTGTTTGTTTTTGTAATATTTCATCATTTTGAAAAGAAAAAAATCAAAAAGAAAAAAATTCTGAAAAAATTTGAAAAAAAAGTTTCCAAAAAAAAAATTATAATTTTTTCGCATATTTGGAATTTCTTTTTTCAAAAATGGAAAAAAAACGGATAAAAACGAATAAAAATAGACAAAACGTAAGAAAAATGAATAAAAAACGGACAATAATCTAAAAAAATGTACGAAAAACGGATGAAAACTGATAAAATTATTTTCGGAAAAAAATTATTTTCGAAAAAAAATTTCGAAAAAAAATTATTTTTGAAAAAAAATAAATGGTCCATGTGGTTTGTTCAAATTGCGGATTTCGTCCCTGGAAATTTAAAGGGGATGAAGACGAGGGTATTTCAGTCATTTCACTTTGGGCAGGGACTAAAATGATCAAAAAGGTTTCCTCCCAGGGAGGCCGCCTGCACTTTCGAAATTGTAGGGACGAAATCTGCAATCTGGGCAAACCACAGGGACGATTTCTGCATTTTACTCTAATAATAATAATAAATTTAAGTCGGGTTAGTCGGGTCGACCCGAACCCGAATTTTCAAATATTTTGAACCCGATACCCGACCCTAGTTCGTACTCGGGTTAATCGGGTTGACCTGATTGACCCGAATTGGATTTTGGACGAGTAACGACCAATATCCTTAGTCGGGTTCGGGTCCGGGTCGGGTCGGGAAATATGACACCCCTAGTTGTGGGTGTTTTTTGGGGATGTTAATGTTAAATGTTAAAGCTGATGTGGCGCTGACGTGGACGGTATTATTGGTGTTATGGTGTTATGATTGAACATGCTCTAAGGTGTCTGATTAAGTTAAAATAAAAAGATATTGAATTTTTGCAAGACACATATGCTCTGTACTTGTTAGAAAAAAGGTAAATTCTACAATGATAAATAGGTTTGCTAAAAATGCCACACTTGGTTTTTAAGACTATTAGAGCACTCGCAATCATGCCCTCAAGTTAAGGTTTACCCTCCTGCCACGTCAGCGCCATATCAGCTTTAATATTTCACCTTAACTCACTCAAAAAACACTCACAATCATAACATCCAAGTTAAGGTTTAAAATTTGATATTTTCAAATTCAACACCTAAACTGAAACAAACACTTCATTTATTAAAAAACATATCACATTAAATATTAAAACACAAAGTACATTAAACAATAAACACGAATTACATTAAACATTAAAACTACAACGAGATTGAGTAAAAATAAAACTACTAAAACTTAAGAATACGAATCACCTGAGTCATTCGGACAGAAGAAGGAGCTGGCAGACGAATACTATGATTTGAAGAAGAAAGAGCTGGATCAAAGGCAAAAGGAGTTGGAGCTGGAGCAAAAGAGATCAGAAAGGGAAGACAAAATATTGACACTAGAACAAGAAAAACTTGAATTTGAGCGACAAAAGAAATATGATAAAGATATCATATTCTATTGCACGCCAATCAACCCATTTTTGCCCGCACTACAACAACAAAAAATGCAGGAAATCAAAGACTCGATCAAGGCACGCCACAACCTAGATTTTTAATAAGTGTTGTAATGTTTTAATAAGTTTCGTAATGTTTTTATTTTATTAGAACTATTATGTAACATTTTAATTATTAATGAAATTTTATTTTGTGTTAAAAATGTTAAAAAAAAATGATCTTGGTCGCCCTTACTGGGGCACCTAATCGCCTGAAGGTCGCTGGAGAGAGAAAACTGACGTGACAGTAAAAAGTAAGGGCATTGAATCCCCTTTCGAACCAAATTTTAGCTTTTATTTAGAGCTTTCAATCCCACATCGGGTAAAGAAACCACATTTTTTTTAGTTTATATCATGTGACGTATATGACTCATATAAATTGAGACTTGTACCATTTTGTTCCACTTGAATCGAACATTGATAACGGAACTATCAAAGCAAGAATTCAAATGACATAAATGTTATTTATTCCTAATTTATTTTTGTTTTTACTTTTACATAATTTAGCGAGTTGAGAAATAGGTTCCAAAAAAAATAATAATACTACGTAATAAATTGTATGTTTGCTCGAGGTTTTACAATTTTTTGTCATTTCATACAGTTTAGGTAAATGAGTAATTCAAATATTTAATTTTTCCGATAGATAAAACTGGTAGGATATGTTATCACACTTTGTCCATTTTTATAAGTAGTTAATGGTAATATGATCACATATATACTTTTTTCATTGAAATATTCATTACCATCACATAGATACTAAAAGTACAAGTGGATTTTGATGTTCGATAAGAACATAAAACCAATCATCTCAACAAATGGCAGGTCAAATGCAAAGAAGATAACAAGTCAAAAGAACGCTACAAAGAAAGACTTGTCTTCGCAAGGCCAAAGGTTAAACAAAATGGTAAACAAGCAAGGATCGAGTAGGTATGATAGTACATCATAATCATCTACAAAATTGATGCATGAAATAACCATCAAAAAATAAAAACAATATACTGCAATTTAGGCAACGCTTTATTATAAATAAATGGAGACCTAACTGAGAAGGTTTCAATCGTCACATTCATGTACAAGGAACAAACACAATAATTCTGGATTCAAAGAAAAGCTTATACCGTAATAACTATGTATCTATTTGTTAGAAACACAAACCTCACTTGACTCAAATTCAAATTTTCTTTTGAGTTTTCAATCCCACATGGGTATATAAAAGAAACTTGGCTTGCATATAGGCTGTAATGTATATAGTTCACCTACATTGAGATAAATATGTTGTTGTTGCTTTGGATTCGCCATTTAGATATAGCAAAATATCCTACTGAAGTGTCTGACACAATAACCAATTTGAGTTCTCAAATTTTTTTGTTCAATTACCAAAATTTTGCGAGTTCGGTTAGATTTGGTGTATAAATGTTTAAATTTGATTTTGCTAAAACAAAGTATAAGAATGAAATCTCAGATTGCTATAAATTAGTTTACACTCTAGTTTTCTTTCGTTATACAATACTAGACGAGTACCTGCGCCTAGCGGCAGCGATGTCTAGTTTTCTGCAAAGTTCCGATGACCCATAAGTTTCTTTCAACAAACTGTATTTGTAGCATTAGAGAATCGTTTTCGAATAACTACAATTCTGATGCGTGGTTGCATAGCAGCATAAATATATAGTTTTTTAAAAAATTATGTGCAGTCGATCTAAGTGTGTGAGTATATTTTCTAATATGATTGTTTTAAGTTATTAAGATTTTTAGTAATAATAGATTCAAGCATTACAAAAAGCAACGGTATTATGTAGTTGGAAATATTATATTGTAGTTTAGAGGTATAGCCAACATGTGTGACCGCTTTTTCTTGTTTTGTCAGTAATTTAGGCAGTGATAACTATTTTTTACATGTGTAACGTTTATCATTTGGTGTGTGGCTTTTAAAATTGTAACTTTGTAAATTGGATATCACCATATAAGATTATTTTGTACTATCAATTTGTATAGATATTTATGCATTGTTCAAAGCTATTTGTTTGAGGTACAAATAATTATCGCTAAAGATAACAATACTATTTATTTTTGTGATTTTAATAAACTTACATAACATTATTGATACACCTGACCAAAGGGCTATACAATATATATTAACTTTTAAACGACGATTCATATATGCTAGTCCCTTAAATGGTGCAAGAGCAACATTTTTTAAAATAACATTATACAAATGACAAATTACACGTGTCAAAGCAAAATAAACCAAAAACTACAATTACTTGGTCTCTCCTTTCAAAAAAATTGTCACGGGTTCCACAACTACTTCATCATTTCTCATATAATTTTGTCAAATTTGAAACCCGATTTCACCCGGGTGGTTTAACTGGTTGAACCGTTCCGATAAAAAAACAGGTCGATTTAAACCGAGTCAACCCGATAGGTCGGGTCGAAAAAATGTCAAATTAAACCGGGTCAGCCCGCCGGGTTTGAAGCGTCCCGGTCAACCCGTATCGGTTTCAACGGGTCAACCCGGTATCGGTTTCAATTGGTTGTTTTTAATTTGGTAGATGTGCTTTTAATTGGGTGTACAATGTGAATAAATTATTGTACTTTTAAGTAATGGGGTGTTTTAATAAGAGTATTAATTATATTATTTATTTCTCTCTCCATTGACCATGTTTTCAACATTCAACTTTCAACATTTTTCACTTTTTCCACTTTGACCATTTTTCCATTTTATATAGTAAAGATTACAAAATTTAGAGCAAATTGAAAATAATTCAAAATAATTGACTACAAAAGTTCATATGAGTTCTCAACTTCTTTTGTCATTATGAATACTAGACGAGTACCCGCGCCTAGCGGCAGCGATGTCTAGTTTTCTGCAAAGTTCCGATGACCCATAAGTTTCTTTCAACAAACTGTATTTATAGCATTAGAGAATCGTTTTCGAATAACTACAATTCTGATGTGTGGTTGCATAGCATCATAAATATATAGTTTTTAAAAAAATTATGTGGAGTCGGTCTAAGTGTGTGAGTATATTTTCTAATATGATTGTTTTAAGTTATTAAGATTTTTAGTAATAATAGATTCAAACATTAAAAAAACCAACGGTATTATGTAGTTGGCAATATTATATTGTAGTTTAGAGGTATAGCCAACATGTGTGACCGTTTTTTCTTGTTTTGTCAGTAATTTAGGTAGTGATAACTATTTTTTTTACATGTGTAACGTTTATCATTTGGTGTGTGGCTTTTAAAATTGTAACTTTGCAAATTAGATATCACCATATAAGATTATTTTGTACTATCAATTTGTATAGATATTTATGCATTGTTCAAAGCTATTTGTTTGAGGTACAAATAATTATCGCTAAAGATAACAATACTATTTATTTTTGTGATTTTAATAAACTTACATAACATTATTGATACGCTGGACAAAGGGCTATACAATATATATTAACTTTTAAATGAACGATTCATATATGCTAGTCCCTTAAATGGTGGAAGAGCAACATTTTTTAATATAACATTATACAAATGACAAATTACATGTGTCAAAGCAAAATAAACCAAAAACTACAATTACTTGGTCTCTTCTTTCAAAAATATTGTCACGGGTTCCACAACTACTTTATCATTTCTCATATAATTTTGTCAAATTTGAAACCCGATTTCACCCAGGTGGTTCAACTGGTTGAACCGTTCGATAAAAAAACAGGTCGATTTAAACCGAGTCAAACCGATAGGTTGGGTCGAAAAATGCAAATTAAACCGGGTCACCACGGGTTTGAAGCGTCCCGGTCAACCCGTATCGGTTTCAACAGTCAACCCGGTATCGGTTTCAACGGGTCAACCCGGTATCGGTTTCAATTGGTTGTTTTTAATTTGGTAGATGTGCTTTTAATTGGGTGTACAATGTGAATAAATTATTGTACTTTTTAGTAATGGAGTGTTTTAATAAGAGTATTAATTATATTATTTATTTCTCTCTCCATTGACCATGTTTTCAACATTCAACTTTCAACATTTTTCACTTTTTTCACTTTGACCATTTTTCCATTTTATATAGTATAGATATAGATATAGATATAGATTATAGCAAGTTGGGTAATTAGTCTAACATATTTGGTTTTGACATCGTACGAATTTGTTGAATATGTCATCACTCTTTGCCTGTTTCCTAATTCCTATGAGTAGTTAATGGGTAAAATATGATTGAATAACTACGTCATTATGATGCCTCTTTGAGTTTGTAAAACCAAAATTATAACAGGTTAGGAGGATTTAGACACTCTTTGATCACTCTTTGAGTTTGTATCGTTAGTTCGTTATACAGAAATTATGATGGGTGTATTTGCCATATTAAGCATCTTCTTTACTCAAATATAGCTTTTGTTTTTAATTCAATCCACATTAGTAAAGAAATGAGACTTGGCTTGCTTATATACTTTAATGTATATAAAAGTAGAGTAAAGCAATTCTGAATATTGTCTTTTACGAGTTATGAGTCTCAATACCGTCTTCCACGATATATAGGGGAAATTAAGATTTAGGGTTATTAATGTAAAACAAGTTAAAGTTCAAGGGTAATTTATCAAAAAAAACTTGGAAACTAAATGATGGGTTGTATTTTTCTAGTTATTTGTGATTAGTTATTACTGTTCTTTTACAATTTATATAGTTGAATGTTCTTTATACATATAAAAAATTATGTTTCGGCCCTCCCAACGAAAGTTCTCAAGTTCTGCCATTGGGCAAAGAGGCTTTTTCCGAGTCTATCAAAGGTAGAAAATGACCTCCGGCCTTGCAAGGGGTGAGGATCGAATCATTGACCTTTATTTCCAGAGGTAAGGGTATTACCCACTTGATCCAAGCCTTGCTCTAGCCATATACTTTAATGTATCTGATTCACCTAAATTGAGATTACCATTTTGTTGTTGTGTTGAATTCACCATTTTGATAGAGCAAATTGTCAAAGTTTGGGGTTCCTCTATGCAATAACCGATTTGAGTTCTTAATTTTTTTTTTGTCACATTTACAAAATTTTGCGAGTTTGGTTAGATTTAGTGTACAAATTTTTAAATTCAAATGCTGTTGCATGTAGTTAATGAGTAAAATATGATTGCATAATTATGTCATTGTGATGATTTTTTAAGTTTGTAAAACCAAAACTATAAAAAGGCTTGTTTGGTAATGAATAGAAAAAGATAATAGACTTTCACCAGCAATGCAAGTTATGGCAACAGGGTCGGGAATGTCGGGGATCATATTTCTCATCCTCATCTCCGTTTTCCACTCTCCATCCCCATCCCCGCCCCAATCTCCGTTGGGGAATAGTTTTACATCCCCATACTCGTCCCTAACGGGGATCGGGGATCCCCGCGGGAATTTGGGGATTTTTTTTATCCTTATCAAGAAAACGTAATAAATACATAAACTCGTCTAAAATATAAAGAATTTGACCCATAAATTATCTCAAGAAACGTACATCACTCATACTTAAATTTGTTACAATGTTAATTCAACTTTAAAGAATCGTAGATATTGAGACAACACATATTATCAGAATAACGTGCATTATATGTGAGTATTTGAACAAAACAATGGTTAAGTAATATATAATAATTAATGTTTAATTGTTTACGCTTAATAACCTATTTGATCATTTAAATATCACACATGCTTATAAATTAGTTGTCAATACTCATAGAAATATACATAAAAAAGTAAATGATGTATGGCTATACATATAATTTTAATATAGTTATACATTAAAAAGATCGGGCCGGGTTCGGGTTCGGGTTCGGGTTCGGGGATCGGTGTTATCCCCATCCCCGCCTCCTACCGGTTACGTAATTCAGAGATTCCCCGTCCTCGTCCTCATCCCCGGTCATATCAGGGATTCCCCAGTTAAATCGAATTTGGGGATCGGGTCCTTATCGGATATGGGTTATTTTTGCTATCCCTACAAGTTGTATATATTTGCTTTATTAAGTGACTCTTTTTGTTAAAGCTTTGAGTCCCACATCGGCCAATGAATAAAAAAATTTGCTTGTTTATATCATGTGATGTGTAAGGCTCATATAAATTGGGATTGGTATCAAGTTGTCGTAGATAACTTCCTATTATGGTAGAGCAAGATATCATAATAAAAGTTCTTTTGCGATAAATTGATTTGAGTTCTTTTCTTTTTTTTCCTTATTTTACAAAACTAATATGCGTAGCTTTTAAAGTATCTAGTTACAAAAATATCATTTTAATTCTCATCTTTTTGTCATTATAAATATCTAGCGAGTTTGGTCAAACATATTTAGTTTTGATATTGTATGAAACATACATTTGCAAGAAAACATGTTCTTTGCCGCTCTGGTATACCATATTTTCAAATTAGATTCTTCTAATTGACTATTTTATCAGATGTCCCCGAAGGGACTCTTCTACTTGACTACTGATAGTTTTTCTCGCGTGAGTTGGTATATAGTGGTTCAACTTATCAGTCTCCACTTTCAAATGTGGAGTTTTGGTATTGCAATGCCAGTTTCTGTTTAGTATGATCTCGGCTCTTGCGCTACTTGACTGTCAGAGTGGCGGTTGTTTGTAGCTCATCGATGTGAAGGTTGTTGGTATTGATTTTAGAAATTACAATCATTCTTGCATATTTTTTATGCACGTTAGCGTTTTGGTATTTCTCATTAGTATTGGTCATAGTTCAATTATGGTTGCTAGTATAACTTTCTATTGTTGTTAAACCAAAGTCGACTATGATAATTCTTATCCAAATTAAAGATAAAACTGTCAATTTACTCTTCAAAAACTCCCCGCCCAGCTTATAAAAGATTAGGCCGTATATCAATCGATAACATATACTGTCAATTTACTCTACTATTGATTTACATAATTTCGTAAATGACCAAATCTATTATTTGATTGGGGCCGAGGGCCAAATAGACATCGCAAAATTATGGTCTTATGTTTATCTTTGCTCTGCGAATCATAATAGAAACAAGTGAGTTGGAAACATATACTAGATACTTTCTTTGTTTGTTGAGTATGTGTTTCATATTTATTATCAAGTGGCAGCTAATACTACTTATTGATCATACATATGGGGTTGATTAGAATTGATATTGGATCTTGTTGTTTTCTTATAACTTTTCATTGGCAACTTTTCGTAGTTGTCGACTTGTCGGGCTTATTAGTCCTTTTTTTTTTTTTTTTTTTTTTTAACTGCAAAAATAATATATAAACATAAGAGATGACCACTAGCAAGGAAATAGGATCCAAGATAACAATACAATTCTAGAAAACAAAAATCTACAAATTTTAGAACCATCCCAGAACTTTAACTGCAAAAGACGTAAAAAGATTGAAAAAAATTTATGCCAATTACAGAAAAACTTAAGACATAAGAAAAAACCTCATCATTGAACCTTTTATCTTTGCGAGTGTTACATTTATTTGAATTCGGGTCCTATATGAAATAATCTTTTGTCCCTTTGTGTGAATATGTAACAATGGTATTGCACACCCTTTATGTGAATATGAATATTATCATGTATTTTGGCCTGTTCTAATATATAAACCGGCGTATACTCGTATACCATAATATGAGTGGGATGATCTTTATAGACTATACTGTACATGTTATAAAAAATGCTTATTATAATGTCACATGACTAAAATTTGATGTGGGTATTTGTTACTCAAATTCAGCTTTTATTGTGAGTTTTGAGTTATCAGTCTTCACACATCCATTCTCATAGAGCAAATTATTATTTGACTTGTTCGTGTTTATGCACTAATCGATTTGAATTCTCAATCTTTTATTTTTTTTCTTTCTTTTTGTATACACTAAAAGTTTAGCATGATGGGTTAGGTTCAAAATATGAATTAATTTTCAAATTCAAATGTTGTTGTGTTTGATTATGATTGATTCAGCTGGAGCAAAGTATTAGATGAGATCCCAAATGTTACAAATCCATATCGATTCTCAATTGTTTTTGTTATCTTACCAAATTTAGGGAGATGAGTAATATGTCCAAAATATTATATTGCATTTATAAAAAAATAATAATTTATGTTGTTGTCCATGAAGTTCTAAGAATTGAATCGATGTTATTACTACACTTCACTAAACACATGTTATGCATTTTAGCTATTAGAGAGTTACTAATCTTGTATGAATACTTTATCATTTGCATATTACCACATTAGTGTGATCAATTTGAACCAAAACAACAACGCGAACCTGGATTTATAGATTTTGTGCATATTGACCTTATATGTCGACCAAATGAACGTACGGACTTGGGAATTGGTCCATCATTTCTAGCAACATTAGGTCCATCATTTCTAGCAACATTAGATAGTTTTGTCAATAAATTAATAATGAATTCATGTGTAAGACTTTGACATGTGAATGTGATACGATAAGTTGTACTTAAATTCAAAAACGGGTAGGTTATACAACCCCCTTTTTTTACAAAAAATGACACCCTCTATTTTTTTGCAGTTTTTTTTACTTTTATAATTTTGTTTATATCAAAAACTATAAACCTAAAAGTACGGAACATAAAATATAAAGTTTAATAAGTCAAATGCTTAAAATTTTCAGAAATACGACACAAAACTGACAAAAAACCCCCTTATGTCACTCATGGGGGGTTGTATAGTATTACCCTTTTGTCGAGATAAAATGGCCAAATTCAAGCCATTTAGAACGATATTAAACATAAAACAAATTTGAATTGTATTCACGTGAGACACCTTTGACATGTGATATGATAAGAGGATGTACAACGTTAACGTGAAAACGGCGTTGGAGGCGTTAGTCCGTTGGAGGGCATGAGAAATAACAGCGTTAATGGGGGGCGTTGGCTCCTTAACGCCCGTTAAGAGCAAGGGAAAAAAAAACATTTTGAAAATATTACAAAACTAGCCCCTCAACGGCTAGTAGCCATTACATTTTTAAAAAAAATTACGTAAAACCCCCTAACGGCTAGTTTTTTTTTAAAAAAATTCAAAAACATTTTTTTACCACTATAAATACCCAACTAAAACTCTATTTTTTTCACACTTCCTCTCACACTTTATATACTTCCTCTAACACTTTCATAATTCAAGAATCAAGTTCGTTCACAATGGATCCAAATGAATTTGGTGATATTCCTCTGTCTTGGTCAGACAGAGAAGACCAAAAAGACTTCCAATTTATGGTCCGCGTCACGGTATCACCTTCAGTTGGAACAAAAAGAAGGTATTGAATCTCAACATCCTAGTCGTTCTCGTAGCCATATATATCGTGAACGTGAGCTTGCAGAGGAACGTCTGCGCAACGATTATTTCGTACAAGGTTGTAAGTATTCAAACCAAAATATTCGTAGAAGATTTCGTATGAGCCGGAAACTATTCCTGCAAATAGTTGAAGGTAATTGAATCTTATACTTCGATAATATTCCGATCATTTTACTTTCTTTAGGCAAACACCTGATGCTTGTGGTCGAATGAGTATAAGTGCTCTAATGAAGTGTATGCGTCGCCATACGCCATCATGGCACGGCACCTCACCCGATGCATTTGATGAATACTTGTAAATGGGTGCGAGTACTTCAAAAGTATGTCTTGATAGTTTTAACAAATGTATTATTGATTTGTTTATGCCGGAGTATTTAAGAAAACCAATATGGGCTGACATTCAAAAAATTTATCAACAACATGAAGAAAAACATGGTTTTCCGGGAATGCTTGGTAGCATTGATCTGTATGCACCGGGAATGGAAAAATTGTCCAGTGGTTTGGCAAGGGCATTTTGCTAGGGGTGATAAAAAATACCCAACAATTATGCTTGAAGTTGTTGCTTTTCAAGATTTATGGATCCGCATGCATTTTTGGGATGGCGGGGGCAAATAACGATATTAATGTTTTAGATAACTCTTCGTTATTCGACGACTTTCTTGCTGATAATGCCCCAAGAGCACCTTATATGGTCAACGGAACTAGGTATGAACAGGGTATTACTTGGTCGGTGGAATTTATCCACAGTGGGCAACTTTCGTCAAATCCTTCACGGCAACAACCGATGAAAAACATACGTACTTTAAAAGGAGACAAGAAAGTGCCCGAAAAGATATTGAACACTCTTTTGGTGTTCTTCAAGGCCGTTAGGGTATACTACAACAACCGGCACGTTAATGGGAAATTGCCACGATACGTAGAATCATGTATTGTTGCATTATTTTGCATAACATGATTATAAAAGATAAAAAATTTGCATTACGTGACTATAACGAATTGTGGGTGGATCCGTCAAAGAAATTTGAGGCAACGAAGATGGGTCGAAAGATGTGATACTCACAAGTCGTAAGGCAAAAGAAATACACGACCGACAAACGCATACCCAACTCCAACAAGACCTTATGGAGCATGTTTGGCTGAAGAATCTTGAACGACATGGACAACAACAAGAGAGCGACGATGATGAATAAGTATTTGCTATGTTTTGTTTTTTTTTCGTTGTCATTTCCTTTTATGTTGTAACGTTTAATTTGCGGTGTGTTTTTTTAATTTCGATGTATTTTTTTTTATTTGTTGTAATTTTTTTTCGATGTATTTTTTTAATTTCTTATTTTAATATGTTTTCAAATTTAATGTTATGTTTAATTTAATAAATGAAGTGTTTGTTTTAGTTTAGGGGTTGAAATTGAAAATATGAAATGTTATTAATGTTATTGGGATGTTATGGTTGTGGGCAGGGGTGTCATTCGGGTCGGGTCGGTCGGGTTCGGGTCAGTCGGGTCGGGTCAAGCCAAAAAATAATATACCCGAACCCGACCCTATTTGAATTCGGGTTGGTCGGGTTCGGGTCAAATCGGGTCGGGTCAAGTCGGGTCGGGTCAAGTCGGGTTCGGGTCAAGTCCATTTATATAATTCTAGAATTTAATTTCTTAAATTTAGTAACCAAACGTTATGAATATAATGTCTATTGGTTTTTAAAAGGTTATTATATTCATACCAGTAGAGCAATGCACTAATACATGCATTTTATAGTTGGATTTACACATTTTCTTTTTGTAATGCATTTTGTTTTCAATCTGAGGTCAATTATATAGAATGAAAATGAATATAAAACCAAATATATGAAGCAATATATGTTCATGCACTAATTTGGGCATTTCAATTAAATAAAGATTGAGAAAAGTTAAAAAAAAAAAAAAAATTTAAATCGGGTTAGTCGGGTCGACCCGAACCCGAATTTTCAAATATTTTGAACCCGATACCCGACCCTAGTTCGTACTCGGGTTAATCGGGTTGACCCGATTGACCCGAATTGGATTTTGGACCCGAGTAACCCGACCCGAATATCCTTCGTCGGGTTCGGGTCCGGGTCGGGTCGGGAAATATGACACCCCTAGTTGTGGGTGTTTTTTGGGGATGTTAATGTTAAATGTTAAAGCTGATGTGGCGCTGACATGGACGGTGTTATTGGTGTTATGGTGTTATGATTGAACATGCTCTAAGGTGTCTGAGTAAGTTAAAATAAAAAGATATTGAATTTTGCAAGACACATATGCTCCGTACTTGTTAGAAAAAAGGTAAATTCTACAATGATAAATAGGTTTGCTAAAAATGCCACACTTGGTTTTTAAGACTATTGTTAGAAAAAAGGTAAATTCTACAATGATAAATAGGTTTGCTAAAAATGCCACACTTGGTTTTTAAGACTATTAGAGCACTCGCAATCATGCCCTCAAGTTAAGGTTTACCCTCCTGCCACGTCAGCGTCACATCAGCTTTAATATTTCACCTTAACACACTCAAAAAACACTCACAATCATAACATCCCAAGTTAAGGTTTAACATTTGATATTTTCAAATTCAACACCTAAACTGAAACAAACACTTCATTTATTAAAAAACATATCACATTAAATATTAAAACACAAAGTACATTAAACAATAAACACGAATTACATTAAACATTAAAACTACAACGAGATTGAGTAAAAATAAAACTATTAAAACTTAAGAATACGAATCACCTGAGTTCCAACCCTCGTCACTTGAAGAGGAATAAAACTCGCCATTAAAGAGCTTTGTCTCTATGATGTCAAAGTAGTTATCTCGAAGATATTGAGCTTCCCTGGCTTCTTGTTCACGACGAGCAGCTTCCTCGCGTAACTCATGTTCCATAATCTCTCTATAGTTTTCTTCGTCATGTTCAAGTTGACGAAGGGAAGCCTCACTTAACCCAAATGGATTGTTTTCAAGATCCACCTGTGGACTGTTAGCAGCTGGAGGGTTAACAATTGGATTGTTCACAGGTGGAGTGTTTAAAAATACATTTTCCGGTTGGAAAACCGGAAAGACATCTTCAGGTGGTGTTGAGTAAACCTCAAATTCTTTTGGAGTTGGAAAGCTAGTTTCCGGCAACTGAGTTAGAGTTGGAAAGCTAGTTTCCAGCAGCTGTTGTGGACTTGAAAATTGCTGAGAAAAATCTTTGCGAGACATTTTTGTGTGTGTGAGTTGTGTGTGTAAGTTGTGTGTTCTAAACAACTCTGGTAGAGTTGTATATATAGGCATAGTTGATTTTGAATTTGAATAAATCTCGCTCATATTTGATTTTTTAATTTCAAATTTGAATTTAAATTTATCCCGCTCATAATTAACCAGTATAATTTAAATATGAATTTGAATAGGTTGAGGGGGTGTAAGTGCAAATTTATTTGAAATGGTGTAGGGGTGAAATGAATTTTTCCCCCCTACCCTTAACGCCCCGTTACCTTGGTAACTTGGGGCCTTTAACGTGCAAATAACTTGGCATATGGTGTGGGTAACGCCATCTAACGCAGGTTAACGTGGGAATAACGCCTCCCCCACGTTAACGTTGCAACTGCTCTTATTTGAGTAAGTATAAACTAAAAATCGACTTAGAAGTAAATAATAAGCTACAGATAATTAAACAATTTTTTTGAGACATGATACTTCTTCGAACATGGCCCGTATCTTGTACATTCTTCTTTCAAAGATATTGCGGAACATCTTACATTTAGAAGAAGAATTCAAGTTCTTGGAATAGGTTTGTCAGATTTTTTTGCCCAGATAATCCTATAGGAACTCGGTTTTGTATAGCTTCAGAGCTTGAAGAGATCCCACATAATCAAGAAAATGAAGCGAAAGATTTTCTTATATGTGGGTGAGTAGAAATGCATATCGGATCGTCTTGTTTTCTTGTGACTTCTTATTAATTGGCATCTTTTTTTTTTTTTTCATTTTTGTGTGGATTAATTGGCATTTTTTTTACTTGTCGAGCTTATCACTCTTTATCTTTTTGAGAGTGTTACATTTCCTTTAATTTGGGTTTATATAAAATAATCTCCATATAGTTATGTAACAATGGTGTTGCGCACCCTTTATGTGAATAAGAAAATGATCTACTATTTTGCCTTATTCCTAATACATAATGATGGTCCATCACTTTGGTATTCTCGTATACCATAACATGACTAAAATGTGTTGTGTGTATATCTTTGTTAAGCAACTCCTTCACTCAACTTTTGTTTTGAGTTTTCTATCCCACATAGCAATAGTAAAGAAACTTTTGCTTACTTATATATTGTTATGCATATGCTTTCTCCAAATTGAGAAAGACGTTATGTTGTTGCGGGTGGAATGTCATTTTGTTAGCACATCTAACAAAGTAGGCTTTTCATATGCGATATAAGATCATTTGAGGACAAAAGATTATTTACATACCAAGGGATCAATCTCCACCATCCATTTTTATTTGATCTAATGGATGAGATTAATCCAAACAATATAAAAAACCAACTTTTATCATTTTTTTTCAAATATTAATAACTTTCAAACCGTTAATCGTTAAGCGAAAAAAAAAAATATCATTGACGAGACATTTAATTATCTTTCTATAGATAGGCACTTTGATATACTTTCGACAAAAAAAAATTTTTTTCGTTCACGTTTTTTAAGTTTTTTTCGTTTATGAAATTCTTTGAAAAATCATATATGATATAACACTAATTTGATATTAGTGTAAAATCATATATGATATGTAATATCATATGTGATATTAGTGTAAAATCACATATGATATCACATGTGATATTATATATCATATATGATTTAACACTAATATCACATGTGATATTCAATTTAGTGTTTTCTCATATATGATTTTTTTACGCAAATTTCAGAACGTAAAATAAACGAAAAAGACTAAAAACGTGAAAAAATGATTTTTTTTTCGAAAGTATATCAAAGTGCCCGTCTATAGAAAGATAATTAAATGCTCGTCGCGACGGTGCAAATATTTTCGCTTAATGATAAACGGTTTAAGAGATATTTAAATTATAAAAAATGAGTGAAATAATAAAATGATTTTAAATCTCAGCCATTGATTTTCTTTTTAAATGGATGGTAGAGATGAGTCCCTTGGTATGTGAGAAAAGTTTGGTATGTAAAATAACTCTCCTCTTCATATGCAAGAACCAATTTAATTTCTCAATATTTTTGGGTCACAAAATTCACGAGTTTAGTTAAGTTAATAAAGTTGAGATCAATACAGATATCATATTTACCATAGATCCAATAAATCAATCTTAGTCATTCATTTTTTTATCAAAATTAATTAAAAAAAAATAAAACTATTTTTCACATTTTTTTAAAAACAACATATCTTGCAAACGGTAATCTTCAAACTATTAAAAATACACCATCACAACGAGAATTAAATTATTTTTCTATAGATATGCACTTCTTTATATTTTCACCAAACTTTTTTTTTTCAAAAATTCCGCCAAGAAAAATCACACATGATTTGTAAAATCATATATAATTTTCAAAAATCACATGTGATTCGATTTTTACAAATCACATATGATTTGCAAAAATTATATGTGATTTTCACAAATCACATATGATTTTTCTTGGCCGAAAGTTTGAAAAAAGAAATTGTTAAAAATATATAGAAGTGCATATCTATAGAAAGATAATTTAATTCTCGTCGCGATGATATGATTTTTTTCGGTAACTATTAACGGTTTGCGAGATATTTAATTTTTAAAAAAATGGTGAAAGTTTATTTTTTTGTTTTAATTAGAAAAATGAATGATTATAATTGGTTAGGTTAATAATATGAATATTCAGATTCATAAACTGCGGCATTTGTTGTTTCATACCGCTAGAGCAAAGTATTAGAATGAGATTTCATATACCGTTTTCGAGAAGATAATGACTAATAAACCCAACAAGAAGATCCGATATGCAATACCTAATCAACCCCATATCATCATTAAGTTTTAGCTGCCACTTGATAGGAAAATAAGAACCAACACTGATAACTCCACATTCGCAAGTGATGACTAATAAGCCGAAGTGTCATATGCCAACTAACTCAAGTAAAATAAGGTATACCAAAGCACATGTTTTCTCAACTACCATCACAAGAAATGGAAGTCAAAAGAAAGAACCTTTTCTTTATTTTGGCAACAATATCAATCAATACTACAACTTACATAATTCCAATATATATAGTGTATATTTTGGTAACATATAACAATTTCCTTGATTTATACCATTAGTTACTTAAAAGTACAACTTGCTACTCGTCAATAATCCTACCAAGTTACTAAACAATTGAAATCTACCAGTAAATCAAAATGATAACTTTTTATCTTAACACAATGCTACCATGTTTGTGTACACTTTTTTTTTTTCTTTTTTTTTACACTTCTAATATGCACCACCTAGAGTTGACTTACATTGCTGGTCAAAGTCTCAATCATCTTTTCATTACCAAACAACCCATTTACAAGAACCCAATCCTCAATCATTTCTTGCGAATTAACAGACTAGATTAGGAGGAACACGATGATCAGCAAGCCTGCAAGTTGGCCGTTGACCATCCAGACTTCCCTCTTAAATCACGTTGACCAAATACACCAACTCTTAAATCACGTTGACCAAATACAACAAAATCTTTACATCATTGTTCTTTAGCAAATACTCGATCATATACCTAACACTTTTCATTAAGTCCTCGTGTAGCAAAACCCCACGACCCGACTACATGCTTCATAAAGTATGGACTCGTTTGCTTTCAAGATTTTCTTGATCTCATTATTGGATAAAAAGCTAGTCACTTTGGTGGTTTCATAAGGTGTCAGTCTCCTAAAATCATACAATGTAGCTAATCCTCACATGTTTTGTAACATGTTTAAAAGCTTTGATCTTGCATTTGTTGCATGCTACCATTCGTTTTCTTTCGTTAATCTAACAACTTCAAGCCGAAGTTTTTCTAATTGGGTTCTTTGTTTCTTGTTAATTAGTCCAAGTTTAGAAGCACTTTTTGATCACGTGGGATCTCTTCATACGTCGAAGCAATACCAAAACCTGTTCCAATAGGATTATCAAGAATTAAAAGATCAAATATCCTATTCCACGAACTCGGATTCTTTTTAAGTGTAAGATGTTCCATATTATGCTTCAAAGAAGAGGTAACAAGATTCGGGCCTAGTTGGAAGAAGTTTCGAGTCATGGAAGAACACCCTGGGCCACCTTGAAGCCAAATGAGAAATGGGACTTGTGATAGTAGTGAAAGGTTGTTTAAGTGCATTTGGCTTCGTAAAGCCAAACGAGAAGTGGCGGAGTTGATGGTAAGATAGCCTGATTTCGTTGTGGTGGTGGAGGAGATGGAAGTTGGTGGTCAATGGTCAACTTGCAGAATATATTCAAAAATATGGGAATTTGATAAATGTAGTGGTGTTTAGTGTTGGTCATCTTGTGCTTGCTGATTAGTCTGTTAATTCATGCTATATTTGCTTTAAGCTTATTAGAGCATGGAGTGTCATGGCACACCAAGCCTCTTCATTTGGGCCCCACTTGTGCCACATCACTTCCACATCACTCCAACACACTTACTTAAAAATACCCTCCAATTACGACTAACTCAAACCTCTTCATTTGGGCCCCACTCACACTCATTTTATTTCTTTTCCATAATTTTCAAACACAATAAAAATACCTCACAATTTTTCCTTATTGCCATTTCATTTAGACGTGTATACCATCAAAGCTTCCAAATCCATTGCATGTCAGCCCATGAACGAATTGGCTCCAAAGCCCACGTCCAATTCAATTCCAATTGACATACAATTTCTGTCAAACCTAAGGCCCAATCACAAATGAGTCCGATCCAAATGATAGATACACATAATCGGGTATAAGAGGACATAGCATATTAACCTAAACAAAATACATCTCAAAATAAAACGCCTACCATCATATTTCTCTCATCACAAAAAAATGCCTCCACCTTAATTCCTTAAACATATCTGCTTTCTCTCCCACCACAAAAAAAAAGTAACCGTTTGATATTAAGGGTAATATTCAAACGTTTATATTCAAAAAGTGTTTGTCTTGTTGTGTGTCGTTGGAGTGGCGAATTGGGGATCCGCGAGGGTGGCTGGTGTGGTGGCGGTGGCCGGTGAGAAGTAGCGAGGGTGCCACGTTGGAGTGGCTAACGTTTTCCGCCGTGACACTCTATGCTCTTAGCGTCCCATATCGGCCAATAAAAAGAAATATTGCTTGTTTTAAGGGTCCTTTAGTGGGGTTGGATTGAGATTTAGAATTTGAATTTGAGGTAAGTTTAGGAGAAAAAAAATATATTTTATAATAAACTTTAAATAATATATATATTATTTTGAATGATAAAGTAGTAAATATATATATATATATATATATATATATAGGGAAGAGATCCGGTAAGAAAAAAAACTAAAATGAGAAAAATAAGAAGAATTTTTAGCCACACATTTCAAATAAGGGAGAGATTTTTAAGGGGAGATGCATCTATTTTAATAGGTACATCTGAAATGTGTGGTTGTGGTTTCTTCTTATCATTCTCATTTTAATTTTTCTTTTTATTTGATCCTAACTATATATATATATATATATATATATATATATATATAATTGGGTCTATTTTTGTAGAGAGAAAAAAATTAAAGGACCCACAAAAATATTGATACCCACTTAAAAGTCATCAAAATAGCCATTTATCATTTTTTTTTCATTCCTAATTTCATTCCTCACTTCTAAAAAATCAACCAAACAAATTATAAAAGTTTTTTCAAGTCAAATCCATTCCATAACCCCATACCAAACGGGCCCTAAATTGTGTATGAATTATACAATTTGGGATTAGTTTTAAATTGTCGCGGATGGCAGGCCATTATGGTAGACCAACATATCATTATGAATATTTTATCCGTTATAAATTGATTGGAGTTCTTTCTTTCTTCGTTTTTTATTGTCATTTTAAGTTGTCGCTATCTGTTATATATTGATTCGAGTTCTCTTTTTTTTTTCGTTTTTCATTGTCATTTTAAGTTGTCGCGGATGGCATGCCATTATGGTTGAGCAATGTATCATTATGGTATGCTATCCGTTATAAATTGATTCGAGTTCTTGCTTTTTTCGTTTTTTATTGTCATTTTACAAAACTAATACGAGTAGGTTATATGTAATTAGTTATAAAAAATTATTTTAGTACTCATTTTTTTGTCATTATAGATATATAACAAGCTTGGTCCAACATATTTAGTTTTGACGTTGTATGAAACTATTGGATATGTTATCATATGGTGACGACAAAAACACTTCGGAAGAACTGAGTTTGTTATATTTTATTCAAGGAAATGCTAAACGTAGTCGTAAAGACCACGTTAAGACATTAATAAATGCATTGAATGTTTATTTTGATATGCATGGAGCATACGTTTATTTTGATATAGTCTTAGTGCTATATGTATTGTTTTTGCTAAGGATGTTCATTCTTGAGGTTGTTCAAGTATGAGTGTTTTGTTCTTTTCTCGTTTCAAGAGTGGTTTCATCACCACTCTTGCATGTACGTAACTCTTATATGGTTTTTTATATATTTCAACAGGTATAAACCCTTTACCCAAAAAAAAAATGCATTAAATGTTTGTATCTTAATAATAGACCACTCACCCCTCTATATAACTACTCTCAATAGATCTAATGTACAACCACTTTTCCATCTTTTTAACTTCTAAATGTATAACTACAAATATCAAAACTCTTTACTCAAAAAGACACAATGTAAAGAAGTTCTACACCTTACATACACTTCTAGTAATAAAGTGCATGACTATCTTATCAACTCAACAAATACTTTTTTTGTTAAAGAAAATATGATGAGTTTGATTACGACATGATTACATGAGTAAAATCTAAGATTTATTATTATTGGTTCGTAGATTAGTCATTATTGGGCTTGTTTTGGGCTAGTATATGGCCCTATTGGTTACTATCTTGTGCATATTGGTCCTTATATGTCGACCTAACGAACATGCGGACACTACAAAAATATGGCATTTGCTGACACATTTGTTTTTCGAACTTTTAAAGAGTATATTTTTATTGAATGTTTACAGTTATAAGAGTGTAGAAATTTATTACGTCAGTTATAAGAGTGTAGAAATTTATTACGTGAATAAACGCAAAAGATAAATAAACAAACATCACATTTTCTTCGACACACATGGCATCTGCAAAATCCACACTCATTGGAAAAAATAAGAAATTTTGCATGTTTATATGGTCTAATGTGCACGACTCATATAAATTGGTAATGGTATTAAGTTGTTGCATACGATTATCTCATTATGGTAGAGCAATGAGTTCAGAATTTTAAGAGTGAAGTTATTCATACCCCTTACCTTATTATGTAACCCTCATGACATGACTCACAACTCAAAACCCGTGCGAACGAAAGATCACGAATAGGCTCTCGTGCAACAAACGCAAGAACTAAGCTTTTAAATATATTACAAAACCGTCACGAATTGCTACATTGTATGATTTTTAGAAGACTAACACTTTTTAAAACCACTAAAGTGGCTAGCTTTTTATCCAATAATGACATCAAAAGAATCTTGAAAGCGAAAAAGTCCATAGTTTAAGAAGAACGTAGTCACACAATGCTGTTGTAGGATCCGTGTTACACTCGGACTTAATGAAAATTGTTGGGATTAGTATTAAGTATGTGATTTATAATAGTGTTGGTCATCTTGATGACCACTTATGCAAGTCAACTATAATTTATGCAGTTAACATTGTGACTATGTGGTGATTTCTTATAGAAAACATAGGTTTGCTTAAATGAGTGAGTTGCTGCAAATGTGGAGGTTTCTTATTTGAATCATTCAATAATCCTATGTAAAAAGGACGTCGTAACTATTCTATGTATCAATTTTGGAGCCAACTTTCAAACGCATAAGTTCCGTTGAATGATCAGTCTAAACATTGGTTTTCACATATTGTGTTTTGAGTGAGTCAACATTATGAAAAAATGATCTCTAGTTTTTTGTTTAAAAAAGTTTGTGTATTGTCAATTGTTTATGTCTACTTGACACAAGACATGAAATAAGTCACAGTTTGGTCGAATTGACCAACCAGTCGCATAATCTAAATCTGAACTAGCACTTTATGATTTTATCTTCTCTACGAGTGATTCACATAAATTGTAAATGACCCGACTATTATTTAATTGGGATCGGTGGCCTAGTAGACATTGCAATGTAGGGTCTTACAAAAAGTATTTTCTTTGTTTGTTGCGTATGAGTTTCTTCGTTTCCTATCGAGTGGCAGCTAACACTTATTGCTCATACAATGGTGTTGCGCACCCTTTCTGTGATTATAAAAATAATCGTATACCATATAGAATTGGAATGATCTTTGAGGACCATTCATGTTATCAAAAATGCTTTTTAAAATGTTACATAATTAAAATTTGTGGTGTGTATTTGTTTTATTTAGTGATTTTCCTACTCAAATTTAGCTTTTATTTTGAGTTTTGAGTTAGCAGTCCCACATTGCTAAAGGGAAAAAAAAAAAAAAAAAAAAACTTTCTTTGGTTATATAGCCTCATGTACTTGTTGTTAGTTTTATGGATATAAATTAGTAGACGTGAGTTAGGATCGAACTCGAGACTATGAAATTGCACACTTTACGTATGAGAATTTAAAGTTAAATAATTAAATATAAATGTTGTATTTATTTATTTATTAAACGAAATAACTAACGAACGTTAAGTAATTAATGTAATGGACTAACGGGCGTTAAAGGTATTTGAAAAAGGACTTAATTGCAAAGATTGGGAAGGTTCCGGAATCCATAAGGGATACCATGAACCGATCGGCCAAGGAAACAAGGAAACAAAGACCAACTTGTTCACCAAGTTTGCTTGGGTATATATACAAGGCTAGGGGTCTTGTTTTTCCATCTCTTGTGCTCATTGCTAAACCCTAAAAATTGTTTTGTGTGTGTTTCTTCTCCAAACCGATCGTACAACCACAAGGGGTGTCGATCCAATCTTTTTCCACAAACCAAGTTATTTTGTTTGATAAAACTAGCATTACTTTAATTCGGTTTAGTACGTGTGTACAAGAACATAGTAATAACATACTTTTGTTATTATCTTGGATTGAATTACAAAACGGTAAGGGGTAATTCATATAATCCTAACTAAATCAAATTAGGGTTCATCCCAATTGCTAGTTTGAGGATTTGATTCTTGTTTGGCTAGAATCAAGAAAAGGTACGCATATTCTTTTATGTTAATTAATTGTTCATTAATAAATCCTATACGCTTCCGCTTGAATACTTTGATGTTTTGTGGTTATTTATTTGAATGTCATATTATCTAATTCCAACAAAGGGCATCACGAGTCATTGGTTTTTAATGAGTAATTAATTACATAAACGCGTAATAAAACTAATAATTGTATGTTGTTTGATATTATTAATCTAGGGTTTATGTTTTAATTTTTGTTTGGTCGATTTTTTTAGTTAATTGGGGCGTACCCCTTTTTTTTTGGTCGACATGTACATAAATTTTTAGGGTTTTGAAAATTGTTTGCTAACCTTATTAAAACCTAGAATTAATATATTAGTTACGTGATTAATTCATGAATAATTTGTTATGTGTCATGGAATTTTTTATATGCGATCTTGTGACTTATTTGTATAATTGTTATGATATCCATGATTATACATGCATGTTAGTCATGGATAAGTTGCTTTGATAATTGTTTAATTGTTGAGACATATTTATTTACGATAAATCTTGAATTGGGGAAGACTCCAATTATGTATATTAATGAATCAATTATGTGCAATTTGGTATATTATTAATTATGGGTTTACGCAATCGATTCGTCGATGTATGTGGCTCACTCTCAATTGAGAGAGTGCAAGCCCTAATTAATACATTATATACATTAATTTAACCTAGATATTGATTATTAATAGGGTTTTATCGAATAAGTTGCATGTGGCTACTTGTTTACACGTATAAATTGTTTATTATGTGCGCATTGTTTTTTAGTAGTTTTTTTTTATTGGTATTACTTATTTGTTTATTATGTTAGACAGTTTTAAGCAAAGGGTAATTTTTAATAGAAAAATAATACGGACTAAACAATTGCGAAATTTGATTTGTTTTGGAAGAGTTAAGTTTTCAATAGTTTAATTGATTGGTGACTTTGGTACAAATGACTGAACGGCTCACCCATTAGAATGAACTATAAAGGGGTTAATAAAGAAGTGCGCACAGTCACACTGAAAGGATGTCTAAGGTTATGCTTTTGCTCTTACCGGTCCTCGCCCCTGTAAGTTCGAATGGAGCTACTTAGTAAGCCATAAAATGTGCAAACTCATCTTAAGGGCGAATTAGTTTTAATTCCATGCGCCACTTCGGTGGTAATTACCCGAAACACTAAGTGTTTACACTTATGCAAAAGTACGATATAATGGACGATAATTAACACTAAATTCCTTGATTGGTGAACCCAATACCTCAATCAAAACTTTGATAATTTGATCTTTATGAATTTGTAAATAAAAGTTTTTTATTAAATTTATGCTACAAGATGAATGCATGACATCTTTGTACATATTTAATTTGACCACATAAAATCAAAACTAGTACCCTTTTAAATTAAGTTATATGCCATCTAATTAAAAGGAACACTTGAAGTTGCAATTTATGTCATGAGAGTACTTGGCTAGATTGTGATGGAGAGGTAAATCTCTATGTAAAGTGAGACCTTACATGGACATATTTGCAGTTCTTTAAGTTAGACACTTAAGTTGAGTAGGAAGTGAGACTTGGACTCAATGGCATAAGATGGGATGAAACATGTTTATATTTGCAATAGCGTTGGAAAATATAAATCCCATAATGATCTAGGAGTTGGAAATTGTTTGCCAATTAATGTTCGACATATTACCTTATTATATGCGTTCGTTGCTAGCAGATCAACTGATGTAATGAACCTATGATAATTTGGATCCTAGTTTTCGAGAAAATTATATGGTTATATGAATATTACCTTGGGTATTTTATTTTCTTGAAAAGTTTAATTATCGAAAATACTAAAATTGATTTTTGCTAATTCTTTAAATGTATTAATGCAACATTAAACCGTAAACGTATGTTATTCCTGTATTGGTAAATTGATCTACACCTGTAAGGGTTTTTGGTAGAGTCAACTTTGCTAAAAGAATAAATCTA
This sequence comes from Chrysanthemum makinoi, assembly GCA_910596185.1. Classification (NCBI taxonomy): domain Eukaryota; kingdom Viridiplantae; phylum Streptophyta; class Magnoliopsida; order Asterales; family Asteraceae; genus Chrysanthemum; species Chrysanthemum makinoi. The sequence goes on from OU343225.1 coordinate 322,676,422, forward strand.
GTCCTCTTTTCATAAGAAAGAGTGAGATTCAATCCTATTCCTTTTCATGAATGAAGAAATGTATGATAGGACGAATTAGAATTGTCTAAATTCTAAAATACATAACTCGTAAGCAAATTTTAATAGTTAAGGAAATTGCATATTTATGAGTTATTAAATTAGAAGCTAGACTAATTACTGTATAATTGGTAAAAGACAAACTAGTATATTTTATCTAGTTGTTTTGTTTTCACCATTTAAAAAAGTACTACTTACAATTGTTGGAATAGTAGAACTATTAAGAAAGAAATTGCATGCCCAATTTTTCAAGTTAATAGCATTGATGGATAATTCATCATCTACATAGTAGAATACACTCTCTTAGTACATAAGTAATTGTTATGCATGGACTTTCTCGAAAGTGTAGGGAAGTAAATAGAACACTATTTTATTTCACTGGTTAATGAAACACTTACAATGTTGTCAAATCCAGTGGGAGTATTGTTCTTATTACTGAATAAGGAGTTAATGTAATGATCTCTAATTCAGTGGGAGTTACAAGCTTTGTCATCTTGGTAGTAACCCAGATTATCTCTAGAATGTCTTAAGATAATTACTTTCCACTTGTAGACACTTATGTTTTCAAGGATAGTCATGTACGTTTCCTTATTAGACAATAAAGTGGTTCTACATCTACTATTTATGCTAAATATCAATGACACAATCATATTGGTCACATAAACAAACATATGTCGTGTTGTTTATCTGTTACATGATGTTGTTCCATGCACAAGTGGGAGAAATCTATTTTGTGTGCAAGGTACAACATATAAGTATATGATTTAAAGGATTCTCTTGACTGCAAGGTAAGAGACTAACGTTCTAATATAACTTGTACATATCTAATTCAAGAAACACTTGGTGTTGCAATATACGTCATGTCAGAACTTGGCGAGATTGCAGCAACAAAGTAAATCTCTATGTGAAGTCAGACCATGCATGGACATATTTGCAGTTTCTAAAATTAGACAAGTATTTAGAACATGTGTCAAAATGATATATAAGACTACTTTAAATTAAATATTTATGTATTACTAGAATGACATAAATAAATGAAGTAATCTAATACTACTTTAATTTGTATATTTATGAATTTCGGAATGACATAAATAAATGAATAAATAATGTAGTCCTACATTATTATGAAGTAAATAAATTAACTTGAAATTACTATTAAAACCAAAAGTTGTGTTCATAATTACTTTAGTTAAACATGTTTATGATTCATTGTAAAGGCATAAACATAAAGTCTTTTAAGACTTATAATAAAGTAAGACGTTAACTTGTTATGTTTTTTAATTAAGAAATATACAAAAAGTCATTGAGTTGATCAATGATTTATAACGTATAATGGGATTATAACAGTTTATGTTTTCTTGATGAGACATGAATATGAAGTGACTTGGTTAAAGAGTACTTGTGTTATAAAGCATGCATTTGGCTTGGAAAGTCTATTATACCATTAAGTTGACTTAGTTGGTAAATAGGTAAGCAAAAAGGAATATGTTTATCTTATATATTGTTAAATTGTCTTACAATATTAATTAGAGTAAACTGCAAAAATCATCCCTGTGGTTTGTGTAAATTCGCAAGAATCATCCCTATCTCAAACGTTCAGCATTAATCATCCCCAAGTCACAAACGTTAGCAATAATCATCCCCGAGCACTAACGTCATAGTTTTACCCGTTAGTGTTAAATTATATTTTCCCGTTAGTCCATCCGTTAACATTTGTTGCACCGTTAGTCCTCATTTTACATTTTCGTTAAACTTTTTGTCCGTTTTTGTCCGTTTTGTCCGTTTTTGTAGCTTTTATCCGTTTTGACCGTTTTTTTTTAGTTTCATACGTTTACCGTTTTTTATGTTGTTTTTATCCGTTTTATCCGTTTTGACCGTTTTTACGTTTTACCGTTTTTGTCGTTTTTATCCGTTTCAACCGGTTTTACGTTTTACGTTTCCGTTTACGTTTTACGTTATCGTTACGTTGTTTCAGTTTTTATCCGTTTTGACCGTTTTTTAAGTTTTTCCGTTTTCGTTGGAAAAAATATTTTCAAAAAAAATTTATAAAAATACATTTTTCAAATATTTTTTAAAAATCTTATAATTTTTCGAAATTTTCAATATGTCGAATTTGAATAAAAAATATTTTTCAAATATTTTTTATTAAAAATTTTTTTTTTTTCCAATATTTTTCGAAATTTGGACATATTAAAAAAAAATTCGAAAAATATTGACAAAAAACGGATATTTTTTGATTTTCAAAATTTTCTTTTCGAAATATTTTTTCCAATTTTTTGAAATTTTTTTCCATTTTTTTTTCTTTTGGAATAAATTTTCAATATGTGAAATAGTACAAAAACAAAAGAAAACGGACAAAATGTAAGAAAATGGACAAAAAGTAAAAATCTAGCGAAAAAAGATTAAAAACAAAGTAAAACGTCAAAAAGCTAAAACGTAAAAATTGACGAAAACGATAAAAACGTAAAAAGGGTCGAAAACGGATAAAATATGACAAAACGGATAAAAGACCACAACGTAAAAAGATAAAACGTAAAAAACGGATAAAATCGAAAAAGGGTCAAATGATAAAAACTGACAAAAACGACAACAACGAAAAAAAAAACGTAAAAAAACGGACCAAAACGGATAAAAACGTAAAAAAAAACGGATAAAACGGATAAAACGGACAACAACGTAAAAGCAAAAACGAAAAAAGGGACAAACGGATAAAAACGTAAAAACAAACTCGAAAACGGATAAAAACTGACAAAAACTGACGAAAACGAGTAAAAACGGACAAAAACGTAAAAAAGTTACGAAAACGTAAAATGAGGACTAACGGTGCAACAAATGTTAACGGAAGGACTAACGGGAAAATATAATTTAACACTTAACGGGTAAAACTAACGACGTTAGTGCTCAGGGATGATTATTGCTAAACGTTTGTGGACTTGGGGATGATTAATGCTGAACATTTGAGATAGGGATGATTCTTGCGAATTTACACAAACCACAGGGATGATTTTTGCAGTTTACTCTATTAATTATAATGAATACCACAAGTTGATGGTATGTTCAGTTAGGAGAATCAAACTCTATTTGATTTGTTTGATTCAAGATAACCATAACTTCTTTCTTAAAAAGTAACAAGGTTAGAAAATTGAGTATGAATTGAATATACTAAATATGACTCCAACCTAGAAGATTGATAAAACACCATTTTATTATGGAATGTGATGAATCACATTAAGTTCTAAAATTGAAGATTCTGAATTTGTTAAACTACTTATGAATAGGTTATTAACAAACTAAAGTCAGGAATTATCAATGTGTATTTGTAATGTCCCAAAAAGAGAACAATGTTGTTTTGCTCTAATTGCTAAGTATATATAGTTAGTCTATATATTACAAAAGGCAAGTGGGAGTTTTTTTTATCTTGAAAGATAAAATTACAAGATACATAATCTTCTAAAACACACTAGTAAATATCATGATGAGGTTAGACATGTAAATGATAGACCTCAAGATGATGAAATTTTCATTCATAGATCTGCAAGGATATCTCAGATATTTGACTTATATGCTGAGAAATATGAGTTACAGGATTATAGTAAACCTGATAATCATTATGATGGATTACCAAATATTGAATTGGGTAAATTACTCATACTATGAATGTTAAAGATGCTGTCCATAAAGATAATCAATTTTGGAAATTTGGTTTATCTTAATAGTTAGACTAGAGAATTGAAATGAGTTTCTTCAAAGAGATGAAAAACCCTAGTGGTTTGAATTTCTATGTAGAAATCATATGGACAATATTGTACACATATTTAATGCATGTTTTATGACAAGATTATTAATCATACTTAAGCAATTAATTATAATTGAATATTCTTTTCTAGACACATTAAATATATAAAGATGATAATGGTCATACTTGTTTTCATTAATATGAAATATGACAATGGAATATCAAAACTTTGTCTTGAGAAATTACTTGAGCGAGGACGGTAAGCAATTGAAAGGTTTTTTGAATTCATATAATCTTTGGAAGTGTACGAAGTGCAATAATTCATGAATAGATAAATGCATGCATCTATGAAATTATTATTATGTTTAATTATTAAATCCTAGTTTTGATTTATAATTGAAATAAGATAAATTTTAAGTATTCCTGAAAGCTAGTGGGAGTATTATGTTATGGTTTTAAATCTTATATGTTGTATAACATATATGAAGTAACATTCCTTGTAAGCTAAATGTTAAGTCTTAGAATGGAATGAAACTTCACTGGTAAGATTTAAGAATTAAAACATACAACCTTGGAATATATGTTTATTGTTAATAAACATGTGCAGTAAAATAAATGATTCTAATAAAACATGATATATGGATAAATATTTTTTGACAAGATAGAACATGAATGAATTCTAAGTTTGGCATGTAGATTCATCATGTACATCATGTAGTGTATTCAAATTGTTGTATCATTCTTGAATGATAGATGATTTGACAACATTGATATCTAACTAAAAGTTATTAGATAACTTGTGTAATGAATATTCTAAAAGAATTACATCCTCAGCCTGGAATTGCTCATAGATTCTATGGATGAACAATATGTCAATTGTTGTGCAAAATTGTCATCAAATACAAACTTGAAAGTTTGGAAAGCATCAAACATTACAAAATAGATATTAAAGTTTACGGAGTTTTAATGAGCACATTGTTGTTTGCATACAATGATGCTGGTTTAATTGAGATGACACTCAATACTAGTCATGGTAGGATTTTATCCTTGTTAATGGCCATGTGAACTAGTTGTGCTACTAATAGCACAGTTGCATTATACATTAAAAGAATTAAAATACTTTAAACTTGAAAATGTTTGAAAGTTTAAATTGTCATAAATTGGTGATAGAGGATGTCACACACTTTATGAAATATTATGTGGATTATTCAATGCACACATACAAGGACTCCACTAATTGAATTCTTGAAATAAGTATTCTCAAAATTACGATAGATCAAGTTGGTTGATTTATGCCTTGTCAACAAGTATGATTGTCGTTACTTGAGGCATAATTCATCAACTGGAATTTTCATGCATTGATCTATTTAGTATTTGGATAAGGGATGTTAAACAATTGTTATAATAAATCAAATACTTGGTATGTTTGATTTTATAATATATTGTATCCTATATTTGCATGTTTAATCCGTGAATAAATTTATTTATTCTAAATCGTCCGTTGTCGATTAATGATATGGGAGTATCATTAAACTAAGACAAATCTAAGAGATGTGGTAGAATATACTTGAAAGTATATTGATGAGAATGCATACCAATTTCAGATGATATTCAATGAATTGAATATAGGACTTATCCCAACTACATAATTTACTTTGTGGACATTGTTATAAGTAAATTATGAATAGTTATCCTCAGAATTGAGTGTAGTGCACTTCTGTGGAACAACTTAACGCTATACGTAACTGGTAGTCATAAGGGTTGTTTCCTGAAGTGTTGCAAAGTTCGTGGGTTATTCTTGTAGTCAAGATAGAATTTGTTCCTTCAAATTTATTTGGAGTTTAATACTGCTGGGGCCCTCGTAGGGTTGACAAGATGTTTGTGTGGCCACACCCAAAATCTCCCCTAAATATGTTTAGAAGATTTGGTAATCTTGCTCAATCACTAATAACGAGAAACAGAATAGTTGAATAAAGAATGAATTAATTCCATATCTTTATTTAACATGGTATTAGAAATAAAAAGATAATAATAATGAGAAATCATTAAAAGGTTTTTCCAGGAGACCTTACTTGATTTGTACTAGAGGCATCGAAGTGTTGCTAGACGCTAACCGATGTGATCACTCTATTAAGATATATCCAAGTGGGAGCTGTTAGTTTTATGGATATAAATTAGTAGACGTGAGTTAGGATCGAACTCGAGACTATGGGATTGCACACTTTACGTATGAGAACTTAAAGTTAAATAATTAAATATAAATGTTGTATTTATTTATTTATTAAACGAAATAACTAACGAACGTTAAGTAATTAATGTAATGGACTAACGGGCGTTAAAGGTATTTGGAAAAGGACTTAATTGCAAAGATTGGGAAGGTTCCGGAATCCCTAAGGGATACCATGAACCGATCGGCCAAGGAAACAAGGAAACAAAGACCAACTTGTTCACCAAGTTTGCTTGGGTATATAAACAAGGCTAGGGGTCTTGTTTTTCCATCTCTTATGCTCATTGCTAAACCCTAAAAATTGTTTTGTGTGTGTTTCTTCTCCAAACCGATCGTACAACCACAAGGGGTGTCGATCCAATCTTTTTCCACAAACCAAGTTATTTTGTTTGATAAACCTAGCATTACTTTAATTCGGTTTAGTACGTGTGTACAAGAACATAGTAATAACATACTTTTGTTATTATCTTGGATTGAATTACAAAACGGTAAGGGGTAATTCATATAATCCTAACTAAATCAAATTAGGGTTCATCCCAATTGCTAGTTTGAGGATTTGATTCTTGTTTGGCTAGAATCAAGAAAAGGTACGCATATTCTTTTATGTTAATTAATTGTTCATTAATAAATCCGCTTGAATACTTTGATGTTTTGTGGTTATTTATTTTAATGTCATGTTATATAATTCCAACACTTGTTTCAGGTAAACTGATATTAGCATTGTATTGTTGCATTCATGCACCCATTTTAGAAGTGTTTGTGTGCGCAGTAATCAATTTGAGTTCTGATTTTTTTTCTTTGTATACACTACAAAATTTAGCAAGATGGATTAGGTTCAAAGTCAGAATTTTCAAATTCAAATGTTGTAGCGTTTGATGTTTGATTCTAGGGAGGAGCTGACGTCCGAACCAGTTGTAACTATTAGTGGATAATTAAGCCAAGCCTGGTTTGTAGGTTTTGGGAATTAGGGTTTTACAATTATAAATAATGGTCATCAATAAAGTTATACCTACGGGGTTTTAATGTTCTAACACTAACTAAAACCAAACCCAATTGATCCAGGAACCAAATTTTGTGAAAAGTAAGAACCGAGAACCGAATTAAATATAGTTTTTAGTTCCAGTTCCTGTTCCGGTTCAGTTTTACGGATTTACCCAAACCTTATGCAAAAATAAATTCAACCGATAAAAAACAAAAAATATATTGGAACTTATTTAGCGTTTGTAACAATTTACGTTTAAACTAATAAGGTTTAACAACTAAAAAACAATCATTTGATAGTTTCACATTGTTTGAATGTTTAACATAACAATCAAACTTAATGAATTAACTTCAAACTTTGTCCAACCAAATAACCAAAATCATTTATGGTTCCACAATTAGTTTCCCTTTATCTCTTCCAGTTAGTTTATCTAATTGTTCTTCCATATCTTTGACCGTCAATAGCAAAAGAACAAGAGAACCGGACAGAAACAGAGTTGCGGTTTTTTTAGATCCAACAAAGAAGTGTCAGTGACTTACTCATGGTTTTAGAAACAAATGTATTCATGAAATGTTTTTGAGTATGAGAAGCAAAGAAAATTACATGTTTTTAGTATTATTGGGTATTCGGTTCCGAAACCGAGAATCGGTGGACCCGAACCCAACCGACCCAAGAACTAAAAAACGTAAAACTCAATAACAAGAACCGGGATTTGGATTTGGTTTTGTTCTTCTCGGTTCCGGCCCAGTTCTCAGTTTCGGTCCTATTTTTCGGTTCTTTTGCTTATCTATATTTGAATTAGTTGGAGCAAAGTATTAGAATGAGACCTGCGATGTTACAAATCCATATTGATTCACAATTGTTTTTGTTATCTAACTAAGGGTGCGTTTGGTTTGAGGTGTTCGGATTCATGGAATACATTTATAGACATAAATTATTGTTTGGTGGACCTAAATAGAATTCAAGTAATGGATTCATCCAATAAAATGATTCCACTATATATTGGTGTCTTTTGCATGATTCCACCTAATTTTTGTTCAACAAACATTTACAGCCACAAATTTAATATATATATTTTTTTGGAAAATTGCATAAAAATACATCATACTTGCCACTTTTTGTCATTGTGTGTAGCGAACTATTTTTTTTTATCATTGTGACACCAACCTTTTTGGAGCGTGCTATTGTATGGTCTGTTTTACCTGTTGCTTCCTTAGCCGGTTATATCTTAATTTTTTTTACGTTTTATTCACCTTTTTGTATTCCACCTCTGAAATTCATTTGACACGTATGAAAATCATTGTACACGTAAGAATTCCACTTATAACCTACCTTATCCCCAAAAAAAGACACAGTCCCCCACATACTTCTTTATACGAAACTGGTCCCAAACCCTAAATATTAAAATCCAAATTGGCATTCATTCTCTAGTGGTTTTATGCAATTGATTTGTGCAAAAGGTATATTTCAGTTTATTATGTTTGTATTCTACTTGAATTTAATTTTTTATTTATCTCTCCCATAATATGCATGGTGATTTAGGGTTTATATTGAGTACTAATAATATATATATATATATATTTTGTATACAGTATGGTGCCATCTGGTTCAGATTATCTGTTTTTTGATTTACATTTTGATGGGGTCTTCTATTTCTTACCACTAAGGTATGAAAATGGTATAGTTCATGAGTTTAGGGTTTCTAAGGAGAATAAGTTTGATTATGAGAGTCTTTATGAGTATTTGACAGAGCGGTATGCGTTAAGTTTTTATGCCATGTTTTTTAGGTTACCAGAATGTGAGTTAGATGCTGGGTTGAAAATAATTTAGTCTAATACAGATTTGGAGACAATGTATTCGTTTGCTGAATCTTATGGAAAAATAGATATGTATTTAGCCCACATTCCCCAAAATTTGTATGATTATTATCATAAAAATTTGGTTTTTGATGATTCTGTTAATGATGCAACTTCTAAACTTAGAATACAAGGGGTTAGGAGGAAGGATGCTGGGAACATGTCTTATGATGAATTAGTTTCATGGGCTGAGGAAGAAGCACAAAAGTTAAAAACACCACCTAAGCCTAGAACTGTAAGTAGAAAACATTGGGATAGTGTATCAATTGAGGTTGATGTGGATCACACTGAAGCACCACCTATTAATCTAGACACTGAGGCATTTGTCCCATCTGATGATGAGAATGGTCCATCAGAACATGTTGATGATGACACTGGTCCATCAGAACACGTTTCTGATGTCAATTCTCCATCAGAACATGTTCATGATGACGCTGGTCCATCAGAACAGGTTGCTGATGACAATTCTCCATCTGAACATGTTCATGATGACACTGGCCCATCAGAACATGTTCATGATAATGACATCCTTAGGAATGTGGTGGATAAGGGTAAGGGTCCATTGATTGAAGAAGATAGGCCAATTCATGCTAAAAAGCAAAGTGTTAGGAACAAGGGTATTGTTATTGAAGATAATATGAATCCAAGGGTTATGGATGATTCTTCTACTGAAAGTGATGCTGAAATTCCTAACTACTCAATGTTATATAGTGATAGTGATAGTGAAATGTCTTATAGATCTATAGACTACTTATCAGAGGGTGAGGATGAGTTGATAGAACTTAGGAAAAGAATTTATGAGTCAAAAAGGGCACCCAAGGTTACAAACCAAAGTACTCAGCAGCCAAGTGGAGAGGCAAGTTCAATAAAAAAGAAAGGAAATGGTCTATGTGAAAATGAAACTGTCCAAGAACATGAGGAGTTCTTGGATGACTTACTGAGGAAGCTCAAAGGTTGTGATGATGATGTTCAACTCACAGATCCTTTCAAAATGGTGGAGACTAATGTTGAGAGGTATCCTGTCCATGATGCAGATACACACTGGAAGATGCAGAAACCAAAGGTAATGACACATTCCATCCAAAATATTGTGCATACTATTAAAGTTACAACAATTATTTTCAGTAATACGTTTATGTTTTATTTTCAGGTTGGAAAAAAGTATGTAGATGCTACTCAGTTGAGACAATGTCTAACATACTATGCTTTAGCAAATGGATTTTCCCTGTGGTTTGAGAGAAACTCAAAAACTAAATTAATTGCTCGTTGTGGTTTACGTCCTGAGAGGATCAAGGATCAAAAGAAGGGGAAACTAAGTAAGTTCAACAAATACCCAACAGAAAGGGATGAAGGCTCTACTTGCCCATGGAGGTGTTATGCGAAGCAGTTGGGTAATGAAAGGTCTTTTCAGGTGATATCACTTACTAATGAACATACATGTGTTAGAGATTTTAAGTATGGATCATTAGTTAATTACAAGTGGATTGCTAGTCACTTTGGTCCTAAGATTAGAATGAATCCAGACATTAAGTTGCATCAAATTGCTGAATTAGTCATGAAAAAATAGAAGTGCATAGTTAGTCCTAGTGTATGTAGAAGGGCTAAAAGTTTGGCAATAAATGAAGGGGAAAACACAATGGCAGATCATTATGGTTACATTAGGTCATATGCAAGAGCCATATTGGATTCAAATGATGGTTCCACTGTAAGAGTTGGGGTTACAGTCAATCCAGGTGATGAAACTTTTTTCGATAGGTTTTATGTATGCTTTAATGGTTTGAAATAGGGTTGGAAGAAAGGGTGTAGAAGGGTTATAGCTTTGGATGGATGTTTCTTCAAAAAACCAAATGTGGGTGAAATTCTTACAGCTATTGCGAGGGATGGTAACAACCAGATCTTTCCGGTAGCATGGGTTGTAGTCAATGTGGAGAACAAAGATAACTGGTCATGGTTTTTGAAATTGCTTGGACAGGATCTTGAATTGCCAACTGGAAATGGTCTAACACTTATGTCAGACCAACACAAGGTATGATTAACTTTCAATGCCTTGTTTTTAAGTGTCTTTCATATTCTAATTATTTTAATGAACATACTGTAGGGATTGATAGAAGCTGTCAAGGATGTAATGCCCAATGCAGAACATAGACAATGTGCAAGGCACATCTATGAGGGTTTTAGAAAAACATATAGTGGTGTGGAATTTAGGAATATTTTTTGGGCTGCTTCAAAGGCTAGTTACCCAGGTCTGTTCAACAAGATTATGGAGAAAATTAAAATAGCTAACCCAAATGCATATCAATATCTGCTTAATAAAGATCCCAAGACCTGGTCCAGAGCCTACTTTCAAATTGGTAATAATTGTGAAGCTGTTGAGAATGGATTCAGTGAATGTTTCAATGTTGTGCTGTTAAGTGTTAGAGATAAGCCATTGATTACAATGCTTGAGGCAATGAGGGTGATTGTTATGGAAAGAATGAACATTATGAGAAAAATGTTGGATAAATGGAAAGAAGACATTTGTCCTAACATTCAGAAAAGGTTGGAAATCTTAAAAGATCAATAAAGGTATGAATTACAGTACTTATATCATGATTATAATGCTAAATATTCATTAACTTTATACTAATTATAGCTTATTTGCTGTAAGGTTCTGGCATGTGATACCAGCTAGAGGAAGTCAATTTGAAGTGAGAAATGGTTCTGAGGCTTTTAGCATTGATGAACAACATAGGACTTGCAGCTGCAGGATGTGGTAACTATCAGGTTTGCCATGTAGTCATGCCATAGCTGTCATTTTTAAGTTAGGAAGAAGGGCAGAAGAGTATGTGCCAGATTGCTTTAGAAAACAAATGTTTCATCATGCCTATCATCAATACTTAATCCCTGTTGGTGGAATGACCTTCTGGCCTGACTGTAGTGACTTGTCTAAGGTCTTGCCTCCTAAACCAAAAAAAATGCCGGGTAGGCCAAAGAAAAAAAGGAATAGAGCTGCTCATGAAAATAAGAACCCCAATAAGATTCCTAGGACTGGGATTGAGATGACTTGTTCAAATTGTTTTCATAAAGGTCACAATAAGAAGGGATGTAAGAACCAAACTGTTATGAAACCACCTAAAGCACCAGTTAAAAAGGGTAGACCTAGGAAAACCACAACCACAGGTATTGTTGATGAAGATGAACCCTTAGTTGAACCATTTAGAGCAACACCTAATTCTATACCTAGGTCTAGTGAATATGATGTGGGTGGTTCTAGTGCAACTGTCAATGCTAAAAAAGGTAGACCAAGGAAAACAAAAAAAAACACAACCATAACCACATGTTTAGTTGATGAAGATGAACCCTTACCTGAACCAGTTGATGAAAATGAGACCATGGATACACCAGAAGCACCAGCTAACCCAATTGAAGATAATGAGACCTTAGGTTCTAGTGTATGTGAATTGGGTGGTTCTACTGCAACTGCACCTAGTCAAAGCAAAAAAATGGTAAGATTTGCTGAAGTGGGTGGGTCTAGGGCATTCAATCTCAGGGGAAGAGGTAGAGGTAGAGGGCTTAGTGGTCTTGGCAGATTTGGAAGGTTGGGGAGATGGTTTGGCATTGATGAGAATGAAAGTGTGTCTGATCCAATTGAAAGTACTGAAGATGACCATGTTGAACAAAATCCACTTGACAACCAGAACTCACAGACTGCAACTACTCCGACCTCAAAGACTGCACCTACCCAGCACTCACAGACTGCACCAGTACATGAAGTAGAACCAAGACCAAAGAGGAAATTTGTCATGACAAAGCAAAGAGGAAAGAGTGAAAGAATCCTGAAGATGAAACTGGCTAAGCAACACCAAGGAATTGGAAGCTCAAGCTCTAATGCTCTCAGTTTGGAGTGAAAACAAATTAGTATAACTAAACTTCTTTAATGTAATCTAACTTTAATGTTGTGTAACTAAACTTCTGTGCACTTCTTTTGTTCATATATGTTGTGCACATAGAAACATATGGCATTTGGTTATTATGTCATGTAACTTTAAACCTTCATGGAATGCCCAGTTTTGTAACTGAATGGGCATGAACTTGTGAAAAGTAATGACATTTAGCATTTGTATTATGAGCCTGTGTTGAATAACTCTTGTTAACCAAAACAAACGATTGCATTAAACATAAACCAAGACAAAACATTGTCATATTACATAAGTCCTAACAGGTTCTATTGATTGGATACAAACACATTACTTCCACAAAACAAAAGCTACAAAAATAACCAACAAACCAAACAAAACAACAAGTTTGTCATGAAATTGGACTTTTGACTTTAGCAAAGTCATATCTGCCTTCAATTGAACCATTTGCAAATATGTGCCTTCATCTGATGTGAAGCTTTTGCCTTCATGAGATTTTGAGCCAATCTTATCGATGTCCTTATTGTTTTGCTTCTTCAACATTTTCAGTTCTTCATGCTGTTTGAAGAACAACTCTTTGTAGTAGTCACTAGGCAGCTCATCATCAATAAAGCCATAAAACTTACACTGATCTTCCCTATCCTGTCAATTAACAAACGAAATGTTTTATTAACGAGCTTAATTAACAAACGAAAAATATATCTTACATATTTTGGATGCCCTGAATCTTCTACCGGGGTTGTAAATGGTCCATGAGACTTGCTCTTCCATAGGCAAATGATAATCGCATTCAGTACGAGCAATAACTTCCTCCTTGGTATACCGTTTGAATGTGGTCGCTCTAGATCGAGAGGTTGAAGAAGAAGAAGATCTCATAGGTTTGTGTGGTGGGGATAAAAGGTTTGTTTGGTGTGGATAAAATGATTGTGTGGTGGGGGTGTGAAGAAAAAATATGGAATATGTTGATTATATCGAAAAGGTATAAAGGTAGGTAGATTTGTTTTAAATAAAGACAAAAAAAAAAGGAATTATTTGATTAGTCAGCAAATACCAGTGCCACGTAGGACTAAATTATGCAACTGGTAAAACAGACCATACAATAAGCACGCTCCAAAAAGGTTGGTGTCACAATGATAAAAAAAAATAGTTCGCTACACACAATGATAAAAAGTGGCAAGTATGATACATTTTTATGCAATTTTCCTATTTTTTTTCTTCCCTCTCTTATTTGTAGTTTTCAATATATTTTTAACTTCACTATTTTAATTTAAAATACATATAATTTATATATTATATATATTTTCTCTCTCCTCTTTTTCTTTCATACCTTTCCCAAATCTAAATACAATTCTAATCGCACTTACAAACCAAACAGACCATAAATTTAAAAAGTTGAGTAATATGCTCAAAATATGTAATTACAAACATTCACATGATTTTTCGACTTTTTGCCATCGTAAAAGAATTATAGATAGTTGGATAATGGGCCCAACATCTTTTTTGACATTTTATGAAACTGTTGGATATCATATCACCTTTTTTTTTCCTTTGAATATAACGAGAAGGGTGTCGATCCGCCGCGTTGCGGCGGGGCATTGTTTTATGTCGTTGATTATTGCACGGTATTAAAGTGATACTATTCAGTTGAATTTGGCCCATTTGTGATGATTTCGCTAAATCCCCATGCCATGGTTACATGTTCTTCCAGGCCGTAAAAACTGTGAAAATTAAATTTTATGCTAATTAACAACAAAGTTTGATTCTTTACGCAAATATAGTAATAAAATTCTATTTCAAGGATCTATCATTCATTGCTTCTGTAAGAGCAGATTGTAATTATGAGCATACCTCGGCCTTGTCTATATAAACATCAACCAAGGGTCCCATGAAGTTTCACCACATTGGTTCCTGGATCGATAATATTTATTTCAGCATCACAGACAATCGTATCACATGCTCAAATAGGTTGTCTCGAATAGGATGATGGTCCAGCCAAAGCATGAGTATCTACCAAAGGAAAAAAAATAAAATAAAAGCCAGGTAAGTTTTTAATCTCGATTGGTAGTAGGAAAAGGGATGCTGTGGTGACAATATTAAAGCAGCCAAATCCAATATTTTTCAGAAGTGGTAAATATAGAGGAGTCATCGGTATACACAACGGGTTAAACGGGTGATTTTGGTATAGAATTTATAGTTATTGACATAATAATAAGCCCCTTTAATCTTAAAAAAAACATTTACAATAAAGTGTGGAATACAACTTAAACCATGTTGTACTGTCGTCTACCAAAAGACCTGCTAAAATTCGTATTTAATTCACTAACCAAATTCACCAGACCTCATAACCTTGCATCGATATCTAAACTGAAATGTTTTAATCTAAACTCAGAATTATTGTTGAAAGTATTTTGTTACTATGCATTTCTTTCGCCGACTCCTAAAACTCAAAATTTGGCAATTTTAAGTCACATATTCAACAAAATTAACCTCTTTTTTTCCTACATCGAAATAATGTAAGCAGACACATAAAAATAAAAGCTATATAATGTTGAGTGAGGATGTGCTAATATCATTACCTAACGTAATAATCTTTATACATAAAAATAAAAGGCTATAATTAAAAAACTGAGTTGAGAAAGATGTCATAATGTCATTACCTAATGTTGAATGCGAAGAACCTTGAATAATCTCAACAATTTCAACTAACGTATCTGCTATAGAAAAATTAAGAAACAAACAATTTTGTGTTAAGACTTTATTATCATCGAATACTGATCAAACATTCAAACCTGAGTAGAACAACTTACTGTCATTTGCTTAACACTAATACATTTCTATTCTCCAACATTTTTTTCCTTTATCGCCATCTTCAGATGGGGAGAGTATTCTCGCGCACAATCTGCTCATTTGCTATATAAGAGTGGCTTTCCTTTAGTAAAAAGAGTTTTGATCCCCTACACACATTGGCTAACTAACTGTCTAAGACTCATCTAGCTGAGCATCTGATGATGTCACTGTCGACCGATCAGGCACTGTTTCAGGGGTTGGGGTTGAATGATGTGTACCTAAAACAACATCAATGGTGGTTACTTAACGAACACATATAGAAAAATAACATATAACAATTGATAACGTGTTTGTGCGACTTCACCTGTGTACCTAGCAGGACACCATTAGGACAGTTATGCAACGTCATCCTCCCCTTGGAGATACATGCAGCTTCAGTAGTCGAATTAGCAATAACCTTAGACGGAGGAGGAACATGCAACGCTATCAAGCCATTAATATAACACGTAACAGGTACACTTCAAACCTTAAGTGTGTACTGCATATCCAACATATAAGAAATTACATGTAGCACGTGAAATTGTTCTATTATTAGTCAAAAGTTCACATAAAGTTTAAGAAAATTATAAGGTTGACTACAACTTACGCTACTGAAAAAGTTCTGATAGTACAACGCATAATCTGCAGCTTCAGAGGCTGCAATCACCTTAATTCGAAGTCACACTATTCTCTGCATTTTTGCTTCCACAATGGTCCCACAGTTGATGCTACAAATGTGAGGCAAAAAATTAAGACTCTGTTATAGCGACACACCAAAGAGTAAAGACAGTTTAGGAAAGTCATTATAACCTCATTACTTCCACTTTCTTGAGAGGCCTACAACAAAAACTGAGATGTCATTTAACTTGATAGCTTCTCCAAATCTATATCTCCTTAAATAAAACATTTGCAATTTTTCGAAACCGTAACTGAGATGCTATCAAATTTAATTTAGATGTTCTTAACTTTGTTACTATATAAGACCAAAGCACATGTAAGGCAACGGTAAGACTATGGATGAAGCTGAATAAAAGTTACTGGAAATGAACCTTTATGTGCACTTGTTATTATGTAGCAGCCACCATGGAGATCTCAGAAACCTTCCTGCACCCATTTTAAAGTTAACCCATTAGGCTTTTCTACGTATAAATATTCCAAGAGAATGGACTTGTAAATCTTAAAAGAAATAGAAATAGTAACTAAGGTGGTAGAAGAAACAATAGATGAAATTACCGAGCAGGTCGAGTTGAGCCAAACTTTAATCGCGAAACACTCCCAATCCGATATTTAGATTACCCGGAGTAACCTGAGTAACATAAAAAAAAAAGTAATTCAGGCTTACAATTTTAAGTCTTATAAGAACGAAATTAAGACTTACAATTACAAAGAACTTTTAAGACTTATATGATCAAAGCAGACAACTAATTGAAGAACATAGGTCAAAGAATTTCACCTTTTTCCGTTCCTAGTCCCGTGGCACCCTTGAAAACTGCAAAACAAATGCATATAAGACTAATGTTAAAAACCACATAAACATTCAACGGAAAGTCATAAAGTATTAGATCAAGAAGTTTATCATGATTAAGTTCACACCTAGATTTGCAAAACTTCTGTTAATTAAAGTTTGTATCATTGTTGTGAATCGACCATAAACAACAATAATCTTCCGCCCAAAATTGAAACCCTAACTGGATTGAACATAAATCAAGCATAAACAAAAATATCGTCAGGCCAAAAAAAGTCAGTCCCAAACCTGAAACCGTAGTTAATCTGTTTTGATCGAGTTTATTTGTATGATTGAACATGAATCAATCATAGATAAAATTATCTTTATGGCAAAAAAAAGACCCTAACCTGAAACCGTAGTTCTTGTGTTTTGATTGAGTATAATTGCAACCCCAAAATCAAACCCAATTCAACCTGCTGTATGTCGTGTGTCTGTGAATTCTTAATCATATAACCGCCTATGTCTATGTGTGAGACTACCGGAACATTTGAGAAGAGGCAAAATTATTATCTTATGTTTTGGACTGGACACGGGCCTATGGTCTTAGCCCCATGACAGCAGCCCAACATATAATGAATACTGTCGCTTGAACGACGTCGTATTAAATGCTCTTTAATATATATAGTAATTAGCTTTTTGTTATTATAATGTTTTTTAGGCCCATAAAACCAAAACTTCAAGAAGTTACAAGGATGTGGCATTACAAATAATTTCTGTGTAAGAATTGAATCGATGCTAAGGCTATGCGCGGTAGTATCGATCGTGAGTTGGTCGATCGATTGATGACTCGGTCGCCCTTGTTGCAGGTAGTCGATCACTTAGAGGTCAAGAGCTTTTTTTTTGTTGTACGATCGACACACACACTACAAACAAAAATCTCACTTTCTCATTTAAAAATGAAGGTCGTCACTGCTGTGGTAAAAGTCGCCAGGAGGCCAAGATAGAAACCTGGATGCTAAGTAAAATGAAGGTCGCTGGTAGTGTGTGTCAATTTATCGTTAAACACATGTTATGCAATTTATCAAATACACAGTTGCTAATCTTGTATGAATACTTTGTCATTTACATATTACCCCATTAGTGTGTGTCAATTTGAAACCAAAACAACAATGCGAACCACGACTTATACATTTTCTCATATATTTCAATGTGAATGAACATGGTGGATTTGATGATGCAATTTTTTGAAAATTAGTGGGCTTGTTTTGGATCTAATCGTAACTGTCATGTGCATATTGGGCCTTATATGTCGACCAAACTAACGTACGGGCATGGCCTTGGTCCATAATTTATAGTAGTAATAAATAACTCTTTCATTTGAGATTTATGAGAGCATGGTTATGTTTTAACGAAATGGGAGTTTTTAGAAACAAGGAAGAATCCAAAGATTTAATTTTTAGTAGTCATTTGGCATAAGAGAGGTGAGCATTACTATTTTTGGAGTAGTTTTTTTCCAATACTTTAAGCATGAATGGAAGGAAATGCATGACTACTTACCCAGCTTCACATACTACTACTACTACTACGCTACTTTTAACAAACACACTATGAATAATGGTTTTCATCCGCCTTAACTATTTCCCTCTTCTGCATTTTTTAACACCCCCCATTAAATATAACTTAATTGGAACCTTTATAAGAAATTCATGGGTCAGAATGCATCAAATACATCATCCCTTTGAACTCAACTTGCATATTTTTGTTTATGGCTTTGCAAATGCACAGGTGTGTTTCAATTATGAAGGGGCAAAAAGTATTCGTAAGTATATATCATCATCAATATTAAATCCGCAAGATTTTTTAATTTAAAATTAAACTCAGTTATAGAATTCAAACCAACATGTTTACTCCGTAAATAAATCATGCGATAATAGTTAATGTTAAAATTTGGTCCGTGTGGTATTGAAACATATGGTCTCTCGTGATCATTCATGTCGATTTTGTTTCTTTAAATAAGTCATGTTAGGAAAGTTGGAAATGATGTTTTAGGGATTATTCACGTTATAAAAATGTATTTTAAAATGTTATCTGTTGACTTTATTAAGTGATTGCTTAAAGCATTTAATCCCACATCGGTTAAAGAAAAGAAGTTCTCTTTGTATATATAGTGTGATATATATGACTCACATAAATTGAGATTAGTATCACGTTATGCTATTTGAACTTTTTTCAACTTTTTTGTCACAAATATTTAATTTTGAGAATTTTCATGTTTTTTCAACTTTTTTGTCACTTTATAGAACGAGTTGCGTAATAGGTCAAAAACATTTTATCTGTTGACATCGTATGAAACTGGTTGGATAAGTTATTACTTTTTGCCCGTGTATATATAAGTAGTTAATGGGTGAAATATTATCGCACAAATACATTATTACAAGGTTCCTGTGAGTTTATAAAACAAAATGATTAGGAGCATGTAGCAATACGTAGATAACACTATCTTTTTTATCCAAATTTTTACACTTCAAATTCCCTTCCCACCTTATACGATTACTGTGCATCAATAGATAATACATGTTGTACATTATTTTGTCGTGATTCGAACATTTAGGTGTTGTTTGTTTCATTCGAAATTGTTTTGGTTTGTTGTGGTATCGACTTAAGTGACGAAATTCTTGACTTCAATTAGTTTTTTTTTTGGTTTGTTGTGGTATCGCCACCTTTGGTCTACACAATCCACAGTCATTCACGTATAATATTCTTTCCCATGAAGCAGATAAACTTTTCTTCTCACGCACAAGGGATGGTAACGCCTTGCAAATGTATGCATGTGATATTTTTGTATGCCGGTTGTATTTCTCTATCAGCATTGTGTCAATTTCTAGTTACTAAACACAAGCACAAATCGGACTTAATTTTTCATCTTAAGTGTTTCTGAATAGGGCTAATCACAAAATAATAATAATAATAATAATAATAATAATAATAATAATAATAACAAAATAAAATTTCTTGAGATACAGATGCATTACCATTTTGCTCTCATCTTTTATTAAATTCTAGATAAAATGGTCATAAAGACAATAACATAAAGATAAAATGGTAGTTTAATACACAGATAAGCG
Source organism: Chrysanthemum makinoi (assembly GCA_910596185.1). Classification (NCBI taxonomy): domain Eukaryota; kingdom Viridiplantae; phylum Streptophyta; class Magnoliopsida; order Asterales; family Asteraceae; genus Chrysanthemum; species Chrysanthemum makinoi. The sequence goes on from OU343225.1 coordinate 322,696,574, forward strand.
AATTTTTTAGTTCGATACACATAAAAAGATATAGTGGCAAGTATGATTTTTTTATTTTTTATTTTTTTTTTAGCCCTTTCTGAATATATCAGTGTAGGAAATTGTTACGTTGTCATTTAATAATCATCACTACCAAGTAGATACTAAAAACACAAGTAGCTTTGGATGTTCAATAAAACCAATAATTGATTAACCTCAACAAACCGGTAGTTTAGAGACAAAGAAGATAACAAGTCAAAAAAACGTTATCAACCACTTGAAAAGTTGTCCAGATGTCCAGCACTTAATTCACATGGTACGCGACTTTAATATGATGAGCACATAACAAAATGTGTTTATGTTTACTTAGACACAATACATGAACCAAGTCGTATAATCAAACATTTTTTTTTTTTTTTTGAATTATGAAATTCTATTATTACTTAAAAAACGGACATAATAAGATGCGAGAATCCAAGAATGTTCGGCCAAGAACCCCTTTCAATAGAAACCAATTCTACTAAATGAAATTTTTTGACTTAAGGTCGCGAAAATTACTTTGCACAACTTTTGAACCCTAGTAAAAACTCCACAAATACGTGTTTCCAGAACTCAAATGTACAAAAGGGTAAATACGTGTTGATTCTCTAAACAAGCTTTCTCGCTGGAAGAACTTTGCTCGATTCCGCTTCAACTGCCACCCGCAACAAACCTATCATTCCCTAAATTTCAAACAAGAGGAGACACTCCGATAAGATCCACACAAGCATGTTTCCCCTCGGCCCATCCAAACACAAACATTGAACTACAATTTTATTTTCTTTACACCTGATTCACATAAATTGGTAAATGACTCGACTATTATATGATTGGGTTGGAGTACCGAGTTGCCATCGGGAAGTAGCGTCTTACACTTATTGATAATGTGGGTTTGATTAGATTTGCATATCATATCTTCTTGTTTTTTTATGACTTTTTATTGGCCTTGTTTTGTTGTTGTAAAGCTTATTAGTCTTTATCTTTTCAAGAGTTACATTTACTTAACATTGGGTTTTGAATAGTCATGTTACAATGGTGTTGCGCACCCTACTGTCAGATTAGAAATTATCTTGTATTTTGCTTTGTTTTTAATATATATGACGACTGTGGTATACTCATATACCATAATAGAATTGGAACTCATTTTTTTCATGTTATAAAAATGCTTTTAAAATGTTAAATGACTGAAATATGATTGGTGTATTTGCTTTATTAAGCAACTTCTTAACTCAAATTCAGCTTTTGTTTTGAGCTTCTAATCCCACATAGGTAAAGAAAAGAAATTTAGCTTGCTTATATACTGTAATGTATATGGTTCACTATGTTCCGTACATAAATTTGAAGAGTTCATGTAAGAGACATTTGACGTGTGATATGATAAGTTGTTTGTTAAAGCTAAAATAAAAAGATATTGGACTTTTGCTAGCAACATATGTTCCGTACTTGTTAAGACAAGTTAAATCCGGCAATAATAAATAGTTTCTGCTAAAAATGTGTTGTGTGTATTGTTGGGATTTTAGAACAAGTTAACCAAGAACTCTACGAGACGCTAGCCAGATATGGATCTAGCTTAATTGCAATTATGTTAACACGTAATTAATAAACACATAATTAATACAATATTAATTAATTAAAAGGGATAAATAAAAGTTAACCTTGCTTGGCAATTGATCTCTAGTAACGGAACAAGAAACCCTACGAAACCTTTAAGTATCTAAATTAGATACCTCAAGAGATCACACACAAACCCGATTAACATATACGTTCGATATTGAAGCTAGTCGAGAACGAATTAATAAAAGTCAATCAACACTTGACACCTACACATGAATAATACACGAACTAGAAAACTTTAAAAGACCAAGCTTCCTTTATTTTCGGCCGTGAAGATTCTGTCCAAGAAACAGAAATCAAGTTTATCCCGATATCGGATGAACATCCGATATCACCTCTTCTTTGTCCGAGAACCAACAGGACAGTAAAACCAAAACCCTTCTTTGTTTCGCCGCTAAGTCACTGTGTCACGTAAACAACGAGACCTCCAATTATATCTAAACACTTGAATCATAACAAGTTCAGTAATTAATCAAAACAACCCTAAACACTTAGGAACAAAGTCGACTAGGAATCTGATATGGGAAAATATGGATTGGTTTAGGTTACTGGAAGTGTATGATCATGCGTGTTTTGATGTAAGATATGTTTGCTTTTATACAAAACAAACCGACCTCCAACATGGGTTTATTGCTTGGTCGACAAGTTTGAAACCCAAGCAAAACCTACCCTTCTTTGCCCAATCACCGAGTTTTTCAGGCGCCTGGCAGTTTCCAATTAAACCACCCAAGTCCAAGAAACAGCCCATGGATCGCCCAATATAACCGGTCAAGTAGCACGATATTCGGTATGTTAATTCAAGTATTAAATTACGTTCGACACGTATACTCGTGTTTATCGTGTGTGCCCCCATCGGCTCACACACTTCTAGTCGTTTACGTGTGTTTATAACTCCCACAAACCAATATGTATATCGTTATTAAGCAACTCCTTCACTAATATTCAGCTTTTGTTTTGAGTTTTCTATCTCACATGGATGTAGGAAGTAAACTTTTTTGGTTAGTTATATATTGTGGTAAATGGTTTCTCAAAATTGAGAGAGACATATGAATTGTAAAATGATAGAGTTCTCAAATTTTTTTTTTCAGAATTCAACAAGATGAGTTAGGTTCGAAATATGCATTGTAAAATTAAAGTGTTGTGATGTTTGATTTTGTTTTCGTATAATAATCATTACTACCAAGTAGATACTGCAAACACAAGTGGCTTTGGATGTTCAATAAGACCAATAATCACTTAACCTTAACAAACACCAGTTTAGTGACAAAGAAGATGACAAGTCGAAAGAACCCTATCAACCACTTGAAAAGAACGCTATTAACCTTTACTTAGACAGAAGACATGAACCAAGTCATGTACGCATGATGCACATAAATTCGTAAATGACCAGTCTAGTATTTAAATGGGGCCGAGGGCCAGATACACCTCGCAAAGTAGGGTCTTACCTTTATCTTTGCTCGCGAATCATAATAGAAACAAGTAGTTAAAACTTAAAACAATGAGCTGGAAACATAAAGCAGATACTTTCTTCGTTTGTTGAATATGCGTTTGTTGAGTACAGTAGATACTTAATCATCATATAGCGTTGATTAGAATCGCATGTCAGTTCTTCTTGTTTTTTTATGACTTTTTATTGGCATCGTTTTATAGTTGTCGCGTTTATTAGCCTTTGTCTTTTAGGGAGTGTTACATTTACTTCACATCAGGTTTTACGTGGAATAATATTGTGTATAGTTATCAAGGTTATAAAAATCATAAATAAGTAGTCGGGCGGTCAACCTCTTGTAGCTTGTAATCGGTCTAGATAGGATTAATCGGATTGACATTTTTGGCAAATTTTGGGTATACCCGGCGAGTTTTGAGTATTTCCGGCAAGATTTTGACTATCGTTGATAGTCGTTGACCGCCATTAACCACAGTTGACCGATTTACACAAATAAAAAAGGTTGGTCGCTCAGTAACGCCTAGACGGTAATTAATCGGTCTTGTAGGACTTTTATTGCAATGCTGATAGTTATGTTACAATGGTGATACACGCACCCTTTTTGTGAATTTGGAAATTATTTTGCATTTTGGCGTTGTTCCTAAAGTATATGACTGTAATATGATCGTATTCGCATAACATAATAGAATTAGGAGTGATCTTATTCATGTCATAAAAATGCTTTTTTAAGATGTTAAATGACTAAAATATGATGGGTGTACTTGCTTTATTAAGCAACTTCTTACTCAAATTCAACTTTTGTTTTGAATATTGAATCCCACATAAGTAAAGAAAATAAACTTGGCTTGATTATATACTTTAATGTATTTGGTTCACCTAAATTGAGATTATCATTATGTTGTTGCGTTGGATTCGCCATTTTGATAGAAAATATTATCAAAGTGCACGAGTGCAACGGAAGAACCGGCGATTTGAGTTCCCAATTTTTATTTTGTTAAATCTTCAATTTTTTGGTAGTTCAATTAAGTTTATAATATGAATTTTTAAATTCAAATGTTGTCGCATTTGATGTTTGATTCCGCTAGAGCAAAGTGTTACAATGATATTTGTTGTATATTCTTTTGAAGTTAAGATAAAAGACATTGAAGTTTTGCAAGACATATATATACTTGGTAAAGAAGGTAAATCATTAGGAAACAAAAAGCTCTGCTAAAAAATGTCACACTTTTTATAATCAGAAAACTAGGGCATGCTTGGTCGTGGTTAAGGGTAGTGGAATGGGAAGGATTCAAAGGGCCCACCTCACTCATTATTTAGTGCGTTAAAGAGTGGCAAGGGATTGATTCCTGCAGAATTGAGAATGAACCATTATAGAATAAATTGAGGGGTAAGGGATTGATTACCCACCTCACTCATTCCTTTGCATTCCCTTTCCCTTTCCCCACTTTAAACCAAGCGGGCCCTAAGTTTTTTTGCATTTTTATGAATAATATTGTGCAATAAGTATTTGTATAAAATCAACTTAGAAGTAAATAGTAAGCTACAAATATCAATCATAAACAAGATACAGTAGTATATATTAAACAAAAAATCTACATGAAACCTTAAGGGTGCGTTTAGTTGGGTTGTTTTCCACAAAATGTTTTGTGGAAAACAAGGAAAATAGAGATCGCGTTCAAATTATCATTTTTCAACAAAATGTTTTGCAAAACACAAAATCCCCTATTCCTAATCTAACAAGGAAAATTATAAAACAAATTGAGCTTTTCTTCTTTCCTCAGAACCCCAACCCTCCCTCTCCTTCTTCAAAATAGAAAATACAAATATCAACTAAACGCATTTTCTATATTTTCAAGTGTTTTGTGAAGATAAATTTCCCATCCAAATTTTTACAAAACTAGAGATAGAAAACATTTTTACAAAACTTGAGATAGAAAACAAGGAAATTTTTTCTCCAACTAAACGCACCCTAAGATACTCGTGTCCTTAGATGTTTAGATACTACCTTGTAATTAGGTGGCCCAGGATGCTCTTCCATGACAGGAAACTTCTTCGAACTTGGCCATTATCTTGTTAAACAAACAGGCCTTAAGAAACTTATGAGGATCATGAAGTGTCTCCAACAAGCTTCTAGTTTAAAAATTAACAAGAATAAGTCCAAGGTTTATGGTATTGTGGTGAGTGATGAGGAGGCTATTTTCTTAGTGAATCGAATCGGGTAAAACGCCATTCGCTTATCTAGGCATTCCGATTGGGGAAAATATGAAAGGATTTCAAGTTGGAATGGGGTTACTGATAAGTTTAAAAAAAAGATTAAATAATTGGAAGCGTGGATTGATTTCTTTCGGTGGGGAGATTCACTTTGGCTAAGTTAGTTGCTGGAAGTATTTCCCTATACGCTATTTCGGGCAAAATGGAGGTAATTAAAAAGTTAGACAGATTAAGACAAAGATTTTTTTGGAGTGGCACCGATGAACGGATGAAGTGAGAAAGGTAGTATGGGAGGTCTAAACATTGGTAGTTTAAAAGCTTCTAATTGGGTTAGTTGCTAAATATATTGGTTGTGACAGATTAGACAAGATACTACCTCCGTCCCATAATAATTGTCCACTTTAACTTTTTTTAGTCTTTTTTATCCAACTTTGACCATAAATATTTATATTTGTGTAATATAATACTTAATGAAAAATATACAAATAGATTACGTTTTAAATGTATTTTCATTTGATATAATTTTTTTTATAAACTTTTTTTATAAACTTTTTTTAAAAAAGTTTATAAAAAAAGTTTATAAAAAATTTATAAAAAAAGTTTATAAAAAGTAACGTAAAATAAATACCATATAAAAACACTACACAATTAAAAACACTATACATATAAAAACACTACACAAATAAATACACTATACATATACCTAAACACTAAACAATTAAAAAAAAAAAAATCGATGATATGGCGGAGGACCCACGCCCCATGAGAGAGAGAGAGTAGAAGGAGGAGGGCCCACCCTAAAGGGATGTAACCCCGTATATATAGTGCCACCCTATGTTTTTGGTCGTGATTCGGACATCGAGGCTGAAGTGATGAACTTCTTGACTTCAATTGATAAAATTTTGGTCTGTTGTGGTATAGACACCTTTGGTCTACACACCCCACGGTCATTCACGTATAATTTTCTTTCACATGAAGCAGACAAACTTTTCCTATGCATGTTTATCGTCACTGATTTTTTCTATGTCGGCTGTAGTTCTATATCAGCATTGTGTGAATTTCTAGTTACTAAATAGTAAATACAAGCGAAGTTCTGACTTATTTTCTATTTTAAATTAGCATACCAATTTCTTAACCTATGTCATATAATACTAATTGCTACCAAGTTGATACTAAAAACACAAGTGGATTTGGATGTTCAATAAGAACGAGTAACCTCAACAAACGACAGTTAAAAGACAAAGAAGGTGTCCAAATGTCCAACATTTACTTCACATGGTACATGACTTTAATTAGATGAGCACATAACAAAATATGTTTATGTTTACTTAGACACACAACATGAACCAAGTCAGATACAGTTTGGTCGAATTCACCAACTAGTCACACAATCAAACTTTGAACTAGTATTTGATCTTCTCTACGCGTTATTCACATAAATTCAGAAATGACCCGACTGTTATTTAATTGTCTGGAGTGCCGAGTAGCCATCACGAAGTAGGGACTTACGCTTATCTATATTCAAGAATCTTTATAGAAACAAGTAGTTAAAACAAAAAGGCGAAAACATATACAAGATACTTTCTTCGTTAGTTGAGTATATGTTTCTTCTTTTCCTATCAAGTGGCAGCTAACACTACTTACTGATCATACGTATGGGGTTGATTAGAATTGCATATTGAATCTTCATGTTTTCTTATGACTTTTTATTGGCATCTTTTTGTGGTTGTCGACTTGTCGGGCTTTTTAGTCTTTTATTTTTTTGCGAGTGTTAAATTTACTTAAATTCAGGTTTTGTATGAAATAATCTTGTGTCCCTTTGTCTAAATATTTAACAATGGCTCGTCTGCAACGGAATAACCGATTTGAGTTCCCAATTTTTATTTTGTTAAAATCGGTTAAGTTTAGTATATGAATTTTTAAATTCAAATGTTGTCGCATTTGATGTTTGATTGAAAAAATTATCAAAGTGCACGCGTGCAACGGAATAACCAATTTGAGTTCCCAATTTTTATTTTGTTAAAATCGGTTAAGTTTAGTATATGAATTTTTAAATTCAAATGTTTTCGCATTTCATGTTTGATTCCGCTAGAGCAAAGTGTTACAATGATATTTCAGATGTTGTATATTCTTTTGAAGTTAAGATAAAAGATATTGAAGTTTTGCAAGACATATATATACTTGGTAAAAGAAGGTAAATCATGCGGAAACAAAAAGCTCTGCTAAAAATGTCACACTTCGTTTATGCATTTTTATGAATAATATTGTGCAATAAGTATTTGCATAAAATCAACTTAGAAATAATAGTAAGCTTCAAATATCAATCATAAACAAGATACAGTAGTATATACTAAACAAAAAATCTACATGAAACCTTAAGATACTCGTGTCCTTAGATGCTTAGATACTACCTGTTAATTAGGTGGCCCAGGATGCTCTTTCATGACACGAAACTTCTTCGAACTTGGCCAGTATCTTGTTACGTCTTCGTTGAAAGATAATGCGTGGAACATCTTACACTAAGAAAAAAATCTGAGTTATTGGAATAGGTATGTTTGGTCTTTTCTTTCTTGATAATCCTATAGGAACTGGGTTTGGTCTTGCTTCGACGCGCGAAGAGACCCCGCGTTTGGTCAAGAAAATGTAGTTAAGCATTTTCCAATGCGGGGTTGATTAGAATTGCATATAGGATCTTCTTGTTTTTCTTGTGACTGTAAATTTTTTTGGAATCTTTTGTACTTGTCGAGCTTATTGGTCTTATCTTTTCGAGAGTGTTGCATTTACTTGAATTCGGGTCTTATATCAAATAATCTAGTAAATGTGTATGCTCGTATACCATAACAGAATCAAAATTGATCTTATTCATGTTATAAATCCATTTAATTTTTGAATATTACTCGTATATGACTAAAATGTGTTGTGTGTATATCTTTATTAAGCAACTCCTTCACTCATATTCGGCTTTTGTTTTGAGTTTCTATCGTTCATATGGTTTCGCTAAATTGAGAAACACATTATGATGTTGAGTTGACTTGCCATTGTGATATAAGTTATCAAAATGACATTTCATATGCCACAACCAATTTAAGTTCTCATTTTTTTTGCTTATTTCACAAAATTCAGCTAGTTCATGAGTTAGGCTCGATATATGAATGTTGTATACTCGTATACATATTGCTGTATTTGTTGTTTGATTCCGCTAGAGCTATTTTTTTGAATATTTGTTAAACAATAGCAATGAAAATATTTTGTTGTATTCGGGTCAGTGTGACTTAAGAGTTGGTGTTGTTGGGATTGAATCATGGGTTAAAAATATGAGATGTGATGTCAAATATTATAAGGAGTGAAAGAGGGAGTTGTGAGTGGTCAATGGTCAACTAGCAGGCTACACTAAAAAATACGGGAATTTAATGAATGTTTTAGTTTTTGGTGCTGATCATTCTGTCAATGAATGAAGATTGGGTTCTTGAAAATGGGTTGTTTGGAAATGAAAAGATGACTTTGACGAGCAATGTAAGTCAACTTTAGTTGGTGTAGTATGTGTTGATACAAAATGGGCCGCTCCTTATTGGGCCCGGGCCGTATCAATTGATGATTGTTGCCGAGACCGCCACTAAGAAGACAGAAAACACCGTAGGCTTACCGGGATTGTCTCCCACGATTATCCTCCGCTGGTAGAGTAAGTAATCGATTTAGGGTTAAAGGAGAGTTAGGGTTTTGTAGATCGTACCTTTAACGAGGGATGTGATTCCTTTTATATACACACGGAATCCTTGTTGGTTCGTGTTCCTCAACTTCGGCGTATCCCGCCGCTTTGCCGTTGGGAATGATTATCTCCATACTTAGGAGATATCCGATATCGATTCCGTAAATAGCTTTGGGCTTGGGCCTTCATGAGCCCAAACACTTATTGGCCTTAGCCCAAATTGCATCGGGCTTGTGAGTATTGGACTTTAGTCTGCCCCAATCTAGACTATACGCCATCATCATGTTCCCAGCCTAGTATGCGCAGGACTAACTGCGATGCTAGACTAATAACCGTAGTCAATGAAAAACGTCGGCGTAGCCAAGAAGCCATAAAAGGATACCCGCCGACACATTGTATCTAGACATGGGATGAAAAATGGACGCCGTAAATCGGGGAAAGTAACTGCCACGCTCCATCCAAAGGATCTTAGCCACACATGTTAGTGATAGTGGTGTCCACGTGTTACTCATCGCGTGGATGAGGAAAAATATATAACCATCCACCCATTTCAACCGTGTTTCTCACAGTGAAAAAACGTTCATCCGCCATTGTTGACAAAACTTCAAACTACAACCCAGAAAAACACTGTATTCGAAAGGTAACCGCGCGTGCACTTTGTAAAAACAATACCATGGTCAAACAATTGTCTGATTTCACCTCCGACCTCACCGAAAGCGATCTTCTGGAATTCACTTCGGATTACTTTATACCACTTGACTTGCATCCGGTTGTTCCGGGTGCGCGGGCATCGATTGCGGACTTTGTTGTTCCCCGTTCACTATCGTTTAAAAATAGTTTAAATTCATAAAATATGTTAATAGTGAACTATGACTGGAATTAACATAAGAAAACACACTAAGTAATTTTCAACATAATATTCTTATTAGAAATAAATCAACAAAGAATACATTACCCAAGTACTTGGAATAGTACTGGGATTGAAATGACAAAGTTGGGTGACTCCTCTCTAAGCTCGTGCTAAGTCCGAGCACAACTCTTAGAGCTCACTAAGCTATCTCAGCAACTAAGTTGTATTTGGAGGAGTGAAAAGATGGCTTGCGCGTGCCATGTGTTTTTTACAATTCACAAGCTTAATCTTTTCACTCCATCTCTTATGCTATTTATACATGTATGAGATATAACTCTTTCCTAAGTGACAAATCGACATCATACGTAAGACAAAATAATCATGTATTTTGTCTCATACAAAGACTATTCTAAGTAAAGGACAAGGTCGCTTTCCATATTTCATTGATGACACCGAGCTTGTAAGTTAGCCATTCAGGGAAAGTTGACTTATGTTGATAAGGACTTCTTTATTTGATTCAAACTTCTCCGCCTTTGTCCCGCTTCTTCTTCAAGATATTTATCCTTCTCTTCTTCAGCTTTGTCTTCGTAAGTAGTTGGAGAGGAGTCTTAGGGATTCAGTGAGTTATTGTCATCACTCACCTAATCCATCATCTTCTTCTTGACTCAGTCTTCACCCTTTAAGTTCCGCCTTCCTGAGTGGAGAGACTTCTTCTACTGCATCGAAAGTGTCCGAAGATGACTCACTGAGAGGCTTTGCACTCAGTGACATGATTAGTGTTTAACGGACTAAACACTTGGGCTATTTTCTATTCAAATCCTAGATTAAGGGGTTTGGATATTTATTGAACCCAACAGTCTCCCCTATTTGGATATACAAATAGCCTAAGTGGTTGATCAGTGTAAGTGAGTAAATGGCTTCTTCCTCTCTTGAATGTACTAATGAATACAATAAGGAATACTGAGTAAATGAATAAAACATACATCATTTATTGATCGACATAGTTCCTATTACTAGTACAAAAGAGATAAATTAAGATGATCAGTCCAGATGGATCCCCAGTGCTTCAAGCTTGACTTTCTTTGTGATTAGTGTTTCCCTGTCAGATGATCTTTTATCTTGGCATTTAAGTCAGCACATAACTGATATTTGTGGGTCTCAATTTGAGAAGCCACCGGTATATAGCTTATAATTGTAGCTACTCCTCGCCTTATCAATATCGCTCCACCTTTGGAACGCTGGGTTTCCATATTCATCAATGAAAAATAGCCCTCTTCAGTTGTTCAATCACTAAGCAGCTTCACAAACTTAACACCTTCAGTGGCTCCTGATGCACCTCGGCTAGGCACTTTATCTCAGTTGGAACTCAACTCTTTTCCTTTTGCCGCTGGAAGTTTGTGGTTGAGATCCTTGAGGTGCCAAGGCGGTGAATTCTGGGCTAGCCGGTGCATCCTCAAACCTTTCATATCTTTTGCTAAGCATCTTCATCGGTTCCTTGACCACCTTATTTTGCTTCTTTCCAATGATCGGACCAAGTTCATCAAGTTCAGTGATTCCAAAGTCACTGAATTTTAAGGGATCATGAACCTCAAAGTGTCTTTTGTCATCCCTCTCAGAAACATTCATAGCCAATGGTTTGGTGTTGGGAATAATCTTGACATCGTGATTTTTTGAAGCCTTCTTGGCCTGCTCATTGTCCAGCTTGTATTCCTCAATTCCGCTTTTCCCCGAGCTTCAGCTTTCTTTTCTTTTCTTCATAATCGCTTCTCATTGCGCCATTTGAGCAAACAGCATCCTTGAACTTTTGTCCCCTGCCTCGACCTTTGGGAGCTTGCTTGCATCTAATCCCATATTCTCAGCTTCTTCAACGACAACCTTTGCGCTTCTCTGTTTTTTTCTCTTCCTCTCTAGTTTCAATCTTCTTTCTTCTTTAACAAGATGTTTACTCACCGTTGAGGTGTGAGCATGTATTCAGTGTCGCCGTTTTATAGGGAATCTTCTCGCTCGCCAAGCCGCCATTATGCCTTTGCCTTTGTCCCGGCTCAAGAAGATGATGCAACTAACCGGGGGTGGTGTTGTTGTGATAACCGCCGCTGTTGTTGATGATGTTGGTGGGATGGATGAGATGGGAGTTTGTGGATCGGTGGTGATGTTGATGTCGAGTTGGCTGAGAGATCGATGATGTTGGCTCCCTCGTGTGAAGAGGAGTTTCTTCAGAATATTCTCCCCTCAACCGCTGCCGTAGCCGTGAGGCAAGAGTTGGTGTTGGTGCCGGGGACGGAGTCCTTGACCCTTGAAGGCTTGATAAATCTCGCTGATCATTGCCTTCATGTCCGAGGTGTCAGCTTTGAATACCGGTGACTTTTGCTTCCAAGTTTGCTTGTGAGATTTCAAGAGCGAAATATTCGGCCCAAGATTCCGAGCCGAGATGAGGATGCCTCGAGCCAATGTAGCCACCTGCGTATTCAATGAGTCCAATGTTGCTTGAAGAGACGAATCGAGGATGGAAGACCTCGAACATTTGTAGACTTGAGCATATTGAGCGCTCAGTGAGGTTTGAGGATTGTTTCGTGTACACCTCAAGTAGCTTCCAAGACTTTAGAGTTGGTTGTCGGGTCTTTGACAAACTCCCCGATTTCATCTATCGTGGTACCTACACCCTTAAGATGCTCGAGGAATTTAGCCATGTTTTCATCCAGTCGGTGAATGTTGTCATACATCAAATCTCTATGCTCATGAACATTTTCATCGAAGCCCCAGACTCTCCGCTTTAGATCAGATAACTTGCGCAAGACCTCAGATGTTGTTCCCACAATGTTTTAGTAACCCCTGAGTATAGCTTTCTTAAAGCCCTGGTGATCCACCAGCCAACTGCCTTTTCAAAGAGGGAAGAACATTGTCAAACTCTTTGAATTCATCGAGCTTGAGGAGGATTCGTAAGTATGATCATCATGTTGGAATGGGGACTCAGAAGCTCCTTTGGATCGCCGAGGCTCTTGTTCAACTTGAACCTCAGCCATTCCATTTCTTCTCCGTGATAAGATTTCATCATCGCCTCAAAGAAGCTCATCTTCAGAGAATAATATCCCAAAGGACATCGAATTGTGAGCAAGGGGTTGGTTATGGGTTCCATATCAGCGGGTGGTTTATATCCCTCTGAGTCTTTGCCCCCCGTTGACCCCTGACACCTGTGGGCGCTTCCCAGTGCCTTCACCGAGAGTCGATTGGTTGTGGGTTCCGTGATCGGCTGGTTGTTCCTTTCCTCCGAGTCTTTGTCCCCGCGACCCCGAGACACCGTGGGCGCTTTCCAGTGCCTAGCGTAGTCAGTGATAGTTGTATCCCTATCGGCGTACGGTTGTTTGAGTCCCTCTCGAAGTCTTGGGAGAGATTAGTGTGCCTCGCACAAAGGCTTGGATTTTCTAATGTCATCACCGGGCGCTGTGGAAGGCCCCTTACCAAATGGGTTGTATGTTTCCCTCGGATCTTGGGAGTAGTAGGTGTGACCAAGGGCACCGACCGTGATGTATCAGGTCCTTCGTTGTCACCGGGGTGATTGTTGCCCCCCAGTCGTGGGAGTCTTTTGGTCACATGATTTTTGTGCCTCTTAGGCTGTGCTCCGAAGCCTCGTGGCCCCGAGACTTTGGTTTAGTCTTAGTCCCGTGGAGACTTCCCCTTTTCTTTTTAGGAGCAGGGTTTGGAGACACTGATCCACTTTGATTGTTTACAGCAATCATGTGGGCCGCCAATTCAATGGGAGTGACGAGGGATGGGTCCTTTTGAAAATTTGAAGGGCTTAGGATGCCAGGTAAATTTCCAAATTTTTCATCCCGGTATAATTTGAACCCAAGAACGTTGGATTGCAGAGCACAAGAGACAAACCTAGAATACGAAACGTATTTCGTCCTAGTTTTGCTCAGTAGCTTCGCTATTTAGATCTCTCAGAATGATCTCCCTATAAATGGCGAAGTGACCCCATTCATCAAGTAAGATGCCATCATCAACTGAATAGAGTTAACTTGTTCAGTGGATGAGTGGTTCCCGCCGAGGACCCGAATCACAAAAGTGAAGAGGATCCTCCAAGCCACGGGGAATGAGCTTTTAGTGACTTGGGTCTTGTCCAAAAAGTTGGATCTAAAATGATTTGTTTTAACCCATCCTTATCTTGGAGGGTTCGTGATGGGCTACATAAACACCTTTGTTATAATCTAACCCTCGCTGTAGTGCAAAACGCTTTTAAAATCCAGGTGTATTGTTCCCCATTAAGACTCGAACCCGATGAGATACTCCCGAGAGGTCTAAGGTTATTCTCATCGCATTAGGGTGTCGGGTCAAAGGCTCTAGTGTAGCCCAAAACTCCCCGAGGTAGTTTGGGTACAATCTGAGGACATTTTACAAAGGCCGCTTTGAGTGGGCGCTGAATAAAAATTTTATAATGTCTTTATAGGTTGGGACATTTTCACGATATTCAAAATTTCCTATGACATTATTTGTTTTAAATTCAACATTAGTAAGATCCCCTACCCACCGAGAAGCAACGAGAGATTGCGTTCTAGTCATTTCCATTAACAAAGATTTTAGGATTTAAGAAATGTTTTGACTAGAACAATCAAAGTATTTAGATCTCTTCAAGTTTGTGATGAAAAACTTTTGTAAAGGTTTACAAGAAGGGTTTTCCAAAAGAGGTTTAAAGAGTTTTGAGCACACGAATGTTTTTTTTTGAAATGATTTTGACAGTTGAGTTTTGTTGCGTAAAAGATTTGTGTGTGTTTGTTTGTGTTGAAGAGGGTATTTATAGAGTGATAAGAGGGGTGTTTTGTGCACAAATGGGAATATTAAGAGTTGGTTTTGAAAGGCGTTTGAATTTCCACATTTAATGCTACCACTCCATTACCCGCAGTGAAATCCCGTTTTTCAAGGAACGATTTGCGATTAATGCTGTACTTTTGCGGAGATAAAATATCAATTTGATATTTTTGTGAGAGGCATTAAATGCCAAGTGGGATGACAATAAGACAAAGAGACATATATTCCTTTATTAAATTGGCATAGTTACCAACCTAGGACATTAAAGTAACCGATACTTGGATCATTTAGTTACTTATTCAATGCTCTTTGTCAAGTGTCAGGGCCTGAATGAGTCTTACTCATTCAGTGAGAGGTTTATTTTGGGTGTCCGGGGAGGATGAACCATTTCGAGAGAACTTCTTGAGATTGGTTTTCGGATACTTGACTTTCAATGTCAAGCATTCCCAATTCAACTTTGTCTCTGAAGGTGGGTTCATCCAGGGTTTGGTGAAGATATCGGCCATTGATATTCAGTAGGGATGAAATGAAGTTCTATGTATCCTTTCATTATGTGGTCCTTGATGAAGTGATATCTGATATCAATGTGTTTGTTCTTTGGTGGAGGACAGGGTTGTTGGAGATTGCAATTGCACTAGTGTTATCACAGAAGATGGGCACCATTTTGTAATGGATGTTGTAGTCACTGAGTTGACTTTTCATCCATAATACATTGGCACAACATCCTGCGTGACTACATATTCACTTCGGTGAGGACATAACCGGTTGCTTGCACTCCAGACCAGTTTTCCTCCAAGAAATTGACAGGACCCGAGGTACTTTTTGTCCATGTTGCGGCAATAATCGAGAATCGGAGTAACCCTTGAGATCAAACCCTGAGAATTTTGGATAATAGAGTCCAAGATTTGGGGTTCCCTTCAGAATACGAGTATTCTCTTGGCTGCATGAGGTGAGATTCTTTGGGATTGGGTGATATCTTGCTATTAAACAGTGAAAATTGTATGTCCGGTCTAGTAGCGGTTAGATACATCGCTGATCCAACAATCCTCGAAATGAGTTTGATTGACCGATTTGCCGGTGAGATCGTGTCCAAGGTTGTTAGGTGGGACCATTGGTGTCTTCACTGAGGCATTGTCAAATATCTCATATTTCTTCAAGAGATTTATGGTGTATTTCTCTTGGTGATGGATATTCCTTTATCGGTTTGCACGATTTGTAGTCGAAAGTATGTAAGTTCCCCATCATGCTCATTTCAAACTTCTTTGTCATTAGTTTTTCAAACTGTTTGCAAAGTTTGTAGTTTGTTGAGCCAAAGATGATATCATCAACATACACTTGGACTAGTATCACATCCTGTTGGGTTATATAAACAAGCAGGTGTGTTGTCTATCTTTCCTCGACAAACTTGTTTTGTATCGTGAAGGCCGAGAGAGTTTCATACCATGCCCTGGGAGCTTGTTTCAGTCCATAAAGGGCTTTATCAAGCTTGCGACATAGTCGTGAATTCACTACTCTCAAAGCCCGGAGGTTCTGAACATACACATCTTCCTTCAGATCACCATTTAAGAATGCACTTTTAACATCCATTTGGTAGACCATGAAGTTCATGTATGTTGCATATGCAAGGAAGATCCCGATGGCTTCCATTCTTGCAACAGAGCAAATGTCTCATCATAGTCAATGCCTTCTTGTTGACTGTAACCTTTGGCTACCAGTCTCGCTTTGTTTTTAATGAGCGTTATTTTCATCGGTTTGTTTACGAAAACCCACTTCATTCCTATGACTACTACATCCCGAGGACATTTGATCAAGGTCATGACCTTGTTTTTATCAAACTGTTGAAATTCTTCTTGCATAGCTGAACCCGCTTGGGTGTTTTAGAGCTTCAGTGACATTTTGGGTTCTATTTCGATAGATAATCGGCATATAGACATTCATTGGCTGCGCGGTTAGATTAGCGACCATGCTTGGTGAGCATGCCCTCGGTGTGTTCACCAATGATGTTTACGAGCTCAATAACCTGAGATCTTGTCCACTTACTTTGTGGTCTAGGATTTGAGTTTGATGAGGTCACCGGAAGTTGGAGTGAGATTAGTTACAGGATCAACAGTTCATTTGAGCATCATTATGATGTCCTGCTTCGGTTGGGTTTCATGAATCATGATCCTGAATAGTTGGTTCGATGTTACCTATCTCTGCTGGGACTAATAGATTATCAATGAATTCACTGATTATTGGTTGGGGTAGGTTGTGAGGTAAGACATAATATGAGATGTCAACATCAGCTTGATATGAGGAATTGAATCGGTGGTGAACATCAGGAGGATATCTTGATGAGTCATCAATTCCTATTTCCTCCATGAGGTGTTAGTGAACCGATGCTTTGGAACTTTCATCAAAGGTGACATGAAAGGTTTCCTCAACTTGTTGTCTCCGTGTTAAAAACCACGAAGGCTTTGGAGATCGCTGAGTAGCCTAAAAGTATCCATCATCAACTTTTGCATCAAACTTGCCTAGATGATCCTTGTGGTTATGAATGAACACTGGACATCCAAATACATGAAAATAGGCGATGTCGAGAAGTCTACCTTTGAAGATCTCATATGGGGTTTTGTTATGTCTTTTGACAATGATCGACCTATTTTGAGTGTAGTGAGTTTATTTGCCAGTCGAAATGCTTTGAGAGAGTGAGCCATTTAACATGGTTCTAGCAGCCTCAATGAGTTCATTTTCCTTCGGCAACCCCATTTTGTTCAGGGGTATATGGAGATGAGAAATTTTGAGAAATTCCTTTTTCATCACATAAACTCTCAAGCTCTTGATTTCGAACTCGGTACCATTGTCGATTGATTTGTTTGTTTGATAATGTCATTCGGTTTTCAATCTTCCCGATGAATGACATTATTGTATCACTTCCTGACTCTTTTGGAAAGAAAGTATACCCAAGTGTATCTTGAGAACTCATCAACAATGACATGTGTATACTTCTCATCTGGATTGATCCGGGACCGACAGTCCGAAGAGATCCATGTGCAGGAGATGAAGACAACTTTTGATGGAGAAATTTTTTTTGGTTTTGAATGATGCTCACGTGGTGTTTACCCTTTCACAGGCGAGCATGGTTTGTCTTTGAAAACCGTGATGGTAAGCCAAGGACCTTGTTTTGTTTTGCCAAGTTGTTGAGGTTTTTGAAGTTTAAGTGAGAGAGTCTTTTATGCCATGACCAATTGATAGTTTCAGTGGCTTTGGCAAAGAGACACGTTCTATCTTGGGAGAGTGTTGACATGTCTAGCACATAAACATCATCTCTCCTAGGAGCTATCAACACAACTTCCTTATTAGCATTGAAAATGGTACCTTGTTTATCATTGAATTGTACAATGTATTTAGCATCACATAGATGACTGACACTGATGAGATTGTATTTGAGACCATTGACATAGGCTATTCTAGATAAAACTATTCCATTACGGTTCTTGAACCATAACCTTCGGTGGGACATGATGAGTTATCACCAAATACTACCTTGGGTCCTGGTTCCTTTACATACTTGCGCAGATATTCCTTCACACCATCATGCTTCTTGAGCATCCATCCTAGATGCCAAATAGGCTCCTGGAATGTCTGCACAAGTGGTAAATGAATTAGTTTCTTAGTGACCCACTTACTAGTGGGCTTGGGTCTCAAGGTCTCTCCGAAATTTGTCGACTCATGGTCGGTGGTTGTGTGCACAATGCTACCACAGTTTTGCATTTAGAGGTTGAGGATGACTCAGTGGCTCTAGGTTGTTTGGAATTTCTCCTTGCATGAATGACACCGTCATGTTGGGATGTCTCATGAGCTGGATTACCGCATATATCACAACATGTATTCATGAGACAATCATCCTGATGATGATCATTAAACCCAGTGAGGGCCGAGAGGAAAAGGTTTTGCTCTATTCTTTGGAGACTTTGGAGGATGAAGCATCCGATGACCAACTTTGGTATAGTTTGCTTGATGACATACGTAGATGATCTGCAGTCTGTGATCATCCTTTTGCAGATCATGTAGAAAGGATTCTATAACAATTGTCAGTGTGGTATGGCTCGGTGTAATGACACGGCTCACACTTTTGTTTGTTTTGGAGGTTGACTTAGACTTTGAGGCTGGAGGCGACTTTGTCTCCTTGATTGGTTCAGGATCTTTTCAATGGATTCCATTTTTGATAAGCTTTCTCACAAGTTCGGTCGATTCTTGTTGAATTCAAGGTGGGACAGAGGGATGTTGAAGTCTCAGAGAGCTCTTGTTGGATTAGTTGGCTTGTCTTTTAGGATGGTTCTACCAAGTCGCACCTTTCTTTTGGTGAATGAGGATTGAATTGTAGTGGAGTAAGCTCGAGCTTGGATCGACTCAAGAGAGATTTTAGGGGGAAGGCGGTGTTTTAGATTCTCGGACTGAGAGATGTGTTCAGCAGTCATCTGGGAAGTCCTAGCATGCTCTTAAGAGCTTGGCTCTCGCTCAAGAATCCTTCCGTGTAGTAATTGGAAGCTTACTCAAGATTCACCCGCTCAATCCAATCACCTGGAATTTGGGTCACCAACATATTTGTAATCATGCCACCGACACAAATGGCTTAGGAGTGCTTTTGAGAGGGTCGTGGAGATGATCTTCACCTATGACTCTTTTCTTGCTCTGGGGGCACCCACAACATCAAAGACCCTGGATTCTTAGCGGTGCAACTTTAAGAATATCATTTTCCTTTTTAAGTTCATCTTGAAGATTCTGATTTGTTTTAACTAGTTCAGTGTTTTGAATTTGCAAAGTGACGACCTCAAGGTTTGCTTGTTTTAAAATAAGCAATTCATCCCTACACTTATTCAATTCAAAACTTGTTGTACTTAGAAAAATTCGATCTTTGCTCTTCTACGAACTTAAGGTCTACATTCAGATAATTCATGTAAGACATAATCGAGTCATCATCCATAGAAAGTAAAATGTTTACCTTCTTCATTGTGATGTTGACCCATTCTCCATTCCAGGCATGATTCTTTCCAATACAAGCTTGTCCTCTTGAGAGGGCCATCGGTTGCTGACATGCACCAATTCATCATCGATGAGACGGCTCTTCATCCGTCGAAGGTTTCAAAATGAGACCTTGTTTTTACCTGCATAGATTGAACATTTTTGTTGTTTGAGGGACGGCCTCAAACAATGCAAGCTTAGCTTTTGCTTTCTTATACTTAGCTTCATAATCAATGGTTTTGTTAAGATCATATTTGTTTTGAACATTTTGATGAGACGATAGATTTTGGTTGAAATTTGCTAAAGCACAAGACCGATTAGATCGATGGTTTGTAAGAGGGTTCAAGTAGTTTTGAAAAACATCTTTTGCAAAATGGCCTCTTTTATGACACTTATAGCATTCAGTGTCTTCGGTTGCTTTAGTAGTTGAAAAACCTTTGTTTCTTTTTATAAACCTTCGAGAGTTAGCAAGGAGTGCCTTTCCGAAATTCAGCATTGGGTCATTTAGGTACTCCTCACTTGATCTCTCGTCGGGCTCATCATCCGAGTTTTCTTGGAAATCTTGAACCACATTGTTAGAAAAGAAAGCAGTTGAAATTGGTGATGAGGTGGTGGTCGTGGACTTCTTGACTTCTGAGACTTCTTTAAGTCAGGGTATCGTCTGTTGATGAGGTTTTCCTCATAGACAAATTCCCATAAATTTCAGGAAGCTCAAGATTTTGGATATGATTAGCATTCCTAAGTCCCCGAGAGAAATTCAACCACTTCTCGAGGGAGGCTTGACAAAACCAACATTGATTTCATGTTTGGACAACTTAACACCATCATTTGAAAGTTCATTTAAAAGAGTTTTGTATCTGGTGGAAGTTTGAGAGAGAGAGTTTAGGTGTTCCATTATCTATTTCCTTGTTCGGTGATGGTCCTTCCTTGAATTCATCCCATTTGCCAACCTGCCATTCCACTCATATCAGGCGAGATATTATGATATTACTAGTCTTTGGTCTGGTTGACCACTCTTCTTTCATCACGGGTCCATTGAGCTTGGGTTTGGGCAACCCTTCATAGTCTTTGGGATAAATGGACCTTCATTTATACACTTGATATAATAAGGTTCCATCCCAATCAAATAGCAAAGCATTCGCTTTTCCATTTGTTGAATTTGCCAACTTCAAGTCTAGAACCAATTGAATAAGCTCCACCCTTTTATCGACTAGTTGGGGTACATCAATTTCAGCCATTTAGGATCCTAATTTAAAACTTTTAGAGCGGCCTAAAAACGAGTTTTATAATTAGCCTTGCTCACGATACCACTTGTTGTCCCCGTTCACTATCGTTTAAAACAGTTTAAATGCATAAAATAAGTTAATAGTGAACTATGACTGAAATTAACTTAAGAAAACACACTAAGTAATTTTCAACATAATATTCTTATTAGAAATAAATCAACAAAGAATACGTTACCCAAGTACTTGCGGAATAGTACTTGGGATTGAAATGACAAAGTTGGGTGACTCCTCTCTAAGCTCAAACTAAGTCTGAGCACAACTCTTAGAGCTCACCGAGCTATCTCGAGAACTAAGTTGTATTTGGAGGAGTGAAAATATGGCTCGTGTGTGTGTTTTTACAATTCACAAGCTTAATCTTTTCACTCCATCTCTTATGCTATTTATACATGTATGAGATTTAACTATTTCCTAAGTGACAATTCGACATCATACTGAGAAGACAAAATCTTGATGTATTTTGTCTCGTTTACAAAGACTATTCTAAGTAAAGGACAAGGCTGCTTTCCATATTTCAGTGATGACACCGAGCTTGTAAGCTAGCCATTCAGGGAAAGTTGACTTATGTTGATAAGGACTTCTTTATTTGATTCAAACTTCTCCCTCCTTGTCCCGCTCTTTCTTCATCCTATTTATCCTTCGGTCTTCTTCAGTTTGTCTTGATGTAAGTAGTTGAGAGAGTCTTAGGGATTCAAAGATTGAGTTATTGTCATCACTCATGAATCCATCATCTTCTTCTTGACTCGATCTTCACCCTTTAAGTTCCGCTTCACTTCGGAGTGGAGAGACTTCTTACTGCCTGCGTCTTGAGTGTCCGAAGATGACTCACCGAGAGGGTTTGCACTCAGTGACTTGATTAGTGTTTAACGGACTAAACACTTGGGCTATTTTCTATTCAAATCCTAGATTAAGGGGTTTGGGTATTTATTGAACCCAACAGACTTCCCCAATGGGAAAGTGGGGGTATATACATCGCGTTTTTCGTGCGAATCAACGTGTGCCTATCCCGATTTCGTGCGATGTACTAAATTATTACAATCTACACCTATCCGGTACACTGCTTTCAAGCATGGTGCGGCTAAAATTACTAATTTTGAGGTGAACTGCGGCGGTAAACCCAACCATCCACCTATTCCGCGCATTTTATCACACGACATGGTCACATGGGTGGGTATCATTTGCTAGCGCCAGGTGGACTTCGTTATCGCGAGAAACTAGATGCGCTTAGAAATTGAGGAGTCATTTTTCGGTAGAGACACATGCTTTCCGTGGCATTATGACTTTTATACCCGGGGGACGTTGCCGAGGGATGAGTGCCCCTTGCCGGATCATATGTCGCGAGGATACTGAATCGATACGCTAACCGCATCCCCATTAGTTCCTATCTGGGAAATTTTGGTGCATATGGGCATCAGCCGTAATTATTTTGGTATGCCGGATGAGATGCCAATCTTCTTAGGTGCCAATGGCCAGG
This sequence comes from Chrysanthemum makinoi, assembly GCA_910596185.1. Lineage (NCBI taxonomy): Eukaryota > Viridiplantae > Streptophyta > Magnoliopsida > Asterales > Asteraceae > Chrysanthemum > Chrysanthemum makinoi. The sequence goes on from OU343225.1 coordinate 322,718,981, forward strand.
GTGGGTACTCGTTCTTCCGCACCCCTTTGTAATTAATGTAAGAGCTTTCGTCCTTTTCCGCCGCATTATATAACTGTGTTATTTGTTGTCTTCTATTCACGTGCAGAGATGGATCTTTTCACCATTGTGCACCTAGCGAATCTGTTGAGGTGAATGTAGGGACACGACCCCGAAGAAGAGAGGAAGCTATACTAGCGCCACCGCAGGTCATACCACGGAGATGAATATAGGGAAACAGTACTAGCTCCTCTATCAGCGATTAGAAGCGACACGGTGCAGAGCGCCAAGCCCTAGGGTCCGCCCCCGCGCAACCAGCGCCCGTAGCGGTGGCGCAGCGATGGAAGAAGAAGAGAGAGGAGGAGGAAGAATCGGTGAGACGCCAAAAGATCACGCGGAGAAGATGATGCGAGCTCTTCAAGGAAAAAGCGCCCTGTGATCCTCACTGTGGAGTCATCCTCTAGTGATGATGCGTCCTCGAACCCCTCTGCTAATACCTCTGGTCCACAGTAAGTCATGTCCTCTATGTGAATTTTTTTTTTTTTTTTTTTTTGTTTGCGCACCAACTGTGTTATATGAGACACTCATAACTCTATATCCTTGTACGCATGGTGGAACAGGTTGCGGAGTCGCCATCCAGGGTGAGTCCTTCACATTCCGCGCGGTCCGAACCGCATAGCCACAAGGATGAGGACTTGTCTGCTGAGGATGCATCAGTAGGGCAACTGGTTGAAGCGTTGGCCCAGGTGTCTGCGCAGCAAGCTTCGCTAGTTGAGAAGCTAAGGGCTCACATCTCTGGTGAAAACAGCCAAGGCACTCAAAAGGATCGGATACAATTGCGTTCTTTGGAGGCGCATTGGCAAGTACCAAAGCTGAAATGGAGAGCCTGAGTGCGTATGCCCAGAAGATGGCCGACGAAAAGATGGCCCTGATGGGCCAAATAAGTCAAGAGCGCGCTGAGTCCTCTGGGTACAAGTCTTCGTGTCTCTGGGCATTGAAGTATTTGGAGAAGAGTAAGGATGAGCTGACCTCGCAGTTGGAGACATTTGGTGCCACTGTGAAAGGTGCCTTGGAAGCGCAGGAGATGAAGCTTCAGAAGCTCATCCTGGAATATGATGAGGAGTTATATCCTCAACTTCTTTCAACAATCGCAGAACGCAGGTGGTTGATTGGGCATGGTTTGCGACTTGCCGCGCTTGGTACTCTGGAGTCTCCGGAAGTTGTGGGTGCCTTTGGGGGTGGTTCAATGCGCTTAGCGGGGTAAGTCGAAGCGATTGAGGAGCTTCATAGGCGGAGTTATTGAAGGTGCCCATTGATAAATTACACGGGTATAATGCGCGGCGTATGATGAGTGGTAGTCGCTATGGAGAAAATGAAGTCGATGGAGTCGCCCATGATTTCTCGAGTTAGCGCTGACTGTGATTACCCAATAGGGGTCATTATGGAGGATTGACCTTAGCTCGGCATCGTGGAGAAGAGGCCGCTGTCGCGGCAGACCATTTTCTTAAGCCGATGAATCTCAACTTCATGCACGTATTTGCGCCCCCAAGGATATCTTGAATCCGTTTGCGTTGGAGAAGGAAGTGCCCTTGAAGAAAGTTCTGGAAGCGCATGCTACGAGACTTGCCAAAAAGAGGGATTAAGGGTAAGGTAGTCGTCCCGTGTGGCGTGGCGGCACATCTCAGTCTGATGGGATACCGTTAGTGTTGCAACAAAGTGTCGCCAAGATTCCGACCTCCTGAAGAGGCTGAGTGAGGTTAAAGATGCAGCCAACCGCGTGGGTAGCTCATCTCTGGAGCGGTGTAATAGTTGGTAGGTTTGTACATTGTAAAGTAACAATCCTTTTGTAGTAACTCGTAGTTATTAATAAAATCTTCTTTTGTTAAGTCCGTATGGATATTGTTGCAACTTGTAATGTACGTACTAGTCTGGTTGTCTTTGCCTAAAAGGCATACGTGTTGTCTAAGAGTCAGATGTATATACAAGCGCGAATAATGTAAGAAGTCCATAGTCATGTATGAAGATCGTAATATACTTAAGAGATAATTTCTAAGTATTTTGTTTTTAGCATAATCGTGTATGTTGTGATATACAGCGTACTGTAAATATCATATCAAGGAATCAGATGTCTTGGTTCCCAAGTTGTTAAACGGGCACCATATGCGTTGTTACGCACCCATCGTGAGATGCGCCAAACTTATTCCAACGTCTTGAGAACAAGGTGTTTAACAAGGATACGTGATCCAATGTTGATGGGTTTGCAACCCTCTTACTCAACAAGTTGTTTAGTAGGTTAACTTATCCTTTTACCATCGTGGGTTTATTTAGTGCATGCACGCCATGTAGGCAAGAAAAAAAAATTGTTAAGACATACAGTATATGAAAATAACAAATGAAAATATGTCGCGGAGTTAGCTAGAAACCGCGGCATTTTATTGATACTTGCAAGTATTTATGAGAAATAAATGAGACATTATACTAAGGAAACAAAAGTAAATACATAGATATTTATTGGGTACTTCAATAAAGTGCCCGAGCGCTCGTGCGCAGGGCCGTAGCCATTCCTATAGGTAGCACCTCTTAAGGTTGCAGATGTTCCATGTGCGTGGCAGTTCCCGACCATCCAAGCCTCGTAGCTTGTATGCGCCTAGTCCCAATGCTTCAGTAACCTCATAGGGTCCCTCACACTTTGGTCCAAGCTTACCTGTGTCTTCTACGTGGCTCGCATCGTTGGCGAGGTAAACGAAGTCACCTGGTCTGAATGAAACACGACGCACTTTAGCATCATAGTATCCCTTCATCCTTGACTTTGATTTGGCCTCCCGTATAGCTGCGCGTTCGCGCCTTTCTTCTAACAGGTCTAAGTCTACACGTCTCTCGTCATCATTGGTTGCCATATTGATTTCAAAGGTCGCGGATAGTTGGCATTCCGATCTCGTACGGTATAATGGCTTCGTCCGTAGACTAGAGAAGGGGGTGTCCCGTCGCGATTTTTATTGAAGTCGCGGTGCCTACGGAATTTGCGATAGTTCTTCTACCCATCTTCCCGTGCTTGTCAAGCGTGCCTTGATCCTTCCCCGCTTCGATTCGTTCGCGTTCAACTAAGCCGTTGGTTTGCGGGTGTTTAACCGAGCGCCAAGTGTTGTGTGATGTTTAGCTTCTCGCATCGGTCCTTGAAAGGGTTATCGCGAAATTGTTTCCCGTTATCGAGATGATTTCCCGGAGTAGACCAAAGCGGCATACAATGTTTTCCCATACAAAACGTTTCACTGGTTGCCGCTGATTGTTACCACGCCTTTGCTTCGATCCATTTGGTGAAGTAGTCTATGGCGACTATGAGGAACTTTAATCCTCCACGCGACGGAAAGGGACGCAATGTCGATACCCCACTTGTAGAATGGCCATGGTGCCGTAATTGGTGTTAGCTCCTTTGTGGTTGGCGGGAATGGGTCCGTGAACTTGGCGGTCCGCTGCACTTTCTTATTAAATCCCGGCGTCGCGGTGCATGGTGGGCCAATAATATCCTCGACCGTAAAGCGGCGCCACCACGAGCACCGTGGTCCCAATGCATGCTTTGCATGAACCCTCGTGGATTTCTCGCGATACATAGGTTGCTTGTAGGGGACCCACAGCGGAGCCATGGTTGTAAGAAAGAGCGTCGATCAGTATATGTTGTCCCGAAGTTCAAACCTACCAGCTATGCGTACCGTATCCTTCGGGCTTCCTTCGCTCTTAGGTAATACTCCCTTGCTTATGAATTCTACTATCGGTGTCATCCACGTAGGTCCGTCTTCCTCTATTACCGTGGATACTTCCATTTCTGAGATGGATTTGTTTTTCAATGTTTCCACCAACACACTAGATAGGTGTGCAAAGCTTGTGGATGCGATTTTGCTTAGTGCATCCACCTTGCGGTTTTCCCCTCTTGGAACCTGTTTGATGGTAAACCTGTCAAAGCTATGAATTAATGCCTTGGTTTTGTCGAGGTATTGAATCATGTTTTCCTCCTTGGCTATGTACTCACCTAACACGTGGTTGGCTACTAGTCCGAATCTACATTTGCTTCGTGTTGCATACACCCATTCGAGATGCAATGCGTAGTTTAGCTATTAGGGCTTCATACGCCGTTATTTGTTGTGTGAATTAAACAGCGGTCGTGAGGTGAACTCCATTCCTTCGGGTTTGTGAGGATGAGGCTGCCGACCCATCTACGCAAGAGATCCATCGTGAACAAGATCCATGGATCTGGTAGTTCCTTTTTACGTGGTGCAGATGCGCCATCAGTGTCTGGTTTTTCAACGATGAAGTCCGCGAGTATCTGCCCTTTTACCGCAGTTCGCGGTCTGTAGGTGATGTCGTGGTCACCGAGCAACACACTCCATTTTTGCCCTGATGCATCAGGCTTGGAGATGATTTGCTTGATCGGTTGGTATGTGATTCCGCTATCGCTTGGAAGTACTGCGTAGCCGCTTATCGGCAAACACCAATGCCGAACTAATTTTTCCATGGCGCTATAGTTCATCTGCGTCTTCTTGGCGCCTTGCTTACAAAATAGACAGGGTTTATCTCGAATCCCTATCGTTAGTAACAACTACCGACCGCTCCATTAGTTGATAAATACATAATCAACTCTTCCCCGGTCGGGGTGCAACAAGTGTGGGGGCGTTGCGGTGTTGTTTAAGCCGTGTGAAGGCCTCTTACGCCTCGTAGTCCACCGAAATCACCCTTTTTATACACTTCTTGAGTGTTTTGAAAGGGGTAATGATTTGTCTGTGACTTGGATAGGAATCGTTTAGACCGCAAGCTTTCCGTTGAGATTGGACTTCCTTCAACGTCTTGGCGGTGAAGGAAGTTCGATAGTCTTTTCTGAACACGGTTTTATACCGTCGGGTTCTATCGGTATCCAAGGAACATGCCTTCATGGCGCCGAAGGTACATTTTGGGATTCACTTCATGTTGATCTCGTAGAGTTTTGAACGCGTTTCCTCATATCGGCGACTAACTCATCTTCAGTATGGCTCTTTATGATCAAGTCATCAACATAGACCTCTAGGTTGCGGCCCACCTGCTTTTCGAAAGCATTATCTACTAACCGCTGATAGGTAGCGCCTGCATTCTTCAAGCCAAAAGGTTTTTTTGTGTAACAGTAAATGCCGTGGCTTTTGTGAAAGGCCATTTTTTCCTCGTCCTCCTTAGCCATCTGGATTTGATGATAACCTTTGTATGCATCTAAAAAGCACTTTGGTGGATATCCGCACAAAGACTCTATTTTCGATCTATCTCGGGTGGGTAGCGATCTTGTGGACATGCTTTATTGAGGTTCATGAAGTCCACGCACATTCGCCAGCTACCGTCGCTCTTCTTTACCATTACTGGGTTAGAAAGCCAGTCATGGTAGTAGACTTCTCGCATGATTCCTCCCTCTACTAGCTTGTGTACTTCGCCAGGACTGCCTGCAGGCGCTCCGGAACTGGCCGCGCTTCTTCGGCGTATTGGTGAGTATCCTTGTCATTCTCGGCTTATGTTCTGTGATTGAACGTGGTACCCCAGTCATGTGCTTTGGCTCCCATGCAAAAATGTCTAAGTTCTTTTGCAAGAGTGCACACACAACCGCTATGCCGTTGTCCGAGTGACCCTCGATGGATATTTCCCTTCGGTAGTCGGGTGGATTGCAACTTTCGATTTGGAACTTTGGTTGTTGCGCTGCTCGGGATAGGTGTCGTTTCGCATGTAATCGTGTTACATTCTCGCGACACAATGGCATTATAAAGAGTAACAATACCACCTTCAACCGGGAATTTAAGCATCCCGTGCGTAGATGGCAACTCGGCGCATAGCGGATATCCCCTGGTCTTCGATAATGCCATTGTATGGCGAAGGAGATTTGATTACCATGAAATCCATCCATGCTGTTGCAGAGTGTTCTTTATTGCCTATGCCGACTAGTAGACGATTTGCCCCATAGGCCATATCTTTTCTCCCGTAAAACCCGCAGACCGCCCCGACCGGGTTTAACCGGCTAGGTATTTCGCGCGCATGCTTGGCAGCGTGCTCATACATGATATCTGCAGATGCTCCACCATCAATGTACATGCGGTGGATGTCGTGACCCCCTGCACTAATCTCAATGGTGAGTGGCTCTACCAGCTGCGTTGTCGCAGATTACGGTGGGGAAAGAGATTGCACTTCCACGGAAAACTCCGGTGACCTTCGCCTAGTAACCCTGCCATGATTGTATCATGTAGATGGTGTCGGCCTTGTCCTTGGGTATCTCTTTCTTGTTCCCATTCTTCTGTCTATCCTTCCCATCCTTGATGTTTTTGACCAAATGGTCCAATCGCCTTCTTTACCATCTTATCAATGAGTAGCGCGGTTGGGAGCATTCATTGGTAGTATGGCCTTTCGTGGCGTGATAGTCACAAGTATCCACTCCCACTCCCGATCCTCTGAGTGCGCATCTGGCGGTCTTGGAAAGTTCGCGCCTTACTTGCGAGTATCTCCTTTGGAGTCTTTATCGCTGGGATATATTTGTCATTGTCGCGCCCACTCCGCGGTTGCGGTAATTCTGTTACGGTTACTACTCCGGTCGTGGATTGTTTCCCGTGTTGCTCCTGTGACCGTTGGTTCGAGTAGCTTTTCTTGCTATCCGCCGCAGGCCTCTCCTTGGACGAAGGGGTAGGCGTTTCATGACCTCATCAAAGGATTGGGGAATCTTGTCGTTCAACCTTTTGATAAGTTCTGGGTTGCTGATCCCATTCATGAACCTTGAGATTTTGAGCACCTCGGGGCACGCTTTAACTTGCATGCATTCATCTTTGAAGCGCTCTATAAAAGCGCTTGTGGATTCCCCTTGGCTTTGTTTGACCTGGCGAGTTCGATGGGGGTTTTTGCACACTTTTTCCGTTGAGTAAAGTTTAGGCGGACGCCTTTCAATTCTTCAAAACCATTGATGCTTATGCGTGGAAGCTTGTTGAACCAGTTCACGCGCTTCCTACTAGCGTGGAGTTGAACATATGGCACCATACGGGATGTGGCGAGTTTTCAATTTTAGCGGTGATTCAAAATTTTTAGGTGATCATCAGGATCACCTGTTTCGTCATAGGTTTTCACATTGGCAGGCATGCGCCTCCTTTTGTTCTTTGAGAAATCACTGATGCGTCGAGTGAACGCATCCACCTTTTGACGACGCCATGGGAGAGATATATCTTCCTCCTCTTGGTCATTGTATCTGTCTCTGGACTTCCAATGTCCTGTATCGCTATCCTCGTTGTCCGAGGAATTGTCAGAGGATGAATTTTTCTTTCTTCGCGCGCCGACCGTCCCTCGAATCTGACTTGAAGGGCTATCACTGGGGAGTATCGTCGCCTCAAGTTTGTCTTGAATTCTCCGGCTACCAAGTCCGGCATGGACACCGTGCGCCGTTCATCCTCCTCACTTTCTTCCAGATGCTGTGAGTTGGATGTCTCATCTTCCTCAATTCTCCTCCCATTCGTTTAAAACGGGGGTCGGCGGCTATCCTCCCGCGCTTCTCCCCGGCGGCGATGGGGATGTTTCAAACTCGGGCGAAATCGAGTCGGGCATGCGGCACTCCGACCGACCTCTTCTTTGCTTCCTTTTCCATAAGAGCGACCAAGGCTTCGTAATTCGTGATACGAACTCATGGCGCTAGTTCCGACACAACCCCTTCTAGAGTAGGAGTATCGGTTTCCACTACTATACCCTTATTTTTATCGTGCATCGGTGCTTTGTGAAATTTGTTTCCACCACCGCTTGGAATGGAGTGGCAAAGGGTCGCGATGGATCTCCTACGCTGCGTAGCTATTGCGGTGGCCTGGTTGTCCTCGGGCGCTGTTCCACCGGAAGGAAGACCAAATCTTGCACGATCCACGGTTTTTAGCAACTTGGTTGTCCCGAAGTTTGCTTGGAAGGCTGAACCGCATGCGGCTTCTTCCCCGTAAGGTCTGTTCGCGATCACGCTGATTTCCATGCTTCGTCATCCTAGTTCTTAGTTCTTAGTGAATGGTTCCACGGATGGCGCCACTTGTTGATACAAAAGTTGGCGTTCCTTATTTCGAGCTCGGCTTTACGTACAATTGATGATTGTAGCTTGAGACCTGCGCTAAGAAGACGAGAAAACACCGTTAGGCTTACCGTGGGATTGTCTCCCACGATTATCCTCCCGTGAGTAAGTAATCGATTTAGGGTTTAAGGAGAGTTAGGGTTTGTAGATCGTACCTTAAACGAGGGATGGGATTCCTTTATATACACACGGAATCCTTGTTGGTTCCGTGTTCCTCAACCTTCGGTATATCCGCCCTCTAAGCCGGTTGGGGAATGATTATCTCCATACTTAGGAGATATCCGATATCGATTCCGTAAATAGCTTTGGGCTTGGGCCTTCGTGAGCCCAAACACTTATTGGCCTTAGCCCAATCCGTGCTGGGCTTGTGAGTATTGGACTTTAGTCGGGTTCGTGACCCGAATCTAGACTATTATTCATCAGGAACTTGGTAGCATAGTTTATGATTAAAGAGCTGTAATTTTAAATAACATTATACTATTGAATAGTGTAGACTTGCATACTTTAGAAAAATATGATAATATATTGCTGCTTTTTATTGATTATATGGTTGTCCAAAATCAGGAACAACTTTCTAGTTTGTGGCAACCATATGTGATATGATGATGGGTAGTTAATAAAATTTTGTTTTTAAGTTTTCTATCCCACATTGGGTCACGAGAAGAAATCTTGCTTACTTATATCTTGTAAGTTATGTGACTTATGAAAATTGAGATTAGTATATTATGATGTTGCTGCTGATATCTTAATTTGGTAGAGCATAATACCACACAGAGGATTTCAGAAGCAATGAATTTATATGAGTTACTTTTATTTATTCATTTATTTTTCCCAATTGACAAAAATTAGTGAGTTGAGCAATTGGTTAAAAAAAATTTTGGAGTAAAGGGTTTTCACCGTAATTAAATATATTAATAAAAAATAAGAGTTTAGGCAAAATGGCAAAACACCAAATTGACTTGTATAGACACACGCACCACTTGTGCTTCCCACCAAACTAAAACGAGATTGACTCGTTATGAGATGAAATTCTTCTTCTTGACTATTTGAATTTTGGTATTTGGTACTTCTTATAAATTATCTCATTAGAAATAGTTTGTTTTTGGTACTTTATATTAAAATCGGTGAGTGGAATGTTTCAAACACTAAGAAACTTACGAGGATCATGAAGTGTCTCCAACAAGCTTCTAGTTTAAAAATTAACACGAATAAGTCCAAGGTTTATGGTATTGTGGTGAGGATGAAGAGGCTGAATTTTTAGTGAATCGAATCGTGTATTCGTCGGGTAAAACGCCATTCACTTATCTAGGCATTCCGATTGGGGAAAATATGAAAGGATTTCAAGATGGAAAGGGTTTACTGATAAGTTTAAAAAAAAAAAAAAAAAAAAGATTAAATAGTTGGAAGCGTGGATTGATTTCTTTCGGTGGGGAGATTCACTTTGGCTAAGTTAGTTACTGGAAGTATTTCCCTATACTTTTTCTCGCTAGACAAAGGTTTTTTTGGGGTGGCACCGAGGAACGGATGAAGTGAGAAAGGTAGTATGGGAGGTCTAAACATTGGTAGTTTAAAAGCTTCTAATTGGGTTACTTGCTAAATATAATGGTGGTGACAGATTAGACAAGACATCAATAGATAAGATATATGTTATTGGTCGTGATTCGGACATCGAGACTGAAGTGATGACCTTCTTGACTTCAATTGATAAAATTTTGGTCTGTTGTGGTATCGACACCTTTGGTCCACACAATTCACGGTCATTCACGTATAATTTTCTTTCACATGAAGCAGACAAACTTTTCCTATGTATGTTTATCGGCACTGATCATTTTCTATGTCAGCTGTAGTTCTATATCAGCATCGTGTGAATTTCTAATTACTAAATACAAGCGAAGTTCTGACTTATTTTCTATTTTAAATTAGCATACCAATTTCTTAACCTATGTCAACAAACGACAGTTAAAAGACAAAGAAGGTGTCCAAATGTCCAACATTTACTTCACATGGTACATGACTTTAATTAGATGAGCACATAACAAAATATGTTTATGTTTACTTAGACACACGACATGAACCAAGTCTCGTACAGTTTGGTCGAATTGACCAACTAGTCGCACAATCAAACTTTGAACTAGTATTTTATCTTCTCTACGCGTTATTCACATAAATTCAGAAATGACGCGACTGTTATTTAATTGTCTGGAGTGTTGAGTAGCCATCACTAAGTAGGGACTTACACTTTTCTATATTCGTGAATCTTTATAGAAACTAGTTAAAACAAAAAGGCGAAAACATATACAAGATACTTCCTTCGTTAGTTGAATATGAGCTTCTTCTTTTCGTATCAAGTGGCAGCTAACACTACTTATTGATCATACATATGGGGTTGATTGGAATTGCAAATTAGATCTTCTTGTTTTCTTATGACTTCTTATTGGCATATTTTTGTAGTTGTCGGCTTGTCGGGCTTATTAGTCTTTTATCTTTTTATGAGTGTTACATTTACTTAAATTTAGGTTTTATAAGAAATAATCTTTTGTCCCTTTATGTAACAATGGTTGCGCACCTTTGTGTGAATATGAAAATTATCTTGTATTTTGGCTTGTTCCTAGTATGTGATGGCTTGTTCCTATTGGAATTGGAATGATCTTTCAGGACTATTCATTTTTTTAAAAAATGCTTTTAAAATGTTAAGTTACATGACTAAAATTTGATGTGTGTACTTGTTTTATTAAGTGACCTCTTTACTTAAATTCAGCTTTTATTTTAAGTTTTGAGTTAATAATCCCACATTGTTAAAGTAAAGAAACTTTTTTTGATTATATTATCTCATGTACTTGGTTCACCTAAATTGAAATTTGTATTGTGTTGTTGCATTTACGCATCCATTCTGGTAGAGCAGAGCAAACTATCAGACCGGATTTCTTATTTGCAATAATCAATTTAAGTTCTCAACTTTTTTCTTTTTGCATATATTAAAAAAATTAGCAAGGTGGGTTAGGTTCAAAATATGAATTTTCAAATTCAAATGTTGTCACGTTTGATGTTTGATTCAGCTAGAACAAAGTATTAGAATTTATTCATAGTATTAGAATGAGATCTAAGAAGTTACAAATCCATCTCGATTCTCAGTTGTTTTTTGCTATCTTACAAAATTTGGGGAGTTGAGTAATATGTTCAAAATATGTAATTACAAGTATGCTATGGTGACACAAATTTTACGAAAAAAAGGTCAACACAATTGAGATGGCCAAGTATGACAGGGTTATTAAAAGAAAGAAGAGAGAAAATGAGAGTGAGAATGCAAATCATACACATACAAGTCATTTTGTGAAAGAAAAAAAAATTGTATAATTTTTGTGAGCATGACATTTCTCTTACAAAAATTCAAATAATTTTTCGAATTTTAGACATTGCAAAAAGATACAGTGAGTTGAATAATACGTCCAACATATTTTTGACATTGTATGGAAGTATGGAACGTTGGACATAATATCACTTTTTGTCCTTTAAATATCATTAGGTTTTTTTGTTTTTTGTTTTGTTCTTTGCTGTATTTGTTCTTTGATCTTTGCTGCTGCTTGCTGTTGTTGTAACGCTTTTTAGGCTTAATAAAACCAAGACTTCAAGAAGTTAGGAGGATGCGCCATTACAAATAATTTTTGTGGTTGTCCATGAAGTTCTAAGAATTGAATCGATGTTATTAGTAAATTTCGTTAAACACATGTTATGCATTTTGTCTATTATACTGTTGCCAATCTTGTATGAATACTTTGTCATTTGCATATTAACACATTAGTTTGGTCAATTTAAAACCAAAACAACAATGTGAACCTGGACTTATAAATTTCCAAATCTATTTCAAGGTGAATGAATATGGTGGAATTTGATGATGCAAATTTGGAGTGTTATTGTAGAGGCGATATTCGAATTCCAAATCAATTCAATAGAGAATGAGCAATGAAAATAAGGAGTGAAGACAGTCGAGACTCATGAAAAAAGAAACCAACATCATAAAAAGTGAGTTTGTAATCTTTTATTAAAAATGACACAATACTACAAGGTTATACACCTGAATTTGGATACCATAACAGTAAAATACATATTTTGTTCAAGAAAATATGACGAGTTTAATTACAACATTTAAGTACGTATTTTTATTGGTTTGTATATTAGTCATTAGTGGGCTTGTCGTGAGGCTAGTAGATGGCACTATTGGTAACGGACTAAGATTCTCTCAAGTTGTGGATACAACTTGAATCAAGTTAGGTCATTGTGAGCCATTGAATTTGATCTAATGGATTGAATCAAAAGAAATTGTTTTGATTTGGTAGTTGGATCAATCGATAATTTCATAAGTCGCTTATTCAGTGTATGTGAACTGAGGATCTTGCTCCATATTATTCTCGTGTGCGTATTTAGCCTTACATGTGGACCGATCGAACGTAACATTGACTTTGTCCACCATTTCTTTTAGTAACAAAGGTGTGTGACAACTCGTATTTTCAGGTCATATTTCAAAACATTCTCAATGCTTCATCATTTATCATTTATCGTTAAACTAGATTTCTGAGTATTAAATTCGCGTCTTAGTAATGGTTTTGTGAATTCATGAACAATATCATCGAGGACATTCATATAGACTAGGTTTAGTCTACATATCATTAGCATCATTATCATTATATTAATTCATGCATGGTTTGCATTTTCATAAGCGTTTATTTTTATTAAATAAGCGTTATCGTAATATCATTTATTTTGAATATTTGATCCAACACTTCCAAAAATATTCCTAATATATTTTTATACTCATTTTAAGACTATAAAATTTATATTATTAATTTTCCCGATGTTTTAAATTTATTTTAGTATATAAATTGTTATATTTATATAATTCTGGCAGTTTTGTAAATTCAACTTAGATAAATATTTATTCACTTCAATTCTTGTAAAATGTATTTTTATAATTTTATGACCCATGTATTTTCCGACGTTTAAAATATATTTTTAGTTAACGCTTACCCTAAGCTCAAATATTTACACAAGTTATCATTTATTCCTAATTAACTACATTTACTCTCATTACACTTAATTATACTAAATGCAACTAGTCTTTTCTTTTTCATATATGTAAACCACTTGGGTGAGTCATGTTATTGCAAATATCTTACAAGTAAATATCTTATACTTTCAAACACATACAACTCATTTATCTAGGTGTAAAGAAGATTTTTCCTTACTCTTCCTCTAAAACCGGTAATACAAGGACCAAGAGGAATCATCATAAAATTTTCTAGTCAGGTTTTTAACACTCTAGTATCACTTGTTATTAAGGTTTTGCAATAAAAACAGGGGATTAGGAAAATCCTTTGTTCTCTTAAACCTCATCAAGTAACTAGTAAGCATCCATATTCATGTTTTTATTTCATATTCATTGTCATATTCATTTCATCATTCTTGAGAAAACATGCAAGTCTCATGGATGTTTATACCACTTTACATGTTAAGAGTTATATATATATTGGTCATCCTATAATTACTCCTTGTTATTTATCACTCTTGGTGATGTCTAGGAACCTATGACACCCTAAGAAGGTGTATGGTAGGATTAGAATAACCCGGAGTTGTTTTGAATTGGTTGGAATAGGTTTTTGGCGTGAAAACTCATTTCGACAAGTCTAATTTAGGGTCTGTCCATATTTTGAAAATCTGGAAAATCCGACAGTTTGTAAAATATTCTGGGCTAGATATTCAGAAAATATACTTTAAAAAGCGAAAGCGTAGCAGCTTGAGCGGGTTAAAAGCAGACTATAGCGAAGAAGTTATAATTTTTGAAGTTTGGCAATGAAAACTAATTATTCAGAAAATTCAGCATGCTGTCTAGGCTTTTTCTTGAATCAAAAATGAGTCTTAAGCGTTGTTAAATGTGTCGACTTATCAAAAATATATTAGTATATGTTATCATGATTCCGTGGATATAAGAAACGTGAAAAGCACTTTACCTCTTAAAAATTATTCACATTTAAAAAGTTGCGTAACATTCTATTAGCAAAATTAGTATATTTCTATTAGACAAACTTTTCTACGTCAACATAGGACACGTTGAGGTCGTTTTTAATAATGATGTACTTATAAAGTGATGTCTTCTAGTAAAGAGTAAGTTTGCTGCCTATTTTCCAAATGTCAAACCATTTATGCGGAGTTATAACGAGTAAAATCGGTCATTTAAACTTTGCTTGGAAAACCATCCTTAAACTATATTTTGGGACACAAGTACCATACTTTAGCTATATTTTTCTCTATGATCGGAACCTCTATGACGAAACCTTGAACACTAAAACTTTGAGATAATGATACAAGCTTCCCAAAAACGTTGAGTTTGTTTCATAACACTTTCGGCGTGCACCATTTCGACTAGCTTTAAAGGTTGTTTAATCACTGAAAATTTCAACGACATTATTTTATGACGAAAAGTTATAATTTCATAATAAATCACTAAATGATTATCGTAGGATATCATTTCAACGTGAATACATATGGAGTAATTTAAAAATGGTCAAGTCGTTAAGAGATTATTTCGACGAAAGTATTATTTTCGAAAATTCACAAGTGGTATAGATATCATCCGAATTGCATGCATAACATTACATCATAACTTATTACATATCATATCATTCATAATAGTTCAAGTTTAGAGATTCACGCTACATTTCGGTGTATCCACTTTTGTCGTTATAATCATTTCCGGTAGTTTCCATAGCCCCATTTTTGATTATTTTTAATGCTTTTATTAAACTCTTTGGGGGAGATACATGCTCAATTATTTTTATGACATTCATGATTATTTGAAACTATATGTTTATCACGATTGAATATTTGGTCATATTCTATATCATAAATCATGGAACTAAAGGTCTTGGGATTATTATTGAGCTAAAGGTCTTGGGATTATTATTGAGCTAAAGGTCTTGGGATAATCATTGAACTAAATGTCTTGGTATTATTTGACAACACTCATATGTGTTATATCAATTGAATATTGATACATTAAGTAATGTCTTGTATGTGAATTCATTTGACATCATGCATTTGAACATAAACTATACATATTATGACAATGGGTTGTAAACTACGGTGCAAGTTTTGTATAGGCGGAACTTGGGCCCAGTGGATTTACAATGCCTTCTTCATAACTTGATTTTGAAAGGTTTTTCATTTCAACTCAAACTCTATGAACTCACTCAACCTTGTGTTGACACTTTTTAGCATGTTTTATCTCGTTATCTAAGGCATTACTTCATGACATCCATATGGACATATCATAGAGTCGTAGTGACGACAGCATCACAATGGGATTTATGCATTTTAAAACATCATTTGGCTTGTAAATTTATTTAAGCAGCGTTGATTTTCATTTGGGACCTACACTTTGTAAACTCTGATTATTTTATTAAATCAAGCGATGTATTTTCCAAACGACACTTCAGGTCGTTCAATATATCTATGCTTGTGATGCTATGTGATTGATCAGGAATTCCATTAAATTTTGCGCAAAAGAAACGGTAATTTGGAGGTGTGGCCAGTTGGCATCGAGCTTGAGTTATAGAGAACTAGGTTGCATCATTGACCCTAGACTATAACTACATCATTATAGCATCTTATCATTTCATCATAAGTGCATGTTCACTCTATATGCGGTTTATACGTACATTTTTCGAGTTATTTACTTTCATTTCATATCGATTGTCACATAGATGCCTTTAAATACCCATTCCATTATCCTTCCTTTAGACTCCAATGTGGAGAATGCCTTGTCATTTCTTAACACAATTTTAATATCCGGTGATTCATCATCGATAACGTCGAATCCGGGATAAACCTAGGTGAAATTAAATCTCACTCCTTTGTTTCACCACTAACATGTCGGTTACACGCGTTATTAGCATTAAGTCACTAGACCATCATACATTTGAAGCACTTACGACACCTCATAACCCATCTTTTGGGAACCTGTCGATTATTTTGAAAAGTAACCTCAAATTTATCACCTCACATCATCTCTTTAGAACTTATTCTAACATAGGACTTTGCTACGTCTCACCCTCTTATTTTGAAGAGTTATGGTGAAAAGCTCCACCGGCAATGACACCACTGCTATCCAAAGGTATATAGAGGATAGTATAGAGGGCACTAAGGAAAACGAGCAGCGGTAGGCTGGCTGCTTTCTTTGAGGCCAATACTGGCGGTGCTAGACTTCTTTACTACTACAATTTTGCGGAGGGATTTGGAGTTGAGAATTGTACATACAAGGACTTTAAGCGCTGATCCTACAAAGTTCAAAGGCCTGAAGGAGCCTTTGCTATGGTTCGAAGGTTTGAGAAGATGGAGTGCAGTGTTTCTTCTATGCAATTGCTGATGACTACAAGGTGAAGCCATTGGTACACTCTTAGATGGCTATGATGTCATGGTGGAATCATTATCGCATGACCTATTGAATTGTCGAAAATGCTTACAAGCTCACGTGGGATCAATTCAAGAGGTTGTTGACAAAGAAGTATTGTCAGCATGGAGGTGAAGAAATTAAAACGAATTTTATGAGTTAGTATTTGTTGGTATGACATCGAGACCTACATTAGGAGGTTTCAAAAATTGGTACACTATGTCCATCAATGGTTTGAACAATGAGAAACTCTTTGGAAAATTTCATTGGAGGACTTCACAATGTATACAAGGTGATGTAACTTCTTAGATCCACAAACAATTGAAGAAACTATAGGGATAACTCAAAACTCATGGCTCAGTGGTGAAGGGAAAACTTTATCATGACCTTAAATACAACAACACAACAACCAAACTAGCAACAACAAAAGGAAATGGGAAAATGACCGGGGAGGTTATGATAACGACAACCAAAATCGTAACATAATCATCATCAACAACGGAATAGTGGGCGAAACCGCAATGGTTTATGTTCTTTGCATCAATAGAAGCTGAGGTTATCTTTGGAAACTACCACTATGTAATGGATGTAAGTATCATCGCCATCGGGTCTTTGTCCTGTTAAGTGCTACAGTGTCAAAAACTAGGACACCATGCGAGGAATTGTAGAGGCAAGATCATAGTTACATATTCACGAATCACGAGGAGCAAGGAACTATCGGAATCAATGTCCTCAAAACCAAGGTCAACAAGTTTAAGGTGCTCATGGGAATGCATACATGTTAGAGGAGAAGTCATGAATTATCTCTCAACAATGCGGAAGGCTGAAGAAGTTCGGAAGTACTGATCTTAATTTTCCTTATGTACTATGTTGTACTAAGTTTATGTCTTCCATCGTATTTGGATCTTATGAATTAAGATGTACTACTTTTGATAAACCACTCGTTGTAAAATATTCTCATTAAGCGTACTTTTCTTTTCCTTGATTCGTTTATCACTTACGGGTTTAGATCTCTGTAAAACATGAGAGTTATAACAACTAAACCGAGCGTCACATTATGTTCCTTAATTATACATAGTCTAGCTAACTATGTCTAATGCCGGAGGATATCGTTCATAATATTCACCTAGCCTAGCTAACTATGTCTAATTCGGAGGATCATGTTATTTGGGAAGCGATTATTTATAAGTCTTAGTTGCTTGAGTTTTACATACTCATAAAAGTCAAAGTGTTACTATGGAGATTCATCAATATTTTCTTTACTATGATGTTTTATACGCTCTAAATCATCGATAACCATAACGACATCTCTTAAATGTCTTTATCGTTATTCATCCAAACTCAAAAATTAGATGCATTGCTGAATTCATGAATTTGATTCCTTTTTGGTTGGCGAATGTGACAATTCGTATTTTCTGGTCATATTTCAAAACATTACTCATGCTTCATCATTTATCATTTATCATAAACTAGATTTACGGTATTAAATTCGTAACGTAATGGTTTTAGCTTTTTTTCTGAACATATCATCAAGGACATTTCATATAGACTAGGTTTAGTCTACATATCATTAGCATCATTATCATTATATTAATTCATGCATGGTGTTGCATTTTTCATAAGCGTTTATTTTCTATTAAATAAGCGTTATCGTATCATTTATTTTGAATATTTGATCAACACTTAAAAATATTCTAATATATTTTATACTCATTTTAAGACTATAAAAATTATATTATTAGTTTACCTGATGTTTTAAATTTATTTGGTATATAAATTGTTATATTTATATAATTCTGACGGTTTTTAAATTCAACCCGATAAATATTTATTCACTCAATTCTTGTAAGAAATGTATTTTTATAATTTTTATGACCTCAATGTATTTTACCTTGATCCGTTAAAATATATTTTTTACTTATTTACATACTGCTAGCAAATATTTACACAAGTTATCATTTATTCCTAATTAACTACACATTTACTCTACATTAATACACTTAATTATACTAAATGCAACTAGTCTTTTTCTTTTTTCATATATATGCGACCACTTGGGTGAGTCATGTTTATTGCAAATATCTTACAAGTAAATATCTTATACTTTCAAACACATACAACTCATTTATCTAAGGTGTAAAAATTTTTCTTCCTTCCTCTCTTCCTCACAAAACCGGCCAACCACAAGGACCAAGAGGAATCATCATAAAATTTTCTAGTCAAGGTTTTAACACTCTAGTATCACTTTGTTAAGGTTTTGCAATAAAAACCTTGGGTGATTAGGAAAATCCTTTGTTCTCTTAAACCTCATCAAGTAACTAGTAAGCATCCATATTCATGTTTTTATTTCATATTCATTGTCATATTCATTTCATCATTCTTGAGAAAACATGCAAGTCTCATGGATGTTTATACCACTTTTACATGTTTTTTTTAAGAGTTATATATATATTGGTCATCCTATAATTACTCCTTGTTATTTATCACTCTTGGTGATGTCTAGGAACCCATGACACCCTAAGAAGGTGTATGGTAGGATTAGAATAGCTTCGGAGTTGTTTTGAATGAGTTGGAATAGGTTTTAGCGTGAAAAACTCATTTCGACAAGTCTAATTTAGGGTCTGTCCATATTTTGAAAATCTGGAAAATCCGACAGTTTTTAAAATATTCTGAGCTAGATATTCAGAAAATATACTTTAAAAGAAAGCAGCGTGGAGCGGAGCGGGTTAAAAGCGGAGCTATCTTGAAGAAGTTATGAATTTTTGAAGTTTGTGGCAGAAAACTAATTATTCCAGAAAATTCAGCATGCTGTCTCGACTTTTCTGAATCAAAAATGAGTCTTAAGCGTTGTTAAATGTGTGGACTTATCAAAAATATATTAGTATATGTTATCACGATTCCGTGGATATAAAGAACGTAGAAAACGGACTTATAACGACAAAGTTATTCACATTTTAAAAGTTGCCGTAACTTTATTCTATTAGCAAAATTAGTATATTTCTATTAGACAAACTTTCGCGTCAACATAGGAATGCGTTGAGGTGCGTTTTTAACAATGACGAAGTACTTTTTATAAAGTGATGTCTTCGTAAAGTAAAGTTTCTTTTAGCCTATTTTCCAAAATGTCAAACCACTTGTCAAGCGGAGTTGTAACGAGTAAAATACGGTCATTTAAACTTTGCCGGAAAACCATCCTTAAACTATATTTTGGGACACAAGTACCATACTTTAGCTATATTTTTCTCTATGATCGGAACCTCTATGACGAAAACTTGAACACTAAAACTTTGAGATAATGATACAAGCTTCCCAAAACCGTTGAGTTTGTTTCTTAACACTCGACGTGCACCATTTTACGACTAGCTTTTCGAGGCCGTTTAGTCACTTTCATGAAAATTTCAACGACATTATTTTACGACGAAAAGTTATAATTTCATAATAAATCACTAAATGATTATCATAGGATATCATTTCAACGTAGATACATATGGAGTAATTTAAAAATGGTCAAGTCGTTAAGAGATTATTTCTCGACGAAATATTACGAAAATTCAAGTGGTATAGATATCATTCGAATTGCATGCATAACATTACATCATAACTTATTACATATCATATCATTCATAATAGGTCAAGTTTAGAGATTCACGCTACATTTCGGTGTATCCACTTTTGTCATCATTGCAACGGTGAGTTTCCATAGCCCCATTTTCATTATTTTTTAACTTATTAAACTCTTTGGGGAGATACATGCTCAATTATACATTGACTTTGATTATTTGCAACTATATGTTTTATGAATTGAATGTTTGGTCATATTCTATATCATAAATCATGGAACTAAAGGTCTTGGGATTATTATTGAGCTAAAGGTCTTGGGATTATTATTGAGCTAAAGGTCTTGGGATAATCATTGAACTAAATGTCTTGGTATTATTTGAAACAACACTCATATGTGTTATATCAATTGAATATTGATACATTAAGTAATGTATTGTTATGTGAATTCATTTGACATCATGCATTTGAACATAAACTATACATATTTTGGCAATGGGTTGTAAACACACAAGCTACAAGTTTTGTATGGGGAACTTGGGCTGAGTGGATTTACAATGCCTGCTGCATAACGATTTTGAAAGGTTTCATTTCAACTCAAACTCTATGAACTCACTCAACCTTTGTGTTGACACTTTTTAGCATGTTTTATCTCCGGTATCTAAGGCATTCACTTCATGACATCCATATGGACATATCATAGAGTCGTGGTGCGGCCAGCGTCACATGGGTTTATGCATTTTAAAACATCGTTTGGCTTGTATCAAATTTATTTCCGTACAGTTGATTTTCATTTGGGACCTACACTTTGTAAACTCCGATTATTTTATTAAATCAAACGATGTATTTTCCAAACGACACTTTAGGTCGATTCAATATATCTATGCTGTGATGCTATGACATCAATCCCGAGTTCCATTCCATTTGCAAAACAGGTAATTTGGAGGTGTGACGATTGGCATGAGCTTGATTATAGAGAACTAGGTTGCATCATTGACCCTAGACTATAACTACATCATTATAGCATCTTATCATTTCATCATAAGTGCATGTTCATTTTACATGCGGTTTATCATACATTTTGAGTTATTTACTTTCATTTCATATCGATTGTCACATAGATGCCTTTAAATACCCATTCCATTATCCTTCCTTTAGACTCAATGTGAGAATGCCTTGTCATTTCTTATCACAATTTTAATATCGATTCATCATCGATAAGCGTCGAATGCAGAGATAAACCTTCAGGAGGGTGAAGTCATCTCACTCCTTTGTTTCACCACTAACATGTCGAGTTACGTTATTCACATTAAGTCACTAGACCATCATACATTTGAAGCACTTACGACACCTCATAACCCATCTTTTGGGAACCCATCGATTATTTTGAAAAGTAACCTCAAACTTATCACCTCACATCACATCTCTTTAGAGCGCTTATTCTTAACGTATGACTTTGCTACGTCTACCTTTTACTCTTATTTTGAAGAGTTATGGCATAGCTCCACACCAATGATGACACCATTTGCTACATCAAAGGTATATAGAGGATAGTATAGCCGAGGGCTAAGGAAAGAACAGTAGCAGTGGCTAGCTGCTGCTTCTTTGAAGGCTGCTAGACTTACTACACTCTGGGGAGCTGGAGGAGATTTGGAGTTAAAATTGTACATACAAGGACTTTAAGAACTGTGATCCTACAAAGTTCAAAGGCCTGAAGAACCACTGCTATGGTTCGAAGGTTTGAGATGGAGTATGTGTTTCTTCTATGCAATTGCAGAATGACTACAAGGTGAAGTTTTCCACTGGTACACTCTTAGATGGCGCAATGTCATGGTGGAATTCATTATCGCATGACTATTGGTATCGAAAATGCTTACAAGCTGCGTGGGATCAATTCAGAGGTTGTTGACAAAGTATTGTCCACCGGAGGTGAAAAGAAATAAGCAATTTTATGAGTTAGTATTTGTTGGTGATGACATCGAGACCTACATTAGGAGGTTTCAAGAATTGACTGCACTATGTCCATCAATGGTTTGGACATGAGAAACTCTTGGAAAATTTCATTGGAGGACTTCCACAATGTATACAAGGTGATGTAACTTCTTCCGATCCACAAACAATTGAAGAAACTATCGGATAACTCAAAACTCATGGCTCAAGTCGTGAAAGGGGAAAACTTTATCAACAATAACCGTAACAACAACCACAACAACCAAACTAGCAACAACAAAAGGAAATGGGAAAATGACCGGGGAGGTTATGATAACGACAACCAAAATCGTAACACTAATCATCATCAACAACAGAATAGTGGGCAAGAAACCGCAATGGTTTATGTTGTTGCATCAATAGAAGGCGAGAGGTTATGGAAACTACCCACTGTAATCGATGTAAGTATCATCATGCGGGTCTTTGTCTGTTAGTGCTACAAGTGTCAAAAACTAGGGACCATGCCAGGAATTGTAGAGGCAAGATCATAGTTACATGTATTCTACGAATGGGGAGCAAGGACACTATCGGAATCAATGTCCTCAAAACCAAGGTCAACAAGTTTAAGGTGCTCATGGGAATGCATACATGTTAGAAGGAGGAGAAGCTCGTCATGGTCACAACAATGCGGAAGACGAAGAAGTTCGAAACTAACAGTCTTAATTTTCCTTATGTACTATGTTGTACTAAGTTTATGTCTTCCATCGTATTAGGATCTTATGAATTAAGATGTACTACTTTTGATAAACCACTCGTTGTAAAATATTCTCATTAAGCGTACTTTCTTTTCCTTCTGTTTCGTTATCACTTACAGGTTTAGATCTCGTAAACATCGAGATTATAACAAAACTAAACCGAACGTCACATTATCATTCTTAATTATACATAGTCTAGCTAACTATGTCTAATTACGGAGGTATCGTTCCTTAATTATACATAGCCTAGCTAACTATGTCTAATTCTGGAGGGATCATGTTATGTTGGGAGCGGTTATTTATAAGTCTTAGTGCAAGAGGTTTTATACTCATAAAAGTCAAGTGTTACTCATGGGAGATTCATCCAATATTTTCTTTACTATGATGTTTTGTACGCTCTAAATCATCGATAACCATAACGACATCTCTTCATGTCTTCTTTCCTCGTTATTTATCACAAACTCAAAATTTGAGATAGACTAACTGAACTGAATTCATGGTGAATTCCTTTTTGGTTAGGCGAATGTGACAACTCGTATTTTCAGGTCATATTTCAAAACATTACTCATGCTTCATCATTTATCATTTATCGTAAACTAGATTTACGAGTATTAAATTCACGTAACCGTAATGGTTTAGCTGTGAATTCATGAACATATCATCAAGGACATTTCATATAGACTAGGTTTAGTCTACATATCATTAGCATCATTATCATTATATTAATTCATGCATGGTTTTGCATTTTTCATAAAACGTTTATTTTCTATTAAATAAACGTTATCGCGTAATCATTTATTTTGAATATTTGATCCAACACTTCAAAAATATTCCAATATATTTTTATACTCATTTTAAGACTATAAAAATTATATTATTAATTTTCCCGATGTTTTAAATTTATTTCGTATATAAATTGTTATATTTATATAATTACGACGGTTTTTGTAAATTCAACCCGATAAATATTTATTCACTCAATTCTTGTAAGAAATGTATTTTTATAATTTTTATGACCTCAATGTATTTTACCTTGACCCGTTAAAATATATTTTTAGTTAACGCTACCCTACAAGCTCAAATATTTACACAAGTTATCATTTATTCCTAATTAACTACACATTTACTCTACATTAATACACTTAATTATACTAAATGCAACTAGTCTTTTCTTTTTCATATATGTCGACCACTTGGGGTGAGTCATGTTTATTGCAAATATCTTACAAGTAAATATCTTATACTTTCAAACACATACAACTCATTTATCTAAGGTGTAAAAGAAGATTTTCTTCCCTTCCTCTCTTCCTCACAAAACCGGCCAACCACAAGGACCAAGAGGAATCATCATAAAATTTTCTAGTCAAGGTTTTAACACTCTAGTATCACTTGTTATTAAGGTTTTGCAATAAAAACCTTGGGTGATTAGGAAAATCCTTTGTTCTCTTAAACCTCATCAAGTAACTAGTAAGCATCCATATTCATGTTTTTATTTCATATTCATTGTCATATTCATTTCATCATTCTTGAGAAAACATGCAAGTCTCATGGATGTTTATACCACTTTTACATGTTTTTTAAGAGTTATATATATATATTGGTCATCCTATAATTACTCCTTGTTATTTATCACTCTTGGTGATGTCTAGGAACCCATGACACCCTAAGAAGGTGTATTGTAGGATTAGAATAGCTTCGGAGTTGTTTTGAATTGATTGGAATAGGTTTGCGGCGTGAAAAACTCATTTCGACAAGTCTAATTTAGGGTCTGTCCATATTTTGAAAAGCTGGAAAATCCGACAGTTTTAAAATATTTTGGAGCTAGATATTCAGAAAATATACTTTAAAGCGAAAACGTGGCCGCTTGAACGGGTTAAAACGGAGCTATAACGAAGAATTTATAAATTTTTGAAGTTTGTGCGAAAACTAATTATTCCAGAAAATTCAGCATGCTGTCTCGACTTTTTACGAATAAAAAATGAGTCTTAAGCGTTGTTAAATATGTCGACTTATCAAAAATATATTAGTATATGTTATCACGATTCCGTGGATATAAAAAGCGTAGAAAACGGACTTATAACGACAAAGTTATTCACATTTTAAAAAGTTGCCGTAACTTTATTCTATTAGCAAAATTAGTATATTTCTATTAGACAAACTTTACGTCAACATAGGACCACGTTGAGGGTCGTTTTAACAATGACGAAGTACTTTTTATAAAGTGATGTCTTCTAGTAAAAGTAAGTTTGCGTAGCCTATTTTCCAAAATGTCAAACCACTTGTCAAGCGAGAGTTAACGAGTAAATCGGTCATTTAAACTTTGCGAAAACCATCCTTAAACTATATTTTGGGACACAAGTACCATACTTTAGCTATATTTTTCTCTATGATCGGAACCTCTATGACTAAAACTTGAACACTAAAACTTTGAGATAATGATACAAGCTTCCCAAAACCGTTGAGTTTGTTTCCTGACACTCGGCGTGCACCATTTCTGACTAGCTTTTGAGGCCGTTTAGTCACTTTCATGAAAATTTCAACGACATTATTTTACGACGAAAAGTTATAATTTCATAATAAATCACTAAATGATTATCATAGGATATCATTTCAACGTAGATACATATGGAGTAATTTAAAAATGGTCAAGTCGTTAAGAGATTATTTCTCGACGAAATATTATTTTCAAAATTCATAAGTGGTATAGATATCATCCGAATTGCATGCATAACATTACATCATAACTTATTACATATCATATCATTCATAATAGGTCAAGTTTAGAGATTCACGCTACATTTCGGTGTATCCACTTTTGTCGTTATAATCATTTACAATTTGAGTTTCCATAGCCCCATTTTCAATTGTTTTAATGCTTTTATTAAACTCTTTGGGGGAGATACATGCTCAATTATTTTATGACATTCATGATTATTTGCAACTATATGTTTATCACGATTGAATGTTTGGTCATATTCTATATCATAAATCATGGAACTAAAGGTCTTGGGATTATTATTGAGCTAAAGGTCTTGGGATTATTATTGAGCTAAAGGTCTTGGGATAATCATTGAACTAAATGTCTTGGTATTATTTGAAACAACACTCATATGTGTTATATCAATTGAATATTGATACATTAAGTAATGTATTATTATGTGAATTCATTTGACATCATGCATTTGAACATAAACTATACATATTTTGGCAATGGGTTGTAAACACACAAGCTACAAGTTTTGTATGGGAACTTGGGCTGAGTGGATTTACAATGCCTTTCTTTGCATAAACGATTTTGAAAGGTTTTTCATTTCAACTCAAACTCTATGAACTCACTCAACCTTGTGTTGACACTTTTTAGCATGTTTTATCTCAGGTATCTAAGGCATTCACTTCATGACATCCATATGGACATATCATAGAGTCGTGGTGACGGCGCGTCACACATGGGATTTATGCATTTTAAAACATCATTTGGCTTGTATCAAATTTATTTCCGCACAGTTGATTTTCATTTGGGACCTACACTCTTCGATTATTTTATTAAATCAAGCGATGTATTTTCCAAACGACACTTTAGGTCGTTCAATATATCTGTAATTATGATGCTATGACAGGTCAATCCCGGGAATTCCATTCATTTGCAAAAACAGTAATTTGGGGTGTGACAGTTGGCATCGAGCTTGATTATAGAGAACTAGGTTGCATCATTGACCCTAGACTATAACTACATCATTATAGCATCTTATCATTTCATCATAAGTTCATGTTCACTTTACATTTATTATCGTACATTTTGAGTTATTTACTTTCATTTCATATCGATTGTCACATAGATGCCTTTAAATACCCATTCCATTATCCTTCCTTTAGACTCCAATGTGGAGAATGCCTTGTCATTTCTTATCACAATTTTAATATCAGCTGATTCATCATCGATAACGTCGAATGCCGAGATAAACCTTCAAGGAGGGTGAAGTCACTCTCACTCCTTTGTTTCACCACTAACATGTCGAGTTACATGTTATTCACGCATTAAGTCACTAGACCATCATACATTTGAAACACTTACGACACCTCATAACCCATCTTTTGGGAACCCGTCGATTATTTTGAAAAGTAACCTCAAACTTATCACCTCTCATCACATCTCTTTAGAGCGCTTATTCTTAACATAGGACTTTGCTACGTCTCACCTATCCTCTTATTTTGAAGAGTTATGGCACCGAAGAAAGCTCCACGGCAATGACACCACTGCTATCCAAAGGTATATAGAGGATAGTATAGCCGAGGCACTAAGGAAAGAACGAGCAACGGTGGCTGCTGCTGAGGGCCACGGTGCTGCTTGAAGCTGCTAGACTTACTCTTGCTACGAGGCTGCGAGGAGGATTTGGAGTTCAAATTGTACATACAAGGACTTTAAACTGTGATCCTACAAAGTTGGCCTTGAAGAAGGCCACTTTATGGTTCGAAGGTTTGAGAAGATGGAGTATGTGTTTCTTCTATGCAATTGCCAGAATGACTACAAGGTGAAGTTTGCCACTGGTACACTCTTAGATGGCACAATGTCATGGTGGAATTCGTATCGCCTGACCTATTGGTATCGAAAATGCTTACAAGCTCACGTGGGATCAATGAGGTTGTTGACAAAGTATTGTCAGCGGGAGGTGAAGAAATTAGAAACGAATTTTATGAGTTAGTATTTGGTGATGACATCGAGACCTACATTAGGAGGTTTCAAGAATTGACTGCACTATGTCCATCAATGGTTTGGACAATGAGAAACTACTGGAAAATTTCATTGGAGGACTTCCACAATGTATACAAGGTGATGTAACTTCTTCCGATCCACAAACAATTGAAGAAACTATCAGGATAACTCAAAAACTCATGGCTCAAGTCGTGAAAGGGGAAAACTTTATCAACAATAACCGTAACAACAACCACAACAACCAAACTAGCAACAACAAAAGGAAATGGGAAAATGACCAGGGGAGGTTATGATAACGACAACCAAAATCACAACTAATCATCATCAACAACAGAATAGTGGGCAAGAAACCGCAATGGTTTATGTTGTTGCATCAATAGAAGGCAGAGGTTATGCTGGAAACTACCCACTATGTAATCGATGTAAGTATCATCACTCGGGTCTTTGTCCTGTTAAGTGCTACAAGTGTCAAAAACTAGGACACCATGCCAAGAATTGTAGAGGCAAGACCATAGTTACATGTTACGAATGCAGGGAGCAAGGACACTATCGGAATCAATGTCCTCAAAACCAAGGTCAACAAGTTTAAGGTGCTCATGGGAATGCATACATGTTAGAAGGAGGAGGAGCTCGTCATGGTCTCAACAATGCGGAAGACTGAAGAAGTTCGGAAACTAATAGTCTTAATTTTCCTTATGTACTATGTTGTACTAAGTTTATGTCTTCCATCGTATTCGGATCTTATGAATTAAGATGTACTACTTTTGATAAACCACTCGTTGTAAAATATTCTCATTAAGCGTACTTTCTTTTCCTTCTGATTCGTTATCACTTACAGGGTTTAGATCTCTGTAAACATCGAGAGTTATAACAACTAAACCGAACGTCACATTATCATTCCTTAATTATACATAGTCTAGCTAACTATGTCTAATTCGGAGGATATCGTTCCTTAATTATACATAGCCTAGCTAACTATGTCTAATTCTGGAGGGATCATGTTATGTTGGGAGTAGTTATTTATAAGTCTTAGTGCAAGCGGGTTTTCACATATTCATAAAAGTCAAAGTGTTACTCATGGGAGATTCATCCAATATTTTCTTTACTATGATGTTTTATACGCTCTAAATCATCGATAACCATAACGACATCTCTACATGTCTTCTTTCCTCGTTATTCATCACAAACTCAAAAATTCGATAGACTAACACGCTGAATTCATGGGTGAATTCCTTTTTGGTTAGGCGAATGTGACAACTCATTATTTTAGTGTCATATTTCAAAACATTACTCATGCTTCATCATTTATCATTTATCGTAAACTAGATTTACGAGTATTAAATTCACGTAACCGTAATGGTTTAGCTGTGAACTCATGAACATATCATCAAGGACATTTCATATAGACTAGGTTTAGTCTACATATCATTAGCATCATTATCATTATATTAATTCATGCATGGTTTTGCATTTTTCATAAAACGTTTATTTTCCTATTAAATAAACGCTATACATAATCATTATTTTGAATATTTGATCCAACACTTCCAAAAATATTCCTAATATATTTTATACTCATTTTAAGACTATAAAAATTATATTATTAATTTACCCGATGTTTTAAATTTATTTCGTATATAAATTGTTATATTTATATAATTACGACGGTTTTTGTAAATTCAACCCGATAAATATTTATTCACTCAATTCTTGTAAGAAATGTATTTTTATAATTTTTATGACCTCAATGTATTTTACCTTGACCCGTTAAAATATATTTTTAGTTAACGCTACCCTACAAGCTCAAATATTTACACAAGTTATCATTTATTCCTAATTAACTACACATTTACTCTACATTAATACACTTAATTATACTAAATGCAACTAGTCTTTTCTTTTTCATATATGTCGACCACTTGGGGTGAGTCATGTTTATTGCAAATATCTTACAAGTAAATATCTTATACTTTCAAACACATACAACTCATTTATCTACAAAGTGTAAAGAAGATTTTCTTCCCTTCCTCTCTTCCTCACAAAACCGGCCAACCACAAGGACCAAGAGGAATCATCATAAAATTTTCTAGTCAAGGTTTTAACACTCTAGTATCACTTGTTATTAAGGTTTTGCAATAAAAACCTTGGGTGATTAGGAAAATCCTTTGTTCTCTTAAACCTCATCAAGTAACTAGTAAGCATCCATATTCATGTTTTTATTTCATATTCATTGTCATATTCATTTCATCATTCTTGAGAAAACATGCAAGTCTCATGGATGTTTATACCACTTTTACATGTTTTTTTAAGAGTTATATATATATTGGTCATCCTATAATTACTCCTTGTTATTTATCACTCTTGGTGATGTCTAGGAACCCATGACACCCTAAGAAGGTGTATGGTAGGATTAGAATAGCTTCGGAGTTGTTTTGAATTGGTTGGAATAGGTTTTGCGTGTGAAAAACTCATTTCGACAAGTCTAATTTAGGGTCTGTCCATATTTTGAAAATCTGGAAAATCCGACAGTTTGTAAAATATTTTGGGCTAGATATTCAAAAAATATACTTTAAAGCAGCGTTGGCTTGAGCGGGTTAAAACGGAGCTATAACGAAGAAGTTATGAATTTTTGAAGTTTGACGGCGAAAACTACTTATTCCAGAAAATTCAGCATGCTGTCTCGACTTTTCTGAATCAAAAATGAGTCTTAAGCGTTGTTAAAAGTGTCGACTTATCAAAAATATATTAGTATATGTTATCATGATTCCGTGGATATAAAGAACGTAAGCGGACTTAACGACAAATTTATTCACATTTTAAAAAGTTGCCGTAACTTTATTCTATTAGCAAAATTAGTATATTTCTATTAGACAAACTTTACGTCAACATAGGACCACGTTGAGGGTCGTTTTTAACAATGACGAAGTACTTTTTATAAAGTGATGTCTTCTAGTAAAAGTAAGTTTGCCTAGCCTATTTTCCAAAATGTCAAACCACTTGTCAAGCGAGTTTAATAAGTAAAATACGGTCATTTAAACTTTGCCGGAAAACCATCCTTAAACTATATTTTGGGACACAAGTACCATACTTTAGCTATGTTTTTCTCTATGATCGAACCTCTATGGCCAAAACTTGAACACTAAAACTTTGAGATAATGATACAAGCTTCCCAAAACCGTTGAGTTTGTTTCTTAACACTCGACGTGCATCATTTTACGACTAGCTTTTTGAGGCCGTTTAGTCTCTTTCATGAAAATTTCAACGACATTATTTTACGACGAAAAGTTATAATTTCATAATAAATCACTAAATGATTATCATAGGATATCATTTCAACGTAGATACATATGGAGTAATTTAAAAATGGTCAAGACGTTAAAAGATTATTTCTCGGCGAATATATTATTTTCAATTTATAGATATCATCCAATTGCATGCATAACATTACATCATAACTTATTACATATCATATCATTCATAATAGGTCAAGTTTTGAGATTCACGCTACATTGGTGTATCCTTTTGTCGTTATAATCATTTAATGAGGTGAGTTTCCATAGCCCCATTTGATTATTTTAATGCTTTTATTAAACTCTTTTGGGGGAGATACATGCTCAATTATTTTTATGACATTCATGATTATTTGCAACTATATGTTTATCTGAATTGAATGTTTGGTCATATTCTATATCATAAATCATGGAACTAAAGGTCTTGGGATTATTATTGAGCTAAAGGTCTTGGGATTATTATTGAGCTAAAGGTCTTGGGATAATCATTGAACTAAATGTCTTGGATTTATTTGAAACAACACTCGTATGTTATATCAATTGAATATTGATACATTAAGTAATGTATTGTTATGTGAATTCATTTGACATCATGCATTTGAACATAAACTATACATATTTTGGCAATGGGTTGTAAACACAGGTTGCAAGTTTTGTATGGGCGGAACATGGAGCTGAGTGGATTTACAATGCCTTTCTTTGCATAAACGATTTTGAAGGTTTCATTTCAACTCAAACTCTATGAACTCACTCAACCTTGGTGTTGACACTTTTTAGCATGTTTTATCTCGGTATCTAAAGGCATTCACTTCATGACATCCATATGGACATATCATAGAGTCGAAGTGGTGACAGCGTCCACATGGGATTTATGCATTTTAAAACATCATTTGGCTTGTATCAAATTTATTTCCATACGATTGATTTTCATTTGGGACCTACACTTTGTAAACTCGATTATTTTATAAATCAAGCGATGTATTTTCCAAGCGACACTTTAGGTCGTTCATATATATCTTATTTGTGATGCTATGACAGTCAATCCCGGGAATTCCATTCATTTGCAAAGCAGAGTAATTTGGAGGTGTGACAGTTGGCAGAGCTTCAGATTATAGAGAACTAGGTTTGCATCATTGACCTAGACTATAACTACATCATTATAGCATCTTATCATTTCATCATAAGTGCATGTTCACCTTACATGCGGTTTATATCATACATTTTCGAGTTATTTACTTTCATTTCATATCGATTGTCACATAGATGCCTTTAAATACCCATTCCATTATCCTTCCTTTAGACTCCAATGTGGAGAATGCCTTGTCATTTCTTAACACAATTTTAATATCGGTGATTCATCATCGATAGCGTCGAGATAGAGATAAACCTTCAGGAGGGGTGAAGTCACTCTCATCCTTTGTTTCACCACTAACATGTGAGTTACGTTATTACAGCATTAAGTCACTAGACCATCATACATTTGAAGCTTACTACGACCTCATAACCCATCTTTTGGGAACGTCCGATTATTATTTTGAAAAGTAACCTCAAACTTATCACCTCACATCACATCTCTTTAGAGCGCTTATTCTTAACATAGGACTGCTCGTCTCACCTTTACTCTTATTTTGAAGAGTTGTAGAAAAGCTCCACAATGACAAACACCGGTACTATCCAAAGGTATATAGAGGATAGTATAGTAGGAGCCTAAGGAAAGAACAGTACTTGTAGCTGCTTTGCTGCTTTGGGGCACTAGCTGAAGGCTGCTAGACTTCTTCTCTGAGGCTGCGGGGAGGATTTGGAGTTGAGAATTGTACATACAAGGACTTTAAGAGCTGTGATCCTACAAAGTTCAAAGGCAGAAGAACCCTGCTATGGTTGAGGTTTGAGAAGATGGAGTCTGTGTGTTTCTATGCAATTGCCAGATATTACTAAGGTGAAGTTTGCCATTGGTACACTCTTAGATGGCGCAATGTCATGGTGGAATTCGTATCACATGACTATTGGTATCGAAAATGCTTACAAGCTCACGTGGGATCAATTCAAGAGGTTGTTGACAAAGAAGTATTGTCCATGCATGGAGGTGAAGAAATTAGAAAGCGATTTTATGAGGTTAGTATTTGTTGGTGATGACATCGAGACCTACATTAGGAGGTTTCAAGAATTGACTGCACTATGTCCATCAATGGTTTCGGACAATGAGAAACTATGAAAATTTCATTGGAGGACTTCCACAATGTATACAAGGTGATGTAACTTCTTCCGATCCACAAACAATTGAAGAAACTATGGGATAACTCAAAACTCATGGCTCAGTAGTGAAAGGGAAAACTTTATCAACAATAAGTAACAACAACCACAACAACCAAACTAGCAACAACAAAAGGAAATGGGAAAATGACCAGGGAGGTTATGATAGCGACAACCAAAATGTAACACTAATCATCATCAACAAGCGAGAATAGTGGGCAAGAAACCGCAATGGTTTATGTTCTTTGCATCAATAGAAGGCGAGAGGTTATCTTTGGAAACTACCTTATGTAATCGATGTAAGTATCATCGGTCGGGTCTTTGTCTGTTAAGTGCTACAAGTGTCAAAAACTAGGACACCATGCCAGGAATTGTAGAGGTAAGATCATAGTTACATATTCTGCATCTGCGGGGAGCAAGGACACTTCTCGGAATCAATGTCCTCAAAACCAAGGTCAACAAGTTTAAGGTGCTCATGGGAATGCATACATGTTAGAAGGAGGGGCTTCGTCATGGTCTCAATGTCACGGAAGGCGAAGAAGTTGAAACTACGGTCTTAATTTTCCTTATGTACTATGTTGTACTAAGTTTATGTCTTCCATATTATTAGGATCTTATGAATTAAGATGTACTACTTTTGATAAACCACTCTTTGTAAAATATTCTCATTAAGCGTGCTTTCTTTCCTGGATTAGTTTATCACTACGGGGTTTAGATCTCTATAAACATCGAGAGTTATAACAACTAAACCGAACGTCACATTATCATTCCTTAATTATACATAGTCTACCTAACTATGTCTAATTACGGAGGAATATCGTTCATAATATACATAGCCTAGCTAACTATGTCTAATTACGGAGGGATCATGTTATGTTGGGCAGATTATTTATAAGTCTTAGTGCAGTGTGAGTTTTACATACCATAAAAGTCAAAGTGTTACTCATGGGAGATTCATCCAATATTTTCTTTACTATATGATGTTTTATGCGCTCTAAATCATCGATAACCATATCGACATCTCTTCATGTCTTCTTTCCTCGTTATTCATCACAAACTCAAAAATTAGATAGACTAACCTGAGGCCCGAATTCATGGGTGAATTCCTTTTTGGTTAGTGAATGTGACCAATTTCGTATTTTGGTCATATTTCAAAACATTACTCATGCTTCATCATTTATCATTTATATAGTAAACTAGATTTCTGAGTATTAATTCACGTAACCGTAATGGTTTAGTGTGAATTCATGAACAATCATCAGGACATTTCATATAGACTAGGTTTAGTCTACATATCATTAGCATCATTATCATTATATTAATTCATGCATGGTTTTGCATTTTTCATAAAACGTTTATTTTCTATTAAATAAACGTTATCGCGTAATCATTTATTTTGAATATTTGATCCAACACTTCCAAAAATATTCCTAATATATTTTTATACTCATTTTAAGACTATAAAATTTATATTATTAATTTACAGATGTTTTAAATTTATTTTGTATATAAATTGTTATATTTATATAATTACGACGGTTTTTGTAAATTCAACCCGATAAATATTTATTCACTCAATTCTTGTAAGAAATGTATTTTTATAATTTTTATGACCTCAATGTATTTTACCTTGACCCGTTAAAATATATTTTTAGTTAACGCTACCCTACAAGCTCAAATATTTACACAAGTTATCATTTATTCCTAATTAACTACACATTTACTCTACATTAATACACTTAATTATACTAAATGCAACTAGTCTTTTTTTTCATATATATGGAGCCACTTGGGGTGAGTCATGTTTCTTGCAAATATCTTACAAGTAAATATCTTATACTTTCAAACACATACAACTCATTTATCTAAGGTGTAAAAGAAGATTTTCTTCCCTTCCTCTCTTCCTCACAAAACCGGTAACCCAAGGGACCAAGAGGAATCATCATAAAATTTTCTAGTCAAGGTTTTAACACTCTAGTATCACTTGTTATTAAGGTTTTGCAATAAAAACCTTGGGTGATTAGGAAAATCCTTTGTTCTCTTAAACCTCATCAAGTAACTAGTAAGCATCCATATTCATGTTTTTATTTCATATTCATTGTCATATTCATTTCATCATTCTTGAGAAAACATGCAAGTCTCATGGATGTTTATACCACTTTTACATGTTTTTTTTAAGAGTTATATATATATTGGTCATCCTATAATTACTCCTTGTTATTTATCACTCTTGGTGATGTCTAGGAACCCATGACACCCTAAGAAGGTGTAAGGTAGGATTAGAATAACCCGGGTTGTTTTGAATTGGTTGGAATAGGTTTTATGCGTGAAAAACTCATTTCGACAAGTCC
>OU343225.1:322754441-322952314 GCA_910596185.1 Chrysanthemum makinoi
CACGATACCAAATCACTTGTTTACATGTTTAATTAGTTATAAATTCGTTTTAGACCCATGTTCATCAAAAACCCATTAAGGTCGCCATATGTACGAGCTAAATAGGGCTCGTACGTGACTCATCTTGACTCAAACGAGTCACCACTATGCTTCTTTTACCTTTTCCAAACCCGATCTACAAAGTTACCACAAAACCCTAAAGATTCGAATAGTTTTTGCAAGATTTGAGGGTGTTAACGAAGGCTTCTAGGCGCGTGCCATATATGGATGGAAAGAGGAAAGAAAGATATATCCAATGGTGGTGGAGGTGAGATGCCACTTGCCGAAGTTTGGCAGGAATCTGGCCGGAAGTGGGGCGGCGGTGGTGGTGTTATTTTAGGGTTAGAGTTTTGTTGGTGAGGAGAGAGAGAGTAGAGAGAGAAAGTATAAGATGTGTGTGTTTTTAGTGAGAGAAAGTAAAGGGTGGTATGAGGTGGGATGGGGTATATATACTTAGTGTTAGGGACCTAAAAAATAATTAAAATTGGTGGGAGGGGGCGCTGGCCATAAGCTTCTCGGGGGGCCAAACCCGTAATTTTTGTAAAACTAACTCGTTTACCCGCTCCCGAGCTCATATATTGTCCTACGAGTGTCCCACGACGTTCCTTCGACTTTCTATCGCTTTTATTTACGTTTTTCCATGAGTTTTTATTATTTATTTGTCAAGTTTCGTGTTACGGTTTAAAAGTTACGTTATTTCTCGTTATAGGATTTTATTGTGCAGAATCACATAGTGCTTAATGTAAAGGGCTACAACTCATACGATAATAAAATAAATCATAAAAACCAATAAACGATATCAAAACAAGTCATGGTTAATCAAAATAGTTCTAAGGGCAATTATTCGATTTAACTTAGCGTAATGCGGTTACCTAAAATGGGCTCCCTACTTGCCAGTTGTCACACGGTGCACCGCCACCACCCACCACAACCACCTCCACCACCACCGCTACCTACCACAACCACCACCGCCACCACCACAACCACTACCACCACCTACCGCCACCACTGCCACACACCACCCGCCGCCACCACCACCCACCTCCGCCCACCGCCACCACCGCTACCTACACCGCCGCCACCCACCACCCACCACAACCACGACCACCCACCATCCACCACCAACACCACCTCCATCGGCGGGTGGTGGTGGTGGCAAAGGGTTTGGGGGTGGGGTGGAGGTTGTGGAGGTAGTGGCGGCGGTAGGGGTGAGAAATTAAATCGAGAACCAAACTGGAACCGACCCAACCCGAACTGCATTTTAGAACCGCGGTCCGGTACTCGGTTCTTAGATGTTGCAAGTGTCGGTTCTCGGTTCGGTTCGGTTCAAAACCGCGAGTATCGGTTCCGGAACCGAAAAACAGCACTATTTCATTCACCATTATAAGTATTCATACATATACGTATATGCAAATGCTTGCTGACCCCTAACACATTTCATTCACCATTATAAGTATTAATTTATCATTTTTTAAGACTTACATTATGATTTACGTAGAATTAGAATTGCTGTGTAAATTCTAAACAACAATGTAATGCAAGTGGTATGCTACAAATTCCCATATGATGCAAGTTGGTTCATCTTTCATTTTATAAAATAGAAATCGCATTCTAAAAGTCTTGCACGATTTAAGTTAGGGAAAATTACACAAATAGACCGCGCCCCCTGATGCATATCACTTTATGGACCACTTTTATTTTAAAGTTGAAACTAGACCGAGGGCAACTGCTGTTATTGGGCAACTCAACCACAGTGCGACAAGTGTCCCGTATATATGTAAGGTATTGTTTTTGGGCAACAAAAGTCGGTGGAACAACCGTATTTTTAAAAGGGTTTTTGGTCATTTTACGTTGCATAAAAAGTACACATTTGAATAGTGAAAGTCTGGGGAATTTAAATTCAAAATCCAATACTCACTCGTTTTCAGCATTCGTCTTCTTCACTCTCGATGTTATTTGCTTCTCGCATAAAAGCATTCCTAGTTAATCTTTTCACAAATGAAATAGTCTGCTGCGTCGGCACCTCTCTTGCTCCTAACGTACAATGTTCATTGCAACCGATTATTTCAGTTCGTTACATTTTTGTATAACAAGAAAACCACCTTCAATTTTTATGTGGATTGGCACATTGTCAATGGTTGCAAGTTGATGATCCTGCTGACGTTGCGCTAGGTTATTGCGAGAACATGATTCGGTTTTTTTATTGAGTTAGATTTTATCCTTTGTGTCAACAGTTTTTAACTTATCTCCAACATCACTTTCGTTGTTTTATCATGCACTATCGGTTTTCAATATACGATATTCTATCAAATACATTTTACAATCAAACATATATCATGCCTCATCCATTGGCATATTCATTCACACATTAACACCAACATTATTACACAAACACGCTAGACATAAAAACGTTTAACAAAATAAAATAACATTTACCCCATTACTATTTCCGTATCAAAATCAATGGATCATAAGTCTCATATAATATATAAGTACATTGTTAATAGTAAAATAATACTACCTTTGCTAATATATAGCAATTGTTCATCAAGATCACATTTGTACACTAGTCAGGATGCCTTTCTCCAAACAATCTCTTTCATCAAAAAATGCTTCTAAGCCTTCACTTGCCTTATTTGATCTCAAACTAAGGTATGAATACCATCACCCTTCCTAAAAATGTTTATATATTACCTCGTGGTTCTGACTTGCCTGGAGTATATTTTTTACCATACTTGCTATTCTTTTTTATGTACATTTAATATACCTTTATTACGGACGCCTTGATGCAGAGTGCGTATCTGTTTTTGAGATTCACTACGATGGTACCTTCATTCGGTTGCCCAATTTAAGTTATGCGTTTGGACGAACCCTTTCGCTAAGGTTTAGTAACTCCTCAAGGATGAACTTTAAGCAAATGCTTGACTTGTTGGCCTACAAGCTTGAGTGTGAGATACGGGCTTTATATTTTTGCACACCAAGATTTGTTCTTTCAACTGGTTTGACAATTGTTGAATGTGATAATGATGTTAAAAGGATGTATGAACTTGCCGAGGAATATGGATTAATCGGCTTGTACATTTCACATAAACACTTTAACTTAGCATGTTTATATTATCCTAACCTAACTTTTAATCTTCTTGATAAGGAAACGCATGCAAAGCTTGCGATACATGATAAACTTGTGCAATTTGCTACATCTAAGTCTTACTCTGATATTCTTGCATGGGAGGAGGAAGAAGGTCGTTCACCTCCCCTAAGAACCCCTCCTTCCCAACCTAGACGTAAAGTAATTGAATTCCAAGGAAAGAATCTTTTCATGGATTTTTTGCATAGCGAAAGTGTTGATGACGCCATTGAGTTCAGTGATGATGAATGGTACTATGGGGGATTTGTGGGTTGTGTAGCAATGGATGTTGGGTGGTCTACTTCCCCACCATATAAACGGGTGCAACGGGTTATCGAATACGATGATGCCACTTTAAAGATTGTACCGACAAATTCTCTTCCAAATCAGGTTTTGTTGGATGCAGGATCTTCTTCCGTTCCACGTCAAGTAGGGAGCTGTGTCAAGCCTAGGTATGGACATAAGGTTTCGAGGAAACCGTATGCAAGGAGGCTATGCTTTGAAACACCAATAACGGGTTTACGGAAGATCAAGATGTTGAGGCATTTGAAGGCTCTAACAAGAGATCGGCGTCGAGGATGTTCTGGATTAAAACCAACTTGGTATTTAAGGAACGGAAGGTTGGAGTGTAGGTATTGTTATGCAGCATGCTAATTATGTTGTTAAACGATTACAGGCACTTGTGTTAACATTACTTTAAAGTCGAAAAACATAGTATAGTCTAGGTGTTTTTGTAAGGCAACGTCTATGCATTGGCCACGTGCATTGTAACTATCTCTGCCTGGTATAGTGCTCTATCCAGACTTGTTTGTGTTTACCCACTTTGACTTTAAAGAAAGGCACCCAAAAAATGTATTTGACAGTTTTACAGCTTGATTACATATTTTTTTCATATTGTTTATCAACTGTGTGCATTTACCCACTATTTACTAACAACATGTTTATGTTAGTTGGTCTTCAGCACTAGCAGTACT
The DNA here is from genome assembly GCA_910596185.1 of Chrysanthemum makinoi. Lineage (NCBI taxonomy): Eukaryota > Viridiplantae > Streptophyta > Magnoliopsida > Asterales > Asteraceae > Chrysanthemum > Chrysanthemum makinoi. The sequence goes on from OU343225.1 coordinate 322,758,582, forward strand.
AACGTGCAATAGCAGTTTTAAGTATTCATTCACACGGCCTAATATATGTGTCATATGTTTTGCATTATATTGCATCACCATGACTACCTTTATAAACAAAGCAAAGCACCAACCAACGAGAGCAGCAGTTACAACATTATCATGAATTTGTGCTATTCGCAACACTCGTGATCATATTCAATTAACCACTTTGTATACTTACAGAAACAACTATAACAAATCACACAATTCGGGAAACTAGTTTAAGATTGTTTCTACTTTATGAAATGCAACACTGTATAGTCTTGATTATGTATTCAAAAGATCTACACATGAATCTGTTACTCTAGGGGTATCCATTTTATGTGATCTATGTTGTTGGTTACATTATGTAAAGGTAATTTGTACCGTATATATTTTGTTGTTCCGGTGTGCTTTACAATTTAACACTGAACATAAAAACTTGCAACTTCTCCAAAAGTAAATTACATATATAATTAAACGTTTATATCTATTCCATTACATTACTTGCCTATTAACATACCAAGTCCAACACAAGTAACCGACAAAGATCCTAACATAATGAAAAACAACCTATCATACAACTTCAACTTTGACTTTGCATCAGTCAACTCTTTGTCCAAGATTGACTTGTCTAAAGCAAGAGTATCAACCAAGTGTTCAATATCCACCGACTTCTTCAATCTTTTCTCCTTTTCAAAGAACCCATACACCAGATCTTTATAGTATTCGCTAGGCGATCATCATCTAAAAGCGATACACATCACAAATAGAGCATTTTACGAAACGCTTCCTAGGGTTTGCCCTTGTTGTTGACGTCTTGACTGGTAGAGGAAGACTGCATCTGCAAAAGTATTCAAGTTTGCCACCAATTAGTCGGGTTGTAGCTGAAGTTCTGGAACTCATGATAAATGGTTTTAATTAACAAGTTTGTGGAAATGTAGGAAAATGTTGATCGACAAATTAGGTGGTGGGGAGTTTATAAAAGTTGCAAAAAGTACCTTTTAGGCTTTTATAACTGTATCGTTTATTCCCAAACAAAACTTTATAAAGGCATATATTCAGCTTATATTTGTTGTAAAAGTAGAGGGACCTACCATGACAAACACTTAAACTTTTTACCCCACACATCACTTATCCTTATGGTCCCGACCATCAACATCCCAACATTCTCGCTTTATTATACCTAGGTCACTTTCATTGAAAAATAATCGGTGTCTTTTTCATCTTATTTTAGGAAAAACTCCAGGTTTGTTGTACTATCCAGTATGTACTTTGTTACCTTATTCGTTCATATTGGTTGATATATTTATGTATTTGTTACCTTATTCGTTCATATTGGTTGATATATATATATATATATATATATATATATATATATATATATATATATATATATATATATATATATATATATATATATATATATATATGAATATAAATAACTGTGCACAGGCATATATATTATATTCTATTATTAAATTATTATTTAATTCAAAGTTATTGAATTTGTTATTAGGGTTTATGTTTTATAGGTATGGTCAGTATACCCCTTTAAGTCTAGTAGCTGCTTCTAATTTTTATTAGTATTTATATTTTATAGGACATGGCGAAAACCAAAGAAGTCATATTTAAAGTTCACCACAGCGGGAAGTTTCAATTTCAGCCACTCCGCTATGTAGGTGGTCGCCTTGCTGATGTCTGGTGTTTTAGCTCCAACAGGGGTGCATTTACAAGGGTGCTTGATCATGTTTTTGATCATATTGGGGGGGGGGGAAATGGGCTTTATTTTATGTTGCACCAAACAAGTCACTCGAAGATGGTTTAACTTTGTTGCACACAGACAATGACGTTCGGCGAATGTATGACATTGCGGAGGAGACTCGATCAATGGACCTCTACGTTCTGCACAAGCAACAACCTTTGTCACAATTTTATTTAAAAAACATGGTTTGGCAAGAAGAGTACGCTGGCATGCGCTGCGGTAGTGCAACACCGTTCAAAAGAAGGAAGCTAACAACCCGTGTTTCTATAAGGAAAACGTCAGAGGTTCGAGATCAGAGAAAAAGGGGTAGTGCACAAGAAACTGAAAAATGGTTGCAAGAGGAAGGTGTGAAACTCCGAGCTGGAAATGCTTCCGCGAAGGGAAAAGAGATACCATTTTATGAGGATGTACATGAAAGTAAGCCAGGTCATGGGATTGCCAAGGGAAAAGAACCGGTTGTTGATCAAGAGGGTGTGTCAAGAAGTGGGAAAAGGGTTTCTATAACCACTTACAGGCGGGCCATACAGAACGGGAAAGCGATTATGATGGAGGTCTGGATGCTGAATGATGGTTTTGGTGCGTTTATAGAGTGTGTTTTATATTCAATGAACATGTTCATACCACACAGATGCACGACCCTATTAGCTAGCAACCGCATGACACAAATAAGTAATACTTTACAATCCATCTGTTATTACAAAGCCAAATACACACAAACGTTTACCTTACACAAAACACAATATAGTAGGACTTAGGCAGTGAATGCATTATTAAAAACCATGTTCCCGCTTACTTTAAAAAGCTTTTTGGAGTAGGGAAATCGGATTGAAGACTGATGTGTGGAGCGGACGAGCTTGGTTGTTCAGTGGTTTGACTTGAGTTTATGTGATTCACCGCATTAATCACCCCATGGTTAGGGTCTTCGTTTGCCTCGCTTTGGCTGTTGCTAGTTAACTGAGATGATTCACCCATCTTACGAGCCTTTTTTCACCTGTTGTTCTGGCTTAGCCTTTCGTTTGTAGCCAACCAGCCTCTTACAAGTGTGCTAATACAGGTTAGTTGCCACTTAACAACATAACCTTAAAGTTTTTTGTAAAGTTGAACAAATACTTACTTTTCTTTTCACCAAAGGTACTCTACATGTTACGCGGTTGTGGCCTTTTGTGCCACACCTTCCACAATAGTTGCTCTTAGGCGCCTCACCTTGAGATGGTATTCGGTCTTTATTTTTAGGCCTGCTCAATTACGCTTACGATAGCAGGGGGCAACACAACCTCTAAGTTCACTTCAATGTCCCACAACGTCATATCTTTTAATGGGTAGATGATGTCTTGGTACGTCGCTTTAATAGTTGTATTATAAAACCAAGCTTTTGCCAACTTCTTAACACTGGTTAGGCCTGCAAATCTACCTACAGCACAAACATGTCCGCACGGCAAGCGAAAGCGCCATTTGCGACAAACTGCATTCACCGTTTACCAAATCAACAACATGCTGTTTTTTTGTCGTGTACTTCATACACTTTGTCCTTTAGTATTCCCAAAACCTCCCGGTTTGCACTTTTTCCATTACGTTTTCACTTTGGCGGTTGCCCATCTGTAAGTTCGTCATCCGTGCATCTAGCATTTACACATATTAACATATTACTTGAATAAGACCGCTTAATTATTGCTCAATAAACTATCTAATAATAACAAAATATGCTCTACCTGCATGTTTTTCTCGCCGTTCGTAATACCATTTTTGAAGAAGACCTCTAAACCATTCCATCAACATCGTTATTGGGATCTTGCGCACATCCTTTGTTAAAGCATTGATCGATTCCACATCGTTTGAGGTCGGTAGTTGTACTGCTTGCGGCAATGTGCCCTTGACCATTTTCAATACCTACCGCAACTAGTTTTCTGTGACCTATCGGTCGTCTTTGCAAGAATCGACACATTAGGTGTGCGAATTCCTCCGTTGTGTAAGCTTTGCACGTCTTCCAGTATAAACACTTTAGGCTATCGCTTTGCATACTTGTATTCAACATCAAAGGGCGACAACAATACCCGTGAAAGGCATTTGGAAAAACATTTTTACATGCTAGGGCTATTGCATGATGTCTGTCGCCGGATATAATTGCCAAATTAGCAACTTACCCTATGGATTCTTTCAGGTTTGTCAAAAACCATGTCCATGTGTCACCACTCTCACCTTGAGAAACACCGGTGGCAATCGGTATAATTTGATTGTTTTCGTCCATTCCCACGGCTACCAGGTTTGTCCCTACGTAGGTCCCTTTAAGATGTGCCGCGTCGATTATGATAAGGGGTCGCATATAGCATAGGAAACTCTTAATCTGTAAAATATAAATGCGATTACATACTGGATAACAAACACATTATATATCAAGGTAAAATCATCATAAAGCATGTATTTAAGTGAACTTTGTATACTATTGTAATGCATTGGTAAGTAAATTAATGTCAAATAATTTGTTTTATGTTTCTACTGACAGGTGTGCTGTGAAACAAACAATAGTATCAGCATGAGTAGATCCAATTCCGAATGTTTTTGTTCTTATCTGACATAAATTGTTAGATACTTTGCTAAGATGCTCAACTTTTATAAGACAAGTAAAAACTAGTTGTATGTAACTATTTTTGGGTTTTATGTATGTATAGTTTTTTATATTCCATTTTGTGTTCATGTTGCGATATACTACTAAACAAACCGCATGCTAAACTAAAAACAATGCCTCTTCACCAACACACTTGTATGAAAACCATATCATATATTAGACAAGATTTATTTAAAACATTCAAGGAAATTAGCTTACCGCAAAGACCGAAAGATATAAAAGGTTCTTAAAACGTCTTTGATCGTCTATCTCAATGTGTGTAACAAATACCCCTCGTTTGCGAGCTTTAGGTTGTGACAGTATGGTAACTGCGCAAACGATGCCTTTGGACAGCCCTGGGTTGATTCCACTGCCAATTGTTTCCCCTCCAAGCTTTTGTGTATGAAACATCTATATTCAACTCCATATTCAGATCATGGATAATGTCCTTTGGCTTATAAACGCGTGTAACATCTGTGATTTTCGGACGTATTAATTTAGACGGGGTTTTTTGTAGCATTTCGATGATTTGGATTGAACTGGATTTTGGAACATGCATGACGGTCATTAAGTTTAGTGATTCTAAACTGGATACAGTTTGGAATCCTACGACGCTTTATGTGCCAATCACATTTTGGTTGCACGCATTTTACTGCGTACCTAATAGTGCACGATTTATGAACATAAAATTCATACCCTTCTTTTAGGCACTTCAAAGATACCTCATATATGCACTCTTCCTTATCATCAAATCTATCATTCACTTTCATAACACCTCTATCTTTACTTTCAAGTCTGCTATCAATAGGTGGTGGTTGGGGTGTGGGCGGTATATGAGTTAACTTGTTTCGTTGCCATGTATTCGCATCTTGCTCAGGTAACAACATATCATTAAGATCCAAATGTAAGTGTGGGGAACAAGATGACTGGGTTACCACAATGGGTTCTTTAACTTGGTTAATGCATATGGTTTGCACCTCGACTGAACCCATCAACCATACTTTTGAGAAAATCCAAGTCATCGTCGTCAAGTATGTTCGTTGTGGTTGAGGCGATGTTGTATGTTAGAGTTATCCAGTTTACATCATTAACTTTGAACTTTTTTTTGATGTACCGCACAAGACTCGAAAAATTAATGTCAACTGGGAGTAAAACACCACACAGAAGATCTTCATACCGCATAAACACCTTGCATTTCTAACAGAGTTCATTTTTTTTTTTTTTTTTTTTTGTGATGTTATTTTGTTTTGATAAAACTTTTCTGGTGTTATGTGTTGAGTCAAGTAAATAAGCACATGGAAACTAGGGTGTGGTTATATTTGGTGAAAAGCTATAAACACACTAATAGTGTGTCGCAAGGTAGCCCCTTAGATCAGTTGTACCTCTACATAACACTGTCAAAGAACTTTGGGAAGAGTTGAAGGAGCGTTATGGCATTGGAAATGCTCCTAAGATGATATGCATATCATTTAAGGTTGCCCAACGTACAAGACATATTGACCAAGTATGTCCTATAGTTGCCCAAATTGCGTCTAGAAGGTTTGCCCGAGGTACAAATTAAGTTCCCACATGACACTAAAAGTTGTTGCCCAGAGTACATCTAAAGGTGTGGGCCAAAGTACAAAAAAATGTTAAGGACCCATTGTACAATATATTCTTTAAATATGTAAAGGTTGCCTAAAGTACTGACTTGGTAGCCCAAATACAAATTTAGTTGCCCAGATTACATCTAAAAGTTTTGACTGACGATATACCAAAACGAATTCATCGGTGGCTTGTGTCGAATACTCCATTAGGCCTCGCTTGTTCCTTTTTGTATCCAAAAATTGTGGCACGAACACTTATAAACTACTTATTCCGTCATTAACAAAATATAACAATAATTGTTTTTAAAAGTAATAATTCGACAATTGTTATACCTTTTTTAAACTTTAAGTTGCTCCAACTCGAGTGAATATCTAGTCGCAACAAAAGAGGTACTATTTATTATCGAGCAACGGGCAAACAATTATTCCGTCGACTCAAAATGAATGAACCTGATTGTTTACCCTCGTGTTCAGTTTATTATCAATTCAAACCATAATCACCAATCCAATAATAATGTTTACTTTTTCAGTTTATTTTGGCCACAAATCATGCGTACAACTAGTTCTTTGATCAAGTATTTGAAAGCTTTTGGATGAAGCTTTATTCTGTCTTAATATTTTTTTTGGCGGCTTTAGTCCGTTTTCCCGCCCAAAGTCTTGGAAACCATCCATCTACATACAATACTGTGGGTAACCCTTAACCCAAAAAATAAACCACAAAAAATAAAAATAAAAAAAACCGTCCATTTACATCTACAACATCTTTATAGCATCGATTGTACACCAAAAAACAGGACAGACATAACACATATTCCCTTACAAAATTACTACATCAATGGCTGCAAATGGTTACTTTGAAAATGATGCAGAAGAATACGCGTTTGTGTTAAACAACTATTTGTTGTTTGACGCGGTTATTGATGCTTTCGGGGAGGAACCCATTTCAGAATTTGGGTCCTATAAGGAGGTAGATACGAGGATGAGGAAAATAATTTTGAACTGGCTCCATACAAAAGACTTTTACTGGGATGAGGTTTATGGAACGAATGATCTGGAGGAGGACGACGATGATGAAGATGATGAGGAGGCTTGAGATGAGGAGGATGATCAACAGTGGTGCAGAGGTGGAGCGCAAATGTGCTAGTGCAGCAAAACCAGGAGGAGCAACAACTTGGGTTTCAAGCCCCTTATGATCTGGAAAACAGGATTAGCCGGCTTGAAATTTTGTTTCAACAAGTCAAAGCCAGGAAGGAAATGAAGGAAAACAGGGAAGAGAGCTGTGGTTCTAACAACTTGGTTTGAAATGGGGTGGGTAGAGCAGTTCACGATGATGGTTTTATTATTATTATTATTATTATTATTATTATTATTATTATTATTATTATTATTATTATTATTATTTTTTGGGCGTTTTTCTTTGTTTTGTTTGTTTTCGTTTTTTCATCTTTTGTTTTTAGGTCGGATAATTAGATCTATGGTTGCAGTGTTATGAATGTTTGTTGGGTTTAAAAAAATATGAATGAAAAACTAGCATTGCAATTGACTTTAAGTGCCAACCATGAGATAGTGCTTCTAACCGTAACCAACATGTTAGATTTATGTCTTTATACGTCTACAATTTATATTGGAATGGTTAAGAATTATGGTTGCCCGTTAGTACATGACATATTGCCCAAATATGGCATTTAGAAGCCCATATTGCAAATTACAGGGTGGCCTTAAAGTCCAAAAGAAATTGGCCAATTACATCATTATTACAACATAAAAAGGTTGCCTGATGAACGAAACCGAATGGCCAATTAACTAAAACTGTGGCCCACTAAACAAGTGGCTCTAATTTTACAAAAAGCATGACCTACTAGCAGTTCTGCAGTTGTAGTCAAGTACAAAAGTTGGTGTAAAGTGGAAAATTTACTCTTAAAAACGTGTCATCATTTCGTTCTTGTCTTCTATCACTAGCAGAGTTAATATAACCGCTATTGAAAGTATACAACCAACTCAGTTTTATTATTTAAAATAACTAGCGGTAGTAAAATAACTAGCTTGTTGTATGTATACAACCGTTTCATTTTATAATTTGAGATATTTTATTTAAGTAATCGAGCATAAAAGTAATGTCGTATTTTTTTAACGTTTAGGAAAGTCACATAAAGTTCGAAATAATAAACTCAAATCAATGTAACTCTAGACATCTGATAACCTGAAGCCGTTATGTGTTTACGTCAAACTCAACATGTTTATGATTTTAATAAGTGATGGTCTATAAAATAGTTTTGTTCCATCATAGAATAAATGTAGTCGGAGGTAATAACAACTACACAAATATATTGACTCAGTTATAACCACTTTTAATTTATCGTTTTATTAACCAAGGAAGCATTTACTTTGAATATTTACGCCGTTAAAATTATTAAAGTAAACACTCACATATGCAAGTGGTACATTTACATTAAGTGCATACAATATTACAGTTGGCCATTGTAGAAAGAATTGTACATATCGAATGTAAAATATTAGTTACTGTGTGCCACAAATAGTTGGCCAGCTAACTAAAAAATTGCCCAACGTTTGTAACTAGTTGCCCAATAAAACTGTAACTAGTTGCCCAAAAACTTTTGCGTTGTAACTTGTTCCCAATAAAACTGTTTGCGTATGAGACAAACCTCAGTAACTCAATATTTAATAAATTCAACTAGTCACCACTTGAGTACACCTAGTACTAATTTTTATTTTGACTGAAATGCAAATAAAAACATTCAACCACCACCATTTTGCACACATCACCGTTGTACTATATGTATGTAGCAAAGTTGCCATGTGTACACTATATTAGTTGCCCAAAGTACTATTTTCTAGCAAAGAGTTAGCAAACTCGTCATAAAAATAGATTGTGGGTGGGTTGTGATCCACTTGTCCATGGGAAACACACAAATGTCATAACTTGTTTGTCATAATTTTTTGTGTCTCGATAATGTATGACGCTAACGGTTGCTTTTGCTGATTATATATGTTACTAAAACACTTATTATTATTTATTTTTTTATCTCTTTTAGTGAGAGTGTTAGAAAAACAAACATAACAAGTGTCCCAAAATTGTTTAGTCTAAGTGTCTAACAATGTCTACTGCCATGGTTATATGTGATAAATTACTAAAAGAGATTACGATCGCGTACTATAGGGATGAATTAGATGTTGCTTTACGTGAAGAAGCAGATCAAATGAGGAAAGCTGTTGAAATTAGGGCCCGTGTCAACCGTAGACAGCTAATGATAGCGGAAGTCGAGCTTCTATGCGGTTTGGATTGTTCGTTGGCAACTATTAATCACCTCCTAAGGATGCAAAATGAGGATCTGGCTGAGAGTTCCAAACAACTTCTTACTTTGTTTAAGAAACATGACCGTGTTAAAGACATGAATGGTTTCATCCAAAAGTTGGAGTCAATGGAGATTTGATGTGCTATGTATTGCTTACTTTGGAGTTGGTGGCTTTTGTTTGTTAGGGGATCGTTGTAATATTTTTGAGTCACTTGTCTCATCTTGTATACTCTGTCTATGTTATGTTAACCTATGGATTTGATCCCTTTTATGTTACTTGTATATATTTGTGGACTATTACTGGTATGTATTATGTTGCGTAGTTGTTCAATTGTGTGCGATATAGTAAGTCATGTTACAAAAAAAAATTAAATAAACAAAATAATAAGCAAAATATATATAAAAAAAAAAAAAAAAAAAAACTTACTGCTAAAGTAAAGACCGATTTACATGTACAAAAAAAAACGTATTTACTTAAAAAAAAGTCATAATGTGGGTGTGTACTTGTTTGGGCTTCTTACCAAGTTGTGGATGCGTGGACAGAGAGATAACTCTTCTAATAATGTGTGTAGTCTGACATTTTGTGTCTCGATAATAGAAAGAAGATGACGTGTTGAGTTACATGCTTATTTATGTATTATGTATTAAATTAATAATCCTTATTATATCATAAAGAAAAAAAAAATGAAAAAGAGAGAGAGCGATAACTACGCAAATAAATTGTAACAACTGCTACAAGTGTTACAACTGCTTGGTCATGACATAGTTTAGACCCACGAGCGTCATTCGAAACCCCTAACATTCGTTGCAACCAAGTTCGAGATAAACAAGAATGGCGCCGAAGCATTTTGCTAGAAGTCACAACATGATTGCGTTTTGAAAAAACAAAGGAGGCTACTGGGTTTGAACAAATTATTGATTTCTGAATGCACACCCGCGGTATGCACTCACCACAAACCTCGTTATCTACGCTTGTTGTATGAAGCAGTTTTGGTCTACTGCAAAGACTAAAACTATTGGTGAGGAAGTACAAATCCATGGTAGCGTACATGGCATGCAGATAATTATTACTGAGGCATCAATTAGGAGAGATCTTCTCCTAGATGATGCTGGTGGTGTTGTGTGTTTGGATAATGCTACCATTTTTGAAACACTACCGCTTTTGGTGTATGGAGGTGAATTAGGACCAGAATTAAAAGTTTTTAAACCATTGTTCTCCCCACAATGGAAATTCTTGATCCATACCATATTGCAGTGTCTAAGTCCAAAGACAACTTCCTGGAATGAGTTTAGTACAAACATAGCATCTTTTGTGATTTGTGTAGCTCTTAATAAGAAATTCAATTTATCCAAAATGATATTTGATGGTTTAGTCAAGAATTTGTTGGATACGCATGCAAAATATTATATTTATCTAAGGTTTTTACAACTGCTATTTGACAACCGTTTTGAGACACCACCCAAACATTCAAAAACTTGGCATGTCCCTTCTCACACTCAAAAACTTATGAATCTTATGAGAAGACAGGGCAATAATTTTGATGGGACACTAACACCATTGTTCCCACACATGGTGCTGCCCTCAATTTGGGGAAGGATCGGGAAGTCCCTCTCAATCCCAAAACACACCCGGACGTTTCCCTTCTACATCCCAAACCAATGAAACTTCAACTGAATCAATTTCCCGTGGAACAAGTTCACGATGAACCCACCCAAGTGAAAAATATGGGGGATCTTTCTGTTCATGGTAGGCAAGAGATGAGGTCTGCACACCTCGAAGATTCACCTCGGTGAGTTAACACAATTGGAAGATAGGACAGAGGTCGATATTAAATAAACCGGTGGAAAAGTGTGATCAACTATGTAAACAGGTATGTGAATTAACAAAGAAAACTTGACAAATCATGCGATTTAAAATATTTGAATTGGAAGTTTAAGCGGTTAGAGAAGAAAAAGGCAGTGTACCACAAAATAAAACGTTTGGTGAAGGTTAGAAACATCGTAGTTGAGTCATTTCGAACAAGCAAGTTGTGATCATGCGGAGGATACTACCAATCGGGAGGCGTGCGAAAAGAATGAAGATGGTTTAGGGAGGCCGCTGTTGCTTGATAAGTCCGTCGAAACTAATACAAGTTATCACGATGTTGGTGCCTCATTTAAGCGACAACAAAGGTATGCGTGTCATTACATTTCTTAAGCATGTTCATATGTAAATGCATAGTTGTCGCTTGCCTTGACTAGTCAAGAATTGCACGAACGGCCGTGAAGGATGTGGATGGTTCAGTGGGGAGGCGCGAATGTAGTGGAGAAGACCGTGGAAACTACTAAGATTGATCACGCCGTCGGAGCCTCATTTGACACCGAACAACGGTATGCGTGTCATCAACTCTGCTAAGTATTTGTCGTATGTAAAAGCTTTATTGTCGGTCGCTGTGACTAGTCAAGACTTGTACAAAGACTGGCGTGATGAATAAGGATGCTTCAGGGAGGCTACGACTAGACCGGAAGAGAGATTTGAAAGTAGTTACAATTGAAGATGTAAGTGTCTCTTTGATTCAAAACAAAGGTATGCGGTGTCCTCACACTTATAAGTATGTTCATATGTAAATGCGTTGTCGCTTGTCCTTGACCCGTAAGTTAATTGCACGAACGGCCGTGAAGGATGTGGATGGTTCATGGAGGCGCGGATGTAGTGGAGAAGACAGTCGAAACAAATACAAATGTTCATGATGTCGGTGCCTCATTTGAGTCAGAACAAAGGTATTCGTGTCATCAACTCTGCTAAGTATGTTCGTATGTAAAAGATTTGTTGTCGGTCGCTGTGACTAGTCAAGACTTGTACAAAGACGTGCGTGATGAATGAGGATGCTTCTGGGGAGGCTACGACTGGACTGGAGGAGACATTTGAAAGTAGTAAAACTGTTGAAGATGTAAGCATCTCTTTTGATTCAAAATGAAGGTATGCGTGTCCTTACAATTCTTAAGTATGTAAATGCGTGGTTGTCACTTGCGTTGACTAGTCCGTAATCGTATGTAGAAAGATCGGGTGGATGTGGATGTTTCAAATGGATGATGCTAATGCAGGAGAACAGAGTTCGAACTAAAAGATCGAAGAGGCCGCTGCCTATTTTGGTTCCAAAATAAGGTATTATTGTCATTACTCTTATTTATTATGTTGATGTGTACATGCATGGTTATCACTTGGCTTGACTAGTCCATAATTACACCATTGCCATCGCATTGGGAGGATGTTTTGCTGTCAATGCTAAACAGTCTATCGGACGTACAAACAAGGATCCGAGATTCTGCCCGGTAAGATAATTCGCTCGCTTGTTCAACAAAACCAAAGATTTTGTCAAACTAACCGATGCTTGTATATCCGTTTATGGCTTGCGCCAGAACGAAAAGCAAATACTTGAACATGACGATATTAATGCATGTTAGTGCGTGATTAATAAATATTTCGCCTCAAGTGGAAATGAGGAGTCTCCTCCAAGTGAAAATAGTGAACCTCAATCTGTTACTAATGATAGTCATGTGACTAGAAGCGTGAATTGCCATTCGAATGATGCCGCAAAAGATCTTGTTGGGCATATGACTGATGTGACAACAGTAAACACAATGGTGAAAGAGACTACGGATGCGTGTAAATGGTCAACTAAAACCGCCGCTAGTGTCAGCAACCACCGCCGCAACCACCTCTCGCAAAAATGGTGCAACCACTACCATTACAACTCAAACAAATATCACTCAAACAAACGCTGTCAATGAACAAGATGATGCACCAACAACAATTTTGAACAAAGGTACGGATGCTTGCGATATGTTTATGCTAGGTGCTACACTTGAAAGTGAATTACTTAGTGTGGAAACTATGGAAGCCGAGATGTTGGTAACGCCATCCGACGCGGCATACAAGTGTTGAAGTAGCAGAATGATAGACGGAGGTGATGAAACGAAAACCTTGGGACCGCAGAACTTGGGCTAGCATCTTTGAAGAGCAAGTGATATGCAAGGTATTATTTCTACCGAATTCAAATGTCGCCGTTTAGGAAAGCGTCCGTTGGTTAACGGAACCAACACAAACGCTTTATCTAAAGAAAACAAAACTAAGTCTGATAACGACGTAGCTGGTAAGTTGCATGATTACTTTTTACGTAAAAAATAAAGATGACAAAGTCTTTCAAATCGATGCGAATTAGCTAATAGATTGTCTGAGAATGTAACCGAAAAAGCAACAAATACTAAAAACCCCGAGATTCTCCCAATGCAAAAGATAGAGCAAGGGTTAAAAGGAAAAGAAAGGCGGATGTTGTAGCTAGACATGAAGCTGCGTTGGCACATTGGCATTACATTAGGTCAACAAATAAGGCCGATGAGATACTAGCATCTAGGATGCAGAACAAAAAAATTGAAATCCTAACATGTGAACAAGCAAACGAAGCTCTTGATAAAATAGTGATAGAAAGGCAAAAATTCTACATTAAAAAAGAGCACAAGAAAGGATCCGAAAGCCACCAACGAAGAAAGAACAGAAAATCTTCATGTGTGAGTACTTGGAGAGGATGGGAGGGCATAAAGTAAATGTCTTACGGAGGCTAACTTATGATAAAGTGAAAGAAATGTTTGAAAAGTTTAGAATGAGGCCTGATAAGTTAACTCCTATGAACAAAGGTACAGGTGAGAGAGATGAAGGAAGTTCCAAAAGAGCTTTTGATGATTTAGAGCGGAGATCACCAAAGAGGCAGAGGATTGATGCAAAACAAAGGATTGAAAGGTTAAACCGTTTGATTGTGCTTGATACGACGGGCAAAGACTGTGCACTTCACGACAATAACAAATAGAGCACGTAACGTTTACTTGACAAATGGTGGCACTGTAATTACCATCAAGAGGTCTGACGGACTCGAAACTACATTTAACAAATTTGGGTCAGTTGCTACATACTATAGAGAGAAGATTTGGAAACCGTTTGGCATGCATTAAAATGGCTTTCATTGTGCCGGACGTAGTTGGCTAGGAGTTGATAAGGGGTATGGGATGAAGTGCATGTTTGAGCCCGATATAGAGGACGTTGAATGGAAAGAAACACTGGTCACGAGTTGGAGATTGTATCTAACAAAGGTGGCGTTCATGTGGTTACTACGCCGACAAGTTATCTGTTCATGCCGGATGATGCGGATTACCCTCTAACACCAACTCTAGCTTGTAACATGTTGTTTAAGAAGTTGACGACAAATAGAATAAGTGAAGTGGCATATGTGCTTGTTGAAAAGATAGAAGGAATAGCGTGTATGTAAACTTTAATAATGTATCCATTTTTAATGGAAAGTTGCATATTTTGGACGAAAAATCGTTTGTGTGTGTGGTTTAATAAGATATTCAAGAGTCCCTAAGGTACAAAAAATGGTATTTAAGAATTAAAAGGTCAATTACTTAAATTCAAAGTGTTTATAATTGTGGACAAGCGTTATCCAAATACCAAAAAGGATAGAAAATCTGCCAGTACAACTATGTTAACTACTGCTAGTAGTAAAATAAGAACTGCTAGCTCTGTAAACCGCTAGTATTAAAATAAAAACTGCTAGTACAACTATGTTAACTACTAGTAAAATAAGAACTGCTAGCTATGTTAACTACTGCTTGTATTAAAATAAGAACTGCTAGCTATGTTAACTACTGCTAGAGATAGAAGAAATCAACGAAATGGTGCCACAATCGTATTAAGTCAAACCGAGTTGGTTGTATTGTTACAACTGCTAGTAGTCAAGTAAGAACTGATAGATATGTTAACTATTGCTAGTGATAGAAGAAATCAAGGAAATGATGCCACGTGTATGCCGACTCACTGCTAGATAAATTGTAATAGTGTTGAGTGTTAAATATGTTTTTGTCAAGTGTGTAGGTATTAGTGTGGAGTTTTTATGTCAAGAGCTTGTAGGTATTAGTAGATTGTAGAATACCTAATTGTATGAGTAAAAGGACTACTTCGTTTATAAAAGCCGTTGCTAGGGAAATGAAGTTGCCTAATGTATAGCTGCTGGTTGCCAAGAATACATAAACGCTAGAAATAGTAAAGAAGTTGACTTACAACGTTTCATACACACAACCAATAACATATTAAGCGTACTACATAATTATAAGTTTAAAGGTTACATAGTTATAGAACCACGTGATTTATAACTTTCACGACTACTAAAAAGATAAGCACTCCATGCTTCCTCCCCATAGACAACATACTAAAACCACAAAGCCTCGTTCCCATTAATCATGATCGATAACTTCGCCGACGTACATTGTTGAAAATGCCCTTCATATATCATTAACCAAGTAAAGTGATAATCTTTAAAGGAATATGAATAGAATGTTAAGTTACAAAAAAAATAATAAAAAAAAAATACTATACACAGCACGATCTGTGTGATTTAACAAAAGAAGAGATTCTTTGTATGGGGCGATGTAGAAAGTTCCAAAGATCTCCTAACATTCCCTTGGTGACGAATAATTCAAGTTCTTGGTTGTACACAAATACAGAGTGATGCAAATGATTGCAGCTGTAGGCTTCCACTATTGGAGCATGATGCTTTGTAAAGCCAAGCAAATGAACCGAAACTAGGCTAGGGATGGCGAATAGGCTTCTAAATGATCTTATGGAACAACCATTCACGTCCAACAACCATCCACAAAACAATGGCATACCTTCACCAATGACCATACCGAAATGACCGTAGAAGTTCCAAGATCCGTAACATAGAATGGGACTGGAGTTCATTTTTGAAAATATGCGGTATGTCGATAACTTTGAATTCGTTGGTTACCAAATCAAAAGAAATCAACATATAAATCTTGTAGGTAACATCGTCCTCATTAGTTAACTTTTCACTCCCAAATTCAATAGATATAACGACCCACAACTGCCTGAGTTTTACGTTTCAATTTGATTGTTTCACGAGGGGTGGAAATTTTCAAGGCGGTCCACCGTGAAGAGTTCAAAGAAAAGACACACATACCGAAACCACTTTGAAAAACAGGGATAGAGACCTTCACGATCGCCGGTTCAAGAGTGTCAGGACAGACGCCAAAACCAAAACAAATCTTTGGAGATTCAATTTGATGCGTGTAAAACGGGACAAATATTGCAAGTGATTTTTTGATTGCCGGGTTCCAAATAATAGACATTAGATTAGAACAATAAACAAAACACGAAAGACCATTAGAATTGCCAACTGTAATCAAAGATGAAAGCCTTAAATGCATCGAAGTGGCGAGCGATTAGCTTTTCAACTAAACCTAACATAAACCCTTGCTCACCCAGATCGAATGTTAGCGTAAAAAACACGCATCATTACGATGAACACCGTAATTAAAGATGAAGCTTCCACAATCTATACCAACCTTCCATAACTTGCAAACAAGACGTAGGAGTATAGACTTAAGAGGTAGCCTACGGATGATATCTAGTTGAACATCCAAAGGATATTGTCGACATTTTGTTAAAGAAAAACAGAAAGATTGAGATAAAGATGTGAAGTGACCAAAAGAAGAAAGAAAAATTTTGTTAAAGAAAATTAGAAAGATTTGTATTGAAGAAATAGATTGGGAACAGATGCATTAAAGGACATGTAGCATGATGTACTTTAGGGCAACCAAATAATATTTAATTCAGGTGTATATCAAATATTAATAACATATACATAACCAATATAGAATTGGTTTACAAACCATATGCCTTTTATGTGTATGTATAAAAAAAAAAAATAAAATAAAAATAAATGCAGTTGAGCTTATAAAAAGATATTCAAAGAGTCCCTAAGGTACAAAAGAAATGGTATTTGTGAATTAAAATGTCGAGTAGTTAAATTCAAAGTGTTTATAATTGTGGATAAGCGTTATCCAAATACCAAAAAGAATAGAAAATTTGCTAGTACAGCTGGTGGTAGTAGTATAGTATCATGTACTTGTTAATTTAACTAGTGCCACTGATAGATGACCTCAACGAAATGATGTGTAGAGTTAAATTCGTTTGAGATGATTATTTTGAGCTATATGCATATTTGTAAACGTAAAAAAAAGCTGCACTGCTTTTATGCTCGATTACTTAGATTAGGAATCTCAAAACATAAAACGAATTGCTTGTATAGTTACAACTGGTAGTTACTTTTTCAACTGGTAGGTAGTCAAACCGAGTTGGTTGTATTGTTACAACTGCTAGTAGTAAAATAAGAACTGCTAGCTATGCTAACTACTGCTAGTGATAGAAAAACCATTCACAAGTAAACATGTGACAATAATTATGGGTCAATAGGACATTAAGGATGGTACCTTGAGAGACCGCTGACAATTTTTGTATTCAACCTTGTGCTTCCAGAAGTATTCAAGCATCCGTTCACGGTAAGCTAACGCTTTTGAAGAGGGTCGCCTACTTCGAGAGGTCTGGTTACGGAGCAATCAGTACAATATAATGCACACCCATACTCCGCAATCGCCATACAAGTCTGATTGTTGTGGGACTTTTGGAAACTTGTATGTGATTTTATAATCCTCGGGTGAGATGCCCTTACTATGCAGTACCCCAACATTTGTTAGGTAAAGTTGAAGCTGTGTTTGTAAATCTCTCTTCAAAACTCGCCACCACCGTGAACTCCTTCCGACTGACCCAAGAGAGTCATAAACGTAAGCAACTCCAGTGCGGATATGGAGCACACCGAGTACCCAGTGGTTTTCAGTTTCATTCACAGGAAAATACACCTGATATATAAACCAATTGAAGAATATTATAAGTCGCTTATAACAAGAGTGCTAGATGTACGGTAAGAGGCTGCCAAACTGACCTTTTCAACATCTCGCCAAGCCACAGGGTATGTTGTGCCATTTGAATAAGTTGTAGGTAGTTCGCTATCTAGGATTCGACTGCAGAAATTACACCCTGCCAAAGCCCAATCTGATCGCGGTCTAAACAACCACATCAAATCAAGCCATACATCCAAGTGCTGCGGACATATAAAGCAAATCAAAACTATTAACATTCGGTTCCAATTTAACAAAACAAAATAATAAACATGTGTAGGAGACAAGATAAAAATTAGGTTTACTCACTAAGTCAGTAAGCCACCCGTGGGTGCAATCCTCAACACATGCCAAGGCTACCCAAAACTCCTCAGAACAACAACGCACCGGAGCCCCAAAGGAACGTATAAAGTAATGGTTTTTTAAGCTTGAAATAGGTGCGAAGGTAATCAGGCACAGTAACATTCTCCTTGTTGCATTTCGGGTGTTGTAAAAGTTCCTTAAAAAAATTATATTTTGAATAACATTAACCATATGATAATGATGTTAATGGATTAACAAACAGTAGATACCTCTACAAACGGTTCAATTCTAGGCGAATACAAGTGACTAACGCGACGCGTTTTGGGGTTTCCTGAATTTTCATGAAAACACACTTGAAAAATAAGCAGACAAACATAAAATATTCATTTCCGTTAGAATTTAATATGGTGCTTTACATCGAACCGCAACCGGATAAAGCCTCATGCATGACACCTTGCGATCTTGTAAGACGGCGGCAAGGAGTAGCTGATGTTTTTGATAGGCCTTTACGCGAGTTGACAGAATCACCAATCTTCTTATAATGTTTTACAATGCTTTTTTTACTCGAGGTTGTCGCTCAATTTGACTCTCTTTCTTTTCTTTGTATTATTATGGGAGAAAAGTTCTTCCAATGGAGGTTTGTCATTAGGACCTACCACATTTACAAATGACAATTTGTTGGATTTAACTTGAGATTTAGGGGCTTCGTGGTCTTTCTTTGTTGGTGTTTCTTCTTGGGTAACAACAGAGACATCATTGTTACCGGCACGGAGGCCAACAAACGAGTTTTCCTCAACCACATTCAATTCTTGCTCATCAAAATCCATTAAATCTAAAGACGGAACAAACAATTTTTTATCGAGGCCTTTGTTGAAATTATCTCCGGAGGAAACACGTCCCAACATAGGTGTGTCATTTTCGGCAACCACATTTACATTTGACAGTTTATTGTCTTTGAACTGCGATTTCAAAATATAGTATGTTAAAAACAGCACATTAAAAACTTTTATTTATTGGCGTTGTTAATGTAGATACCTCAAAAGTTTTGTTGGTTGGTGTTCCTTCTTCCGTCAGACACCAACAATATTCTTAACGGTTCAGTTCCCCACGCAATTGTTTCTGAACCACATCTTGGCGTTGATTATCACAATCCATTGCATCTACAAAATTATCACACGAAAGTTTATCGTCGTTTATGTACGACGACCAATCGATACCACAATTCGGTTCCTGATGAATTTTAATTATATATACATAAGTATGGACATATGTTATACTTGATATGTAAAGTCTAAATGAAAGATAACATACAATAATGGGGTCACCGTGTGTTTTTTTTCATCGTTTGGTGCAAGTGGTTGAAGTTGAGTAGTACGATCACCTCCATATTCCATAGCAGGACATGTTTGGGTCATGGCACAAGCTTGTACAAGAATCCCAAGGTTACATGGTTGCGCTTCTTTAAGGCAATCATCATTGTCAATGTCCGTTGCACCTTCCGCATCGACGACCTTATCCCCGTTAGGGCCTAGAGTATGACACGACGCGGGCCTCAGAGCCCAAGGTTTGATATAAGTGTACACACAAATGAATATTTGGGTTTGGTATAACATTGGAGGCAACCTTAAAAGTAAATGAAAACCTTTGGATCATCAGGATTAACGCCGAGTCATTTGTATTGGCACAACTTTTAGATTTTTCATGAACGGTCGCATCATTTTAAGACCCGAAGTTGCCGTACTTTTGAAACTCGCTTTTGACATCCGTAAACACATCAAGTACGACGTGTTTTCTGACCGAATGAATTCCATTTTCTATCATCAAAAGTTTTTGATCCAAATCCACTAACTCACTAATTACGTACCCTTGTTGAAAGAGTGGTCCCCGTTTGTGCACCATTTAAAGAATATTGTTGCTCAATGTTGAGTTGCAATGCGCCTTTTCGTAACCCCTGTAGTTGACTTTCCATGACAGTATGTAAATTGAAAGCCCACAAATTGATTACATGTGGTGTGCGTCTTCACAACCGTCTGCTTCTGGCAAGCATAAACCATCTATATATTGGGCAATGTAAATACACCACGGTTGGTTCATTTCAAATTGTGTTGCGAAATTTCAACAATGGGACTTGAGTCCTAACAACAAAAAAGAGTTACAATTAATGATATTGTGAACAAATTTAGGTACAACTTAGTATAGTCTGCATCATAAGACTGTGTGATGCCTACCGATCCAAAGAGATTACAAAATTATCTGCGTTCCGAAACTTTGCAAGTTCTGACCAAGCAAGAGCACGTGGAACCACCTTGTTGTCTTTGACCCACCAAAGTGAGCTTCTAGGAAAACTCTCCAAAATCCAAATCTGTAATAGGCACACCAGTCATCGTTAAAAATGTCTAGCTATGCAGTTATCATTTTTTAATTTGTTTAAAGTTTTAACAAGATAAATGTAATCTGTTTACGATGAAACAATACGTTTATGATGACAATTACAAAAATCGCGAAACTAAAAAGTGTTATAACATTGTCATTGTATCTAAATTACGGGTAACATTTATATTACGTGTACACACAAAGAAAGACAAGCATTGCATTACAATTAAAAACATCATTATTTATAGGTAATTTTCGATTGAACAAAATAGAATCAAAAGATTTTAATAACCTGTTTTCTAAAACAAACGTGTTATCAAACAAAGACATGCATACATTAGTACAAACTACAGAGAATTCAAACCTTGAAAGCCCAAGCGAACCCGTATAGATTGTATGTGGCACTGAACTTTGGGTTTTTTTCAATTTTAACAGATGATGTTTTCTGTGAATATGAACAATATTGACAGTCATTTGATAAAATTTATGCCACATATATTCACCCCAAGGAAATACATTCCAGGCCTCAAAATCATCAACCAAGGACAATAAGTGATTATGGATGCAATTTCTGTCTTCTTTTCCCATAAACACCAACTCTGGGCTACCAACAGACACACCCTAACAACGTCCTCATCGAAAGCTTTATAACCACCTTTTTCCATCCTTTTTGAATCATTAACAAGTTCCAAAAGATCAATGGCATGTACATTTGTTACACCATTACTCTTTTTCAGAAATACACGATCACGTAAAGAGCTAGATCGTTTTTCGCTTTGAAACTTTGCCAAATCGAAACCATGTTATCAGAAAAAATTCTTTCCGACCAAAACTTAACGAATGCTCCCCTATTTGGAATGTTAGTGGAGGGGAATCAGAGGAGATGTTAGAAACATATACCTGGTATTGCAAAACATAATGCATCAGAAGGCAGTCATTCTCGCACGACTTTATATCCAACCATGGACCAAATACTGTTTGCCTAAACAACCTTTCCCGGTTTTCGTTCTTTGACAAGCAGTGTTTAATATCTGGCAGCAACTTCAATGTAGAACGAACTACGATTTTACAATTGTACAACTTTAATTTTGTCATACGTAATTATACAGTAAAATTAATTAGGGGGTTAGAGGGTTCTCTGAATAAGATGTGGTTTGTGAATGTGTGCGCGTGATCTAGAAGAAGATGTTTAATTGTAGAAGCTGTTAAATTGTAGTAGAAGATGTTTGATTGTGTGTGTGCGCGCGCGTGATGGTGTGTGAGTACGGTTCGACTTATTAGTATTACTTTTATAATACGTACCATTGTAAATTGACCATATTATCCTCGTGTATAAATACAAGTTGCCCAATAATATATAGTTGCCCGAAAATACGTTTTGGTTGCACAAAAAACAATACATGACAAATACGTTCAAAATATGTACTTCTGTTGTACCTTTGTCGGACACTTGGCACCATATGGTTGGCTACAAGAAAGTCGCTGGGCAACATGTCCATTTTCGTAAGGCAAAAAAGCGTGGTCCATAAAGTGATATGCACCAGGGCGCGCGGTCTATTTGACCAATTTTCCCTTTATTTAATCACTGCTAGAGAAGATAAAATACTAGTTCAAAGATTGATTTTGCTACTATTTGGTCAGTTCGACCAAACTGTACCTGACTTGGTTCATGTCTAGTGTCTAAGTAGACATAAACATTTTTTGGACATTTGGACAACTTTCAAGTTGCTGATAACGCTCTTTTGACTTTTTATCTTCTTTAATTTGTTTGTAAAATGCCCTTTGTTGAGGTGAATCGATGATTGGTCTTCTCGTTTTATTGAACATCGAAAACCACTTGCACCTAGTATCTACTTGGTAGTGATGATGATTATATGAAAACAGTTAACAATTTGATATATTCAGAACATATCTGCGCCTGTATTTAGTAAATAGAAATTCACACAATACTGATATCAAAATACAGCCGCTGTAAAAAAAGACCGGTGCTGATAAACATACATTTGCAAGGCATTACCATCCCTTGTGCGTTAGAGGAAAAGTTCGTCTGCTTCATGTGAAAGAAAATTATACGTGAATGACCGTGGATTGTGTAGACCAAAGGTGTCGATACCACAACAGACCAAAACAATTTCGAATGAAACAAACAACACCTAAATGTTTGAATCACGATAAAAAATATACATGTATTATCTATAGATGCACAGTCTAATAGTTTAAAAGGTGGGAAGGGAATTTGAAGTGTAAAAATTTGGATAAGAAACATAGTGTTATACTGTTATCTACTTATTGCTACATGCTCCTAACCATTTTGTGTTATAAACTCAAAAGAACCTTGTAATAAAATGTTCTGTTTCATCATATATCACGGTTTTACCCATTAACTACTTATATATACACGGACAAAAGGTGATAACCTATCCAACCACCAGTGTCATATGAATGTATGATGTCAACTGATAGAATGTTTTTGACCTGTTAAGCAACTCGCCAATTTTTATTTTATTTTATTTATTTATTTATTTATTTTTTTAAGTTGAGAAAATTCTCGAAATTAAATATTTTTTTAAACTTCTACTCCACTTGCTATATTTTGTTAAATGAAGGAACAAAAAAATTAAGAACTCATATGTATTTTATGCTATCAACAAAAAAATTAAGAACTCATATGTATTCATGGTATCTTAACTAACACGTTGATAATTTCCACTATCAACATGAGATATGAGATACCATAGCATAATACTAATCTTAATTTATATGAGTTGTATACATCACACAATATAGACAAGGAGAATTTCTTTTCTTCACCCGATGTGGGATTAAAAGCTTACTAAAGCCAATAGGTAATCATTTAACATTTTCAAATATATTTTTATAACGTGAATAGTCCCTAAAATATCATGAGTAAGGATCAGATGAGAAGTAAAATTAAAATGAGAAGAAACCACAACCGCACATTTCAGATGCACCTAAAAAAATAGATGCATCTCCCCTTAAATTTCTCCTCCTTATTTGAAATGTGTGGTTCAAATTTCTTCTCATTCTTCTTATTTCAATTTTTCTTCTCACTCGATCTCTTCCCAAAATATCATTTCCAACTTTCATAACATGACTTATTTAAGAAATAAAATCGACATATAAGAAGACGAAACATTTGTTATATACTGATAAATGTGTATGAGAAGAAATTTTGTTCATTTCATGTGAGAAAACATTTCACATGATATATGTTTAGGCAAAGGGACAAAAGATTATTTCATATAAAACCCGAATTGAAGTACATGTAACACTCTGAAAAAGATAAAGACTAACAAGTCCGACAACTACAAAAAGATGCCTATAAAAAGTCATAAGGAAACAAGAAGATCCAATATGCAATGCTAATCAACCCCTTATGTATGAGCAATAAGTGTTAGTTGCCACTCGATAGGAAAAGAAGAAACTCATAAGCAACAGACAAAGAAAATAGCTTGTATAAGTATTCGACTTATTGTATTAACTGCATATTTCTATAAAGCTTCGCGGGAAAGGATGATTGTAAGACCTTACTTTGCGACATCTACTACTCTACTAGGCCACCGATCCCAATGAAATAATAGTCGGGTCATTTACGATTTATGTGAATCACGCGTAGAGAAGATTAAATCCCAAAATGCTAGTTCAAATTTAGATTATGCGACTGGTTGGTAGATTCAACCAAAGTGTGACTTATTTCATGTCTTGTGTCAAGTAGACATAAACAGTTGACAATACACAAACTTTTTTTAAACAAAAAACTAGAGATCATTTTTTCATAATGTTGACTCACATTCAAAAAACAATATGTGAAAACCAATGTTTAGACTGATCATTCAACGAACCTTATGCGTCTGAAAGCTGGCTCCAAAATTGATAAATGCAATAGTTACGACGTCCTTTTTACGTCGGATATTGAATGATTCAAATAAGAAACCTCCACATTTGCAAAAAAATATGCAAACCTGTCAGCAAATCACTCATTTAAGCAAATCTATGTTTCCTATAAGAAATCACCACATATTTTAGTCACAATGTTATCCGCATAAATTATAGTTGACTTGCATTAATGTTCAAAGTGATCTCAATTAACAGATTTGATCAAGATAACCAGCACTAAGGGCATCTACTATGGTAGATCTTTATAAATATTTATAATTGATCAACATCATTAATTCTTAAACCTTTTGGTTATATAAACCCATTTCCACTACACATAAACTTCTTAAAGCTTTATACATTACATAGATATCAAATGCACTAAATTGTGAAGAGGTTCAAGATCCTAGACCTTTTCATGCCAAGTAAACCTGAAATATGTTTTCACTATGGTTAACAAAAAATGAACCTCTTCATCATAATATAAACCTATTTGTAAACTACCATATTAGATGCTCTAAAGACCATTTAACCATTTTTTGAACATACCCTGCAAGTTGACCATCCCATTTAATCTTTTTAATCCATAACTCACTATTATATATCACATACTTAATACTAATCCCGACAATTTTCATTAAGTCTGAGTGTAACGTGGACACCACAACAGGATTGCACGACTACGTTCTTCATAAACTATGGACTTTTTCGCTTTCAAGATTCTTTTGATGTCATTATTGGATAAAAAGCTAGTCACTTTAGTGGTTTCAAAAAGTGTTAGGGGCTGTTTGATAAAAAATATGATTTAGCGCTGAATGAATCAAAGCTGCTGAATGATTCTCAGATGCTGAGTGAAACTGATTCTGAATGAAAATGATTGTTTGATATTTGTTCTGAATGAGCAATCTGAGTTGCCTGAAATTACCAATTTAACCTTCTGTCTGATTTTGTATTGAACAAAATATACCGTTTGATAAAAAAAGTATTAACCCGAATAAAAATATAATATAAAGAAAGTAATGTTGGAATAAACAAGAAAATGTAAATACTCTTATCGAAAGATCATAAAACAATATAAATTACGAACTAATCTTAGGTTGAAGCATTTGAAAATAACTCATTAGCAATCTCATTACGGAAATTAGCCATATATTCATTTCCTTGGGGACCCCATTGTATGTCGTCCATGCCTTGTCCCCCACTTCCTTCACCTTGATTGCGTTATTGAAAAAACGACCCGTTTCAACCCAAACCTAAAAAAATATGGATAGGCAGTAAGCGATATTAGACAACAACAAAGTGATTAAAGTTATGGATAGGCAGTAAGTTCTCATCTACCTAAAAACTCCTATTTAATTGCAGCAACTTCTTACATCCTTCTCATGATTAGTTTGGCTCTAAAAGACAATAAAATCATAATTGGATAGCTAGAACATGTCAATATGATAACAGGAGACACAACAGAATCTGAATCATATGTCTTTAATGTTGCTTGATCAATATTCTGCAACCTGTTGAAACTACAAATGCCATGGCTTCTTTGGGACTGATTCTCTATAAGTTTTCCAACTAACGATATATGTTATGTCAAATCTTGATCACAAGAGGGATCGTGAAGGACACCCTTCGCCCAAAAATACCAGAACAATGTGTGTATTCAAGAACGTATTACATTGATGAGGTTGTTATGTCAAATCATGGTTATTAATAGGATCTTTAAATTAATTAAATGTGTGTTTAGGAGCTGATTATTGCTAAGTACACGATCTGTATATATTCTTTTTGATGTTACAAAACTTAATAAAGCTACTGAATTTCGCAAAAAAAGGTTTTCAAGAACGTATTAAAAGGATATCCTTTTTAAGAGAATAAAAATGAAAAAAGCAAGCTCCAACATTCACAACCTTCTCTAGGACTCCCGAGTCATTCACTTGGAATTCAAGCATTAAACATCATACCAATCCCCATTAAACATCAAGTCAATTCAACATTTTTAATAGGGTTAATTCCATATATCCCCAATATAAACATTGAAATGCCATATTTACCCAATGAAATTTTATATTGTCATATATACCCAATCAAAACATTAAATTTGTCATATTTACCCATTTTATTAAAAAATCAAATTGAAATAAATTTACTCTATTAAATTCCCACTATATCCTTTAACATCTCACATTTATGCTTCTACATCCATTATCTATTCCTCTATTATGCCTTAAACTCTAATTCATTATGACATGTGTGTTTGTCGAGTATTTTTTTAGCCGAATATGACTTTCTTTGCATATTTTTAAACTCTAATTCATTATCTGTTCCTCTGCCTTAAAGTCTAATTCATTATGCCTTAAACTCTAATTCAAACGTTCAGTACTTCATGAAAATGGATGATGAAAAATAAATACGTGGACATGCAAAATAAACATGAAAAAAAAGTGTTGCGATGTTCACAATTGTAAAAACGAATACTTTGGTGTTGCTTACCGTTTGTGTTTGTTATATGAATAGAAATGTGAAAAATGTTTAAAAGTTCACTCATCTAGCCTGCTCCTTTCATATGAACTTTCTTTTTCTTGGTTAACCATTTTCCATTGGTACAAACAGGTTGACCTATATCAAATAAAATAGTACTCCGTAACAAATAGCTTAGAACAGTTACAAACAAAAACACGAAGCAAACTTAACCTTTGTTGAAGGGTATAATAGGAATTTTGCTAATAAGAGATTCATATCTAATTGATTTTATAACAAATGGGTAAATATGACAAATTAGTTGTTTTGGTTGGGTATATATGATATTATAAAACTTACTTGGGTAAATATGACATTTCATTGTTTTAATTGGGGATATAAGGAATTAACCCTTTTTAATAAGAATCATCACAAAACATAATAGCGTACAGTATATTCTTTAAACCATTTACCTAGCACTTTGCATTTAACATCAATTAGTTTTAACATCAGAAATAAGATTGCATATAATCACAACATGTATCTCAAACTTTTAAGTCCCTAAAATAATCAATGGATAAACTAAAGATAGAACTTGAAAAACTTAAAAAAATTGATAAGGTTTTACCTGCAACAATTGTATGACAATGGGATCAAGAGAAATCGAGCGAATTAAGCATGCTAGAATTTTTCGTCAGTTGATGGCTACTAGTGAGGTGGTTTAGAAAGAGCGTAATGAGAAAGAAAGGGTATATAGGAGAAAACAGAATATGCTGAATCACATGGCAAGTAGATGGGAGGTGGCCCATTCAGAACTTAGTTGGGCCCCTCAGCACACGTTTTTCTCTACCAAACAATACCACTTTTGACCGATTCAGTTTTTACCTCTAAATTATTTAATTAAGTGGCTATCTTCTAAAAATCATACAACGTAGCTATTCGTGACAGTTTTGTAATATATTTAAAAGATTAGTTCTTGCGTTTGTTGCACGAGTCCATTCGATCTTTCGTTCGCACGGGTTTTCAGTTGTGATACTTGTCATGAGGGTTACATAATAAGGTAAGGGGTACGAATAACTTCATTCTTAAAATTTTGAACCTATTGCTCAACTAAGCCAACTTAATACCATTACCAACTTATATGAGTCGTGCACATTAGACCATATAAACATGCAAAATTTCTTATTTTGTCCAATGTTAGACTGATAGCTAGCGCAAGACACAAGCTAATGGCGTCTCTTAATAAAGGCAATAGTTAAAATATTTTTGTAACATGAATAAAACCGACAAAAAAAAACTAAAAAAATAAAACAGACAAAAAAATAAAGTTTTTTTATATGCTCATAATTTTGCTGATAATAAATTTTGTTTGCTTCCCGTGAAAAAAATATTAAGCATGATCAATGAGTGTGCCATGTGTGTCGAAGAAAATTTGATGATTGTTTATTTATCTTCGCTTTTATTCACGTAATAAATTTCTACACTCTTTAAAAGTTTGAAGAAAAATGTGTGATCAAATGCCCTATTTTTGTAATGTCCGCATGTTCGTTAGGTCGACATATAAGTGTTGGGATTTAATACTCATAACAATTATATAAAATCAAATAACATCATCAAAGCATGCAGCGGAAGTAAATAGGAATAATATATGTAAGTAATTAACCAAACAAGAAAGTGCGTACCTTTTAGCAATTCAAGTAAACCAAACGAACTTTGAACAAGAACAAAACCCAAAACCCTAACTTTAGGGTTTATGTAATTCGACCCAAAGGAGATCGACCACCAAGGAATACACAAGCTCAAGCGTGCTTGTTCTTCGTTCTTGTACACACGTACTATTAGCAAATTGATGTGAAAAGCTAGTTTCTTGAATCACAAATAAAACCAAACACTTGTTTCTTTGAGTTAAGCAAAATCGAACACCCTTGTGGTGAGGGTATACGACCGCCCATACAAAGAGGGAGAGAGGAGAAGAGAAATTAGGTATATTGGTGATCCAAGGTTAAGTTGTGAATGAATACAAGGGATTGTATTTATAGGTAACTTAACTTGGTGACCAAGTTTGAGTGGTATTGGGTTTGGAACCCAACCGATCGGCCAAAGGAAATCCCAAGGGGATTCTAGAACTTTCCCGACTTGTAATTTCATCTCTAGTCCTTATAGTTTATATTCAACGACCGTTAGCTAAACCTCGTTAAATATTTAACTATCGTTATGTTTTATTTCGTGACTAATAATTAATAATAACATTTTATATATTAATTATTAACATCAACTCTCATACGTAATGTGTGCAATCCCAAAGTCTCGAGTTCGAATCCGGACATACATATATTTAAATATCCATAAAACCTTTCAGCTCCCACTTGGATATTACTAAATATAGTAATGACATCAGTTAGTCTAGCTTTCACACGCCAATGCCCCCAGATCAAATCGAGTATTGTCTCCTGGAAAAACCATTTAATGATTCATCATTTTTACTTATCCTTTTGTTACTAATACTATATTAACTATGAATATGGATCAAGTCATTTCATAAGTTAATATTCTGCTGTTGTATTTCGATTGAATAAGATTACCAAATCATCTGAACGTATTCCAGATAGATCTTGGGTATGGCCATACAAACATCTTGTCAACCCTACGAGGGGCCCAAATATAGTATTATGCTTTGAAACAAATTCAAATGAACAAATTCTCTTGACTACAAACATAACTCATGAACTTTGCAACACTTCCGAAAATAGCCCTTATAACTACCGGTTACGGATAGCGTTAGACTATCTTACACAAATGCACTACATTCATATCAGTTATCGTTACTCAAGTCTGAGGATAAACACTTCATGATATACTTAATGACAAAGATCCATAAAGTATCATCATGTAAAGTTGGGATGAGTCCTATATTCAATTCATTGAATATCATGTGAATCTGGTATGTCCCGCGCATCAATATACTTTAAAAGTATATTCTACCAAAACTCAGATTTGTCTTAATTCAATGACATTCCCACATCATTGATCGACAACGGACTATTTAGAATAACATAAGCTATTCACGGATTAAACATGCAAATATAGGATATAATATTAAGAAAATGAAAAATAAACATAAACAACTATTTTATTTCATTAAAGTAATATTTGTTCATAACATCCTTTATCCAAATACTAATCACAGATCTGCATGAAACTACTAGCTAAACGAAGTCCTATCCCATCAGCATGGTCAGTAAGTTTTTCTTTTGGCAAAGGCTTCGTAAAGGGATCAGCTAGATTATCATCTGTATGAACTTTGTGTAGATTGATTTCACCTATGTCGACTTGTTCTCGAACATAGTGATATTCGACGAGGAAAATGTCTGGCGCCCTTCATGACTCCAGGCTCATTGGCAAATGTTATTGCAGCAGAGTTGTCACAATACACATTTAAAGGTAATTCAATTGAGGGCATTACTCCGAGTCCCGAAATGAATTTCCAAATCCAAACAGCTTCCATCGCAGCTTCGGCGCTATGTACTCAGTAATAGACATCGCAATCGTTGTTTGCTTCTTGCTCTTCCAGTCAACTGCTCCTCCATTAATGACAAAGACATAACCCGTCTGAGACTTCGTATCATCTTTATCGGTTTGGAATGACGCATCGCAAAAACCTGTAACATCAAGTTCGCATCCGGATTTCCTCCATACAATAGAAACATTTCTTTAGTAGCCCTTAGATACTTAAGAATGTTCTTAACAGCTTGCCGATGTTTCACACTGGTTCTGTGATACCGACGGTGATATTTTGTGCAAACGCCACATCGGGCCTTGTACATCTCACAAAGATACATGATAGATCCTACACCAAGCATAAGGAACTTTATTAATGTATGCCACCTCTTCAGGTGTTGACGCGCATAGTTTATTACTTAAGTCATGTTCAACTTGCATTGGTAAATATCCCTTCTTGGAATTTTGCATACTGAATCTCTTCAATATTTTATAAATGTAAGCACTTTGGCTTAGTCCAATTAACCGCCTTGATCTATCTCTGTAGATCTTGATTCCCAGAATAAATGTTGCTTCCCCTAAGTCCTTCATAGAAAAGCACTCTCCAAGATAAGACTTTACATCTTGCATACTTGGAATGTCTTTTCCCATGATCAATATGTCATCGACATATAAGACAAGGAAAATAACATTACTTCCACTAGCTTTGTGATACACACATGGCTCATCAAGATTTTGAGTGAAACCAAATTTCTTGATTTCTTCATCAAACTTCTTGTTCCATTGCCTTAATGCTTGCTTCAATCCATAAATGGATCTTTGAAGTTTGCATACACGCTTGGATACTTTGGATTCACAAACCCTTCAGGGGATCGCCATATAGAAGTCCTCATCTAGGCGACCGTTTAAGAACAGCTTTTGACATCCATTTTCTATATCTCATAGTCATAGTACGCAGCTATGGCTATAAGAATCCTAATAGCTCTAATGTCTGCTACAGGATAAAATGTCTCCTCGTAGTCTACCCCATAGGTTTGAGTATACCCTTGGGCTACAAGACGAGCTTTATAGGTGTGTGCATTGCCATCCATGTCAGTCTTTATCTTAAAGAGCCACTTACTTCCAACTACCTTAGCATTTGGAGGTAAATCAACATCTATCCAGACTTCGTTATCTTTCATGGATTGCATTTCCCCATTCATTGCAACTCGCCATTTTTCCTTTTCAGGACTCATCATGGCAGCTTTATAGTTAGCAGGTTCACCAAGATCCTAACAGATTTTCCTCGGCTTCTACGTTGAGACATAGACGCTCAAGTGCACGCGTAGCCCTTGCGGATCTACGAATGGGAACCACTTCAACTTCGGTGGAACGCCAGACTTTCGGTTCTACTTGAGGTTGGCTAGTGTTTTCAGAAGGTGTTGTATCTTCTAGATCATCTTCCAGATCATAAACTCTCCCACTGAATTCATGAGATATGAGATCCCTTTCAAGGAATTCTCCATACCTAGCAACAATTACTTTGTTTTTAGGTGGAAAGTAAAAGTAGTAACCCATAGTTTCCTTTGGGTATCCTACAAAGATACACTTAACAGATCTAGTTTGCAGCTTATCAGCAGAGTCACGTTTAACAAACGTCTTACAACCCCAAACCTTTAAGTAAGACAAGTTGGGAGCTTTCCCATACCACACTTCATAAGGAGTCTTATCAACCTTCTTAGTTGGAACCATATTCAATATGCGAACAGCAGTTTCCAAAGCATAATCCCAAAAGGATAAGGGAAGAGTTGTAAGATTAAACATCGATCGCACCATGTCTAGCAATGTACGATTCCTTCTCTCAGATACACCATTTTGTTGTGGAGTATATGGAGATGTGAGTTGATGGACGATACCACACTCAGCTAGATAATCTTTAAACTCTTGGCTTAAATATTCACCACCTCTATCGGATCGAAGAGCTTTAATCTTCTTTCCTAGTTGCAGTTCTACTTCACTCTTAAAAACCTTAAATGTTTCAAAGACTTCATGTTTATGTTTAAGTAAATAAACATAACCATAACGACTGAAATCATCGGTAAAGGTTAAGAAGTAGCTAGCACCCTTTCTTGACACATGTCTTAGTGGTCCACATACGTCAGTATGTATCACACCAAGAAGATCAGAAGCCCTTTCTAAACTATTTTTAAAAGGTTTCTTGGTCATCTTCAAAGATATGCAAGATTCGCATTTATCAAATGATTCATCATTGATGTCTTGCAAAAGCCCATCGTGTTGCAGCTATTGCATGCGTTCCTTGCCTATATGAGCAAGTCTACAATGCCAAAGAAATGAAGAATCCAAATCACCTTTGATTCTTTTATTATTGATGCTAAAGACATAATTATTTTTATCAATCATATCATCATGAAAATCAATTTCAAACACACCATTTACTGGAATAACATTAAAGTAAAAAACACCATTTAAAGAAACCGAAATTCCATAATCAGTAAATGTATGAACGAAACCAATATCTTTTAACAAGGAAACAGAAACGACACCCCTAACAATGGAAGGTGCGTAATGAAAATCGTTTAATGACAGTACTAAACCCGAAGGTAAAACTAAATCAAACGTGCCTATAGCTTCAACGACTGCATGTGCTCCATTACCCACGCGCAGGTATTGCTGTCCATAGGCAAGCTTCCTTGCTCCTCTAAGTCCCTGCGGTGTATTACAAATGTGAATACCACATCCAGTATCATATACCCAGGAATTTATTTTATGGGGAAAAGCAAATAATTCTATCATCAAAAGAGTACCGAAGTAATCGGCCACAGTGCGTATTTTTATACCTCTTATTGCGCAACTCATCAAGGTAGAGTGGACAATTCCTCTTCCAGTGTCTAACCTCGATGCAGTGATGACAAGCCATATCCTTCTTCGGATTCTCACGCTTTTTGGGAGGGTACTTCTTGGGTTCTTGCTGATAAGTCATAACTTGTTTTCCCTTATCAACTTTTCCCTTACCTTTCCCTTTCTTGTTCGCTAGCGGCTTATTAGGCTTAGAAATCCTACCCTTCTGGATGGTCAAAACCGCAGGTGTAGGGGCCTTCTTGGGCAAACATTTTTCGTAATCAATGAGCATTGCATGTACCTCATGATTGTCTTCCCGTGCAATGCATAATGTAATTGCGCACGAAACCATCAAACTCCTTGTTAAGGGATCTGTTGATAAGGCCAATTTGTATGTCATTGGGGTAAACATAGTTAAGACGCCCCAAGCGGTCCATGTAACTCATCATTTCCAGGCAGTAGGCATGCCAGTTTCCCTTCTCCTTGCTTGCAAATATGAAGAGCATCTATCAAATCATACGACTCTACAGTCACGGGCTTTTCAAACAACCTTTGCAATTCTTCAAGCATGAGATTAGGGAAGTAATTTTCAAAGCTGCTTTTGCCGTTTGGATTCATACTCCCGAGCATAATGCAGGTGACCTCATTATACTTGTCATACTCAGATTGCCATGCAGCTCGTGCTTCAGCAGTAGCATCAGCTGCAGGTTTAGGAGGACAAGGCGTAGTCAAATAATTGAGTCTTTTGGCAACCCTCAAGACAATTGTGAGTTGCCGATACCAATCATTGAAATTCGCGCTACCAGTCAATTTCTCTCGATCAAACATAGATTTGAACGACGAGGCTAGTCAGCGATGATTCAGCTTGAGCCATTTTTACAGAAATAAAAGTTCAAAAGTTAGTACTTTCGATAAGTAAACATTCAAGAAAATAAAATACCCTTTGGTCAATATTCATATTGACCATAGAATTTTCCTTGAATTTTGGATCCTCATTATCATAGTTTCACCACATCAGTTGATCTGCTAGTGGTGAAAGTATAGAATAGGTAATCGTTGAAAAACGATAATTGACAAACAAGTTTTCAATTCCAAAAATTATGGGATTTACAATTTTGCCAAAACAATTAATGCAAAACGTAAGCATGTTTCATCCCATCTTATGCCTTAAGTCATAGGTCTCACTAACTAACTTAATTAAGTTGTCTAATTTAGAAACTGCAAATCATAAAGCTGAGGTCTCACACAACAAAATAATTCACCTCGTTATTGTAATCTAGATCAAGGTCTCACATAACTAAATTACAACTTCAAGTGTTTCATATCATTAGATGGCATAAACTTAAATTTAAAGGGTACAATTTTTGACGTGTAATCAAAACTTATGTATAAAGGAGCATGCATACAACTTTATAACATAAAATTTTCGAAAAAACTTACATGAGATTTTAATTGCTAAGATTTAATTCTACAAATTTTTAATCGATGTGTTGAGACACTTACAACTTTGCACTAAGATGCTTCGTACATTGAATGGTTATACTAGGTAGCTCCAATCGAACTCACGAGGGGCGAGGACCAGGTAAGCTCTGAAGCATAACCTTAGACATCCTTTCAGTGAGACTGTGCTCACTTCTTTATTAACCCCTTTACAGTTTGTTCTAATGGGTGAGCCGTTCTAACCATTTAGTACAGTCGCATCAATCGATTAAAAGTTCAAGAATAATTCTTAGTTAACAAATCAGTTTTGCCATTATTTAGTCCATTTAATTTTCTATTCCAAAAACCCTTTTTGCTTACTAACATGTCAAACAATATATAAACAAAAAGCACTTTAATAAAAATTAAATACACTCAAATAATATA
This sequence comes from Chrysanthemum makinoi, assembly GCA_910596185.1. Lineage (NCBI taxonomy): Eukaryota > Viridiplantae > Streptophyta > Magnoliopsida > Asterales > Asteraceae > Chrysanthemum > Chrysanthemum makinoi. The sequence goes on from OU343225.1 coordinate 322,793,865, forward strand.
AACATATAACTAAACAGTTTAACATATGTAAAAAACAATTAGCCACATGCATAATTATTTCAATAAACTCTAATAAACAATTCTAGGCGTAAATAAATGCATACATTAACTAGGGCTTTCAACTACAAGGTAGATGAGCCACATACATCGACAAGTCGATTGCGTAAGCCAAATTTAATAATATACCAATTAGCACATAACGAATTTTTATTAGTTATAATTGAGGTCTTCCCCAATTCAATAATTATTAAATAAATAGAACATGTGTGTATCACTTAACAATTAATCAATAAACTATAAACAATACTCCATGGCAAAACATGCATGTTCCACCATGGATTCCGCATAACAATTATCACCCAAGATACGCATATTACATGACACATAACAATTATTCATTAATTAACCACATAAAATTAGCATGCAATCCTAGGGTTTCTACAAGTTTTACAAAATTAAAACCTAATTAAATAAAATAAGGGTAATCGACCCTATCATTAAAAAATTAGGGTTTCGAATTCAAAACCCTAGAAACCATAAAAAAAACATGCATATAATCATAAAGATCCATTTTTTATGTGTTTCGGTAATTAATTACATCATATTAACTGCTCGTGATGCCACTGTTGGGATTTAATACTCATAACAATTATATAAAATCAAATAACATCATCAAAGCATGCAGCGGAAGTAAATAGGAATAATATATGTAAGTAATTAACCGAACAAGAAAGTGCGTACTTTTTAGCAATTCAAGTAAACCAAACGAACTTTGAACAAGAACAAAACCCAAAACCCTAACTTTAGGGTTTATGTAATTCGACCCAAAGGAGATCGACCACCAAGGAATACACAAGCTCAAGCGTGCTTGTTCTTCGTTCTTGTACACACGTACTATTAGCGATTTGATGTGAAAAGCTAGTTTCTTGAATCACAAATAAAACGAAACACTTGTTTCTTTGAGTTAAGCAAAATTGAACACCCTTGTGGTGAGGGTATACGACCGGCCACACAAAGAGGGAGAGAGGAGAAGAGAAATTAGGTATATTGGTGATCCAAGGTTAAGTTGTGAATGAATACAAGGGATTGTATTTATAGGTAACTTAACTTGGTGACCAAGTTTGAGTGGTATTGGGTTTGGAACCCAACCGATCGGCCAAAGGAAATCCCAAGGGGATTCTAGAACTTTCCCGACTTGTAATTTCATCTCTAGTCCTTATAGTTTATATTTAACGACCGTTAGCTAAACCTCGTTAAATATTTAACTATCGTTATGTTTTATTTCGTGACTAGTAATTAATAATAACATTTTATATATTAATTATTAACATCAACTCTCATACGTAATGTGTGCAATCCCGAAGTCTCGAGTTCGAATCCGGACATACATATATTTAAATATCCATAAAACCTTTCAATAAGGACCAATATGCACAAGATAGTAACCAATAGGGCCATATGCTAGCCCAAAACAAGCCCAATGATGACCAATCTACGAACTAATAATAATAAATCCTAGATTTTACTCATGTAATTATGCCGTAATCAAACTCATCATATTTTCTCTAACAAAACACGTATATGATGAGTTGATAAAGATAGTCATGCACTTTATTACAAGAAGTGTGTGATTGTTATCTAAGGTGTAGAACCTCTTTACATCGTGTTTTTTTGAGTAAAGGGTGTAGTCATACGTTTAAAAGTTTAAAAATGTAAAAATGGTTGTATATTAGATCCATTTGGAGTAGTTATATGCAAAGGTGAGTGGTTTGTTATTAAGGTACAAACATTCAATGCATATCTTAATATGTTATATGTAACTCTTAGAGCTACGTTTAATTTTTTCCTTGAATAAAATATGACAAACTCACTTCATACAATGTCAAAACTGAATATGTTGACACAACTCTCTATATATTTATAATGACAATAGAATGAGAACTAAAATATATTTTTTTGAATGAGAGTAATCATTATATTTTGGTCGATATTTACATGTTTAACCTTAGTATGACATTAATAAGTGGATTTTAGAAGGTTAAATATTTTGTTCTAAAAAACTTTGAGATTTGTATATGCTCCCACTTACTTTTTTAAGTAGAAACAATTCTCTAAATACTAAGTCTTTAAGCAACAATAAGTTGTTCTTTATTGGGAACCACAAAATACATTTTAAGTTCTCATCTCTAGATTTGTTAATAAAATGCTTCATTAGATTTTAACAAACTCCGAACTTAAATCAATACATAATGGAATTTCTTCCATCAACTCTAGTCAGGGTTTATAGAATAACTGTAATTTTGTATCACTCTTTAACTAAAAATCTAAGTAACAGTTTTGTGTTTCGTCGAGTTAGGAAGAACACCAAAACTACAATCTTCAAGCTAGGAAGTGTAGATAAATCGAAAATCTAAAAGGGTTTATGATTCAATTGGTTTGAGTGGAAAACCTAAAATCCCTAATGAATTAGGGTTTTCTGTTATGGGTTGTCTTAAATACCTTCTAGGTTTGAACTATATTGAGTGTATCCATGACGCACGTAATTTTCTAACCTTGATATGTTTTGGAGGTAGAGCAATTAAAGCTATCATGAACCAAACAATATGAATAAGGTTTGATTCAACACATTAGACATACCATAATGAAGTGGTATTCTATGCATATTAGAATTGTGAAACTATATCAGAATTTTATCGATAACTTAATTCTCTTTGGACCAAATACTTGTCAATTGGGTCGAGCCAAATTGCATATTAAGTATTTATGAACCAAGTGCATGCTATAATGTATATTCATTAAATAATACAAGAACCTTATGTTCATGTGTTCACAAGAAGACATAACTGGTCAAAAATTATATGTTCATGTGTTTACAAGAAAACATAACATGTCAATAATACATTACAAGTCTTTGAATAATTCAAAGGCTTTATGTTTATGTGTTAACTAGAAGACATAACCATTTTACTATATACATTTTATGTTATAAGTCATTGATTAATTCAAAGACTTTATAATTGCGTCTTAACATGTAAGCATAATTATACTAACAAAAGTAATCACAAACGCAAACTCTTGAGTTCTATAGTAATTTAAGTTAATTTTATACTTCAGAATTATGATCATTATTATATAACCATAATTATGGTGACTAAAACATGTAGTCAAATGTTGAAGTATCTTTACACTATATCATGACATTTAAATGTAGTAGGGCAATAAACATCTCACATGTTCAATTCTTAGTAGAATCATTATTAGAACGTAGTAGGGCAACAAACATCTCGCATGTTTAAGTCCTAGTAGAATTCTTATTAACATGTAGTAGGGCAATAAGCATCTCGCGTGTTTATGTCCTAGTAGAATTATTAGTTTTCTTACCTTGCGGTCAAGAGATACCAATAATATTGTTGTATCTTGCACACACTTTGAGATTTCTCCCACTTGTCTAAGGCACAACATCATATTATGAAAACAAACAACACATGATTGATTGTACACATAATATGATAACGTCATGGATATTATAAGTAGTTTTAGAACCATAATCTTTAATAAGGAATTGTGGATTATTTTTCTATAGATAACGCTTCAGAGAGCAACAACAGAAAGGCAACGTGTTATCTTATAAAATAAAACGCAATTTTCCTTTAAGCAATGGTCGTTCATATTCGGAAAGTAATGAATTATTTCAAAGCAAGTTTGAAATGATATGGGTGACTAACAAGGAAATAAATCCCGTAGCTCCCACTGAAATTTACAACATTACAAGAATGTTATTTCAGTAATAAAATGCAATTGCTCCCACGGGATTTGTCAACATTGTAAGTGTCACATTTCCAGTAGTAAGCATATAGCAGTTTTATACACTTTCTCATTCTCTTCAAATGCCTACGAGTAGCAATGTACTTAGGTATTGAACAAAGTATATGAAGTCCTACTTATTGTAGAATATGGACTAGCCATTCATACTTTCATTTAACTTGAATCTTTAGCATGAAATTCCTCCTTTATCGTCTACATAGCCTCAAGGGTATTTAGCACTTTAGGGATAATAAGAGTCCAAGAAAATTACCTAGCGAATATTCTAGTAATTTCTTTACTCTTTGCGGTTTAAACTCATATATCGTGACATGTGCAGGATGTCATTTATTTTGGTAGCTATAAACAAAATATTTTCTAGTTACACAAAATATTATATCTTTCAATTATTTCTAGACCATAAAAGGGTAATGAAAGATCATAAGTGAGTTTAATAATTTATAATCCTATCTTAGTTTGTCAACTAAGGAGAAAAGATAGGAATAAGTCTCACTCTTCTTATCAGGAAAAGAGACTAAGTTTGTCTTTTAAAGAAAAACAACTTTGTTTACAAATTATGCTGCAATAACACAATTTTATCAGAACATAAAAAGTTCAATTATAGTATTTTCGATAATTACATTCTTAAAAGAATTAACTATCCAATTAATTACTAATAAGACTAAGATCCATCTTGCACTCCCACATATTTACCAGAGGTCTGACCAGTGCGTAACTAAGTGGGACAAGAGGTAAGCGACGAGCGTTAATTGCAAAATGCAACTCTTAAATTTATGAGACTGATTAAGGCATTAGTAGACAAGTAATAATGTCATGAGCATGTTTAGTTCTCATCTTATGCCTCGGGTTCAAGGTCTGACCAAGCCAACTCGAAATAAGTCGACCAAGTATGAACTTGTAAAAATAACCAAAGGTCTGACCTTAGCGAAATAATCACCATGGGTTGGAAAGGCCCTGAGGTCTGACTAGAGAAGTCAATCCAAATGTACGTGTTCATAGTTGGATGGCATAGACTTAAAATTAACAAATAGGTATGCACATAAATGTGGTAAAAGTCGTGCACAAAGAAGCATGCAAAACAATTTTGTGACACTTATTTTAAAAACTGTTAGTCATGACACTATAGTGATCATCATGGTTCACGGTAGCTCCAGTCGAACTCGCAGAGAGGCGGAGGACCATGTCAGCGCTAGGCAATAACCGAAAATCCTTTAGGTGTGGCTGTGTGCACCTCCTTAAACCCCCTTTATTGTCTGTTCTAGTGGGTGAGTCGTACATTCCAAGTGTCCATAGCGTCTAGTTTTTAAATTCATGAAAAACTTGCTTCAATAGTTTAGGTCACTTTATTTAACAAAAATAATTTTCCACGAATCAAATAGCAGGTCACAATGAACATGATATTTAGGCGTGTAAATAAAGACCAATATCATTGTTATGGTTACGATATATATTATTCCATATTGCATACAATTAGGTGTAAAAAACAAGTAACAATAATGCACATCAGGAATCACAAACTTATAAACATAAACATCAATATAAACACATATTGTTCCGAGTTCTCTCGCGAGTCTTCCCCAAAAGGAGAACCATAAGACCGTCACTAGGTTCGAAACCTAGATCGCCCTATACATCGCAAAAAGCAATTGAGTAGGTCTTATAGCCGGATAAACGTATAAAAAGCATGGCAAACTTAATTAACAATTAATTATGCTATTTAATGTATTTAATAAACAATATGTAATTCTAATTATCAATATAATTCTAATTAAGAATTAATTCTAATTAACCTTTAATTCTAATTAACAAATTTAATTTCAATTAACAAATTAATTCTAATTAAGAATTTAATTTAATTTTTGTGTGCCTTGTTATTTTTTATTAATAATTGACAAGTATTGCATATAGTTGTCAAAACAAAAATAAAACAAATAACTAATTAGATTTCATGCATCTTTTTAAACATGTTTATTAAAGCGTGTAACCCATAATCGCAAAAACGAGATGGCTCGTGATGCCATTGTTGGGATTTTAGAATCTAGTTAACCAAGGAACGCAACGAGTACGCAGCGGAATATGGATCTAGTTTATTTAATTAGGTTAACACGTAAATAATAAACAATATTGAATAAAAGTTAAATAAAAAACTAACCTTTGACGTCAACTGCACGATATTAACGAACAAGAGAATCAAAGAAACCCAAGTATCTAAAATAGATACCTCTACGAGTATCTCACACAAACATGTAAACCAATTACGTTCGATAAGAGCTAGTCGAGAACGTATACAATCAACCTCTTGAAAAATACTTTAATTTCACGAACAAGAAAACCCTAAGAACTCGTCTCTCTTTCTTCCTTGCCCGAGAACCAAATCTGCCAAAGAAGCAGATATCTTTTTACCCGATATCGGACAGGTCATGTCCGACTTCTTTCCTTCTTTGTCCGAGAACCACAAAGATAGAAAACCAAACCTCCTTGTTACTACTACTGTTAGACCAGGAACACAATAACAAGAGCACCAAAGTGATCAAACACTAACACACTTGGATCAAAATAGATTGAGCAAGTTTAGGGTTTGCTTAAGAACCCTAATCGGATATTGAGAATCCGATTAGGTGTAGGATATAAATCGGCTGTTTGGTGAGTTTAGGGATAGGTTATTCATCATCTGATGCATGAGAGGATGGGTGTGTTTATATAGGGTCACAAGTCGATCCAAGCTAAAGCTTCTAGCTTGGTCGACAAGTAATAAACCCATACATCCCCTACAACCCGATCGTTTGGAAAGACAAGGCCCAAGGCACCTCCAAACTGACCCACTGTACAAGTTGGACAAGCCCATGGATCGTGTAAGTAATCGGGAAATCATGCATGCATAAAACCGGTAATCAGAAAAAACGGGTAATATATTGAAGCATTCAATACGTTCGACACGAACTCTAGTGTTTATCGTGTGTGCCCCCCATAGGCTCACACACTTTTAGTTATTTACGCGTGTTTTAAACTCCCACAAACCAACAATTGCCTCGTTTGCTTTGGACACTATTGTTTCTTGGTTAATTCCCATTGCAGAGAAAAGGTCAGTCTTAAGCATTGTTGCAAAACTTGTTTTGGCGGCCTCTACGTATTTATTTGGCAAGAAAGGAATTCCCGATTATTTATGCATAAGAAACATTTGCAAGACCAGCTTGTTGATGTCATCTTTACAACTGTTCGGCTCAAGCTTTGCTCATTCAAGTTCAAGAAAACTAGGCGCGTGGAGAATGCTTTGGAAAAATGGAATTTATCGTATGCACTTATTCAAGATAGAGTGACCAGTACGTAGTAATAGTTTTAGCCTAGTCAATAGGTGTCTTTTGTTTATTATTTTTTTGGCTAGGCTAATGAGGTGCCTTGAGATTGGTTTGTCAGTCTCTTGTAGTATTGGTTGGAAGCACATTTATGGTGCGTTTGTTTGTATAGTCAATATGGTGCTTAGCCATATTGCCTGAACTTATTATTGGTTGATCAATATATTTTATCGGGGGTAAAAAATCCCTTTACCCAAAAATAGTCAAGTAGAAAATTTTCAGTTGCGACTCATCACCACAAGTAGAAATCACAAACAATAAACCTTTTATTTGTTTTGGACAACCATATTGATCAATACAAGCAATAGTCTGCAAGTCTACACGATACAAATATGTATAATTTTACCTAGTTCCAGGACACTTGTTATGTTCATCAACTAGAGTCACTGGCGGATCCAAGATTTTTAAACATGTGTGGCACACAAAATTTCGCCCTAAATTTTACGTATAGGGTAGGTCTCGCTTGCGAATCTAAAAGTTATGATCGCTTGTAGCACAATATACCACTAGTTTGTGCGCGACATGGCTCAATTTATGAAAATCGCTCATATATATAGAACAATGTACATATATTAGCTTATTTTTGTTAGTTTTTTTCAATTCTGCTTACTTGGATGAATTTATTTGAATGTTTGGGTTTAGGTTATCCAAGATTATAAGTTTATCTATCCAGCTTAATATATTTGAGATTAATTTTGTTTTAAAATCACAAATGACCGTGTAACATTCAATGAGTAAAATTTTACATCTATGCACTCGACATGTGTGTATTATAACTATGTAAAAGAATAAAAAGAATCTTTTAACTGTCATAAATCAAAAACATTAACTAACTATAATGTATAACCTTAAATCACTTATATTATGTGCAAGGGAAAACTTAAAATATCTACCAATATTCAATTAAAGAAGTGTATATTGAATGTTAACTAAAATAAATTGCAACACTTATTCTAGCCTTATTACGTAGTAAAAAAAAGTAGAGTTTAAGGATGCGTTTGGTTGAGGTATATGGGAATGAAGGTATGGGAGTCAAAGTGATACATAATGTTTGTTATGATGCAATGATGGTATCAAACCCATAGCATCTATCAAAAATGATAGGAGGCCATATGGGTGTCTATGAATCTATCATTCATTCTATCATATTTTTCTCTTTAAAACAAGTAATTATTTATCTTAATTTCTTTTGTCTCATACTCATAAAGTACAAATTTAATTCAAAATTAGCCCCACCACTATATAATCTTCTACTAAAAAAATTTATTTATTATTATTTAAATAAACCCACTAATCTTTGATACCCATGTCTCAAAAAACAAACCAAACACAATTAATAAAATTGTCATACCCAATCTCCTACATTCTTTATATCAAAGTCATACCTATAGTGATTCCATGTAGCAAACCAAACGCACCCTTAGTTTGTGACAGGAAGAAAAAGATATAATAATATAAAAATAGTTCTTAAAAGATAAAGAGATAAAGCCAACTAGCCAAGTGACTAAGAAAATGACAAAAGTCATAAAAGTTATCTTCTTTCCTCTGTTCATCTCCTTCTTTCATATTTCAACCTAAACTACAGCTCCAACTGCAAGTTACTATTTTACCATGTATATCTCTACTCAGAACTTCATAAAATATCTCCACACCACCTAAGCAACTCATATGTGGCACGTGCCAAAGGTGGCCAGGCTTTGGCTCCGCCCCTGACTAGAGTTGACTTACATTGCTGGTCAAGTCTCGATCATCTTTTTATTTACAAAATAACCCATTTTCAAGAACCTAATCTTCAATCATAGTTTGCGAATTAACAGCTTGATGAAGACCAAATACCACAAAATTCATCAAATTCCCGTATTTTCAAACACGTCTGAGATCTCACTCTAATACTTTTGCTCCACTATGATATTTTGCTCTATCAGAGAATGGATGCATAAATTTGAAAATTCATGTTTTGAACCTAACCGACCTTGCTAAATATTTTAACATGCACAAAAAGAAACATAACAAAAAAGATTGAGAACTCAAATTGATAATTGCAATCGTGGCTACAAGTCTGATAATTTGCTTTACCAGAATAGATGCGTGAATGCAACAACACAATACTAATCTCAATTTAGGTGAACCAGGTACATGAGAGCATATAACCAAGGGAAGTTTCTTTTCTCTAGCAATGTGGGATTGATAACTCAAAACTCAAAATAAAAGCTGAATTTGAGTAAAGATATCACTTAATAAAACAAGTACACTCATCAAATATTAGTTTATAAAGTGACCCCTTCTATTATGGTGTACGAGTGTACGCGAGTCATACCATCATCATATATTTAGAACAAGCCAAAGTACATTACTATCTCCATCTCATAATTATTGTCAAATGTTTACTTTTAAAGTATTTATTTTGAAATTTTGACAAAAAATATTTTTATTTGAGTTATATAATACTTGGTGAAAATTATAATGAAGGATAAATAGCTAGTCACTTTGGTGGTTTCGTAAGGTGTTAGTCTTCTGAAATCATACAATGTAGCTATTCGTGATAGTTTTGTAATATATTTAAAAGCTAGTAAGAAGTACCTAAAACAACTAGTCTAAAATGATGTACGAATGATTGTAATTTATGTTGAGATATGGGATGTGTTATTCGGACCTCTTTATGGTTAACCGTACAACATTGCGAAACACACCGTACAATACCGCGATGCACATCGTACAATCTCTCAATGCATGCAATGATCGGAAACCCTCCTTATAGGGGGGGGGGGGGGGCCCAAATATCATGCCCCATACCAAAGCACATTTCACAAAGGAAAAGATTTGCGCACTCCATTTTTTGATTGGAATACTCAATCATGTGCATTAAATTATTGAACTGTGGATGTAACTGTGGATGTACACTGCTTTAACCAGTTGTACATATTAGTGTCTCAATAAAAAAATAAAGTGACTCAATCATCTCTCATTTCACAATGAGGTAATTGATAAGAAGTACCAATATCAAAATTCCAAATAGTATAAGTGGAAGAATTTCATCTCATAATTTACAAACCAATAAAGTAAAGGATAAATCTTAGAGATGTTACACATATAATCATGTTGTAATCAAACTCACCATATTTTATTGAAAAAAATATGTATTTTGCTGATCTGATTTAAGATAGGCATGCACTTAATTACTAGAAGTGTTGCAATATACCATATTTGCGTGTTATGGTATATAAGATGGTTGTATGGTTGTTATGTATCCAAACTTACGTGCAGAATCTTTAATGTTATGTTGTTCTTAATTAGTAAAAGATAACAAACTCACTTCATATAATATTGGTTTCTATTGTCATCAAAGTCGACTATCTTCTGTCCTTATTCTCAATAATCGCCTTTTTCATAACACTTCGTCAAATTCCACCACGTTTTACATCAATCCGCTTCTTTGACCTTTTGGAAAACCACGTAAATTATGAATCTAACATATTTGACCAGCGAATATCCCGTTAGTAATACTACATCCTCTTAACATGTTATAATTTTGGTTTTATAAACTTAAAGAAGAATCATAATGACGTCATTATACAATCATATTATACCCATTAACACATCCAACACTTTCGTACGATGTCAAAACTAAATATGCTTGATTATTACCCAACCCAACTCGCTATATTTTTTAAAATGATAAAAAAAAAAGTTAAGTACTCATATGAACTTTTGTACTTAAATAATTTGAACTTAATTCTCGACTCGGCCTAAATTTTGTAATATAACGAAACAAAAATTGAGAGTTTGAAATGAATTTATAGCATCTGAGGTTTCATTATACTCTCCTATAGCAAAATCAAATTTAAACATTTATACATCAAATCTAACCGAACTTGCAAAGTTTTGTTAATTGGACAAAAAAAATAATAAGAACTCAACTTGGTTATTGTGTTTTGGCTGTGCCATTCTGATATTTTGCTATATCAAGATGACGAAGCCAACACAACAACACAATGTTAATCTCAATTTAGATGAACCATATACATTACGATATATAAGCAAGCTAAGTTTTTTTTCTTTACCTATGTGGGATTGACTACTCAATACAAAAGTTGAATTTGAGTAAAGAAGTTGCTTAATAAGCAAAAACACCCTAAAGCTCTTATTCAAAAATGGCGGTGGAGACTGAATTCTAATCCTAAAGCTCTATGGGTTAACGTTATTTAAGTGTTTCATGGTCATGAAGGCGGTTTTCTTCTTAGCAACAACACATCAAATGGTATTTGGTCTAAGATTGTGAGATCTTCTAATTATCTTCACTCGAATGATATTCTTCCTAGTGACTCAATTCGGTTCCGGGTTGGTTGTGGTAATTCGATCCGTTTTTGGAAAGATCTATGGAACGTTAATATTCCTTTATATCTTCGTAATAATAGACTTTTCCATCTTGAATCAAACAAAGATTGTCTCATATATGATCACTTCATAAATAACCAATGGACTTGTTACTGGTCTCGTCCTATTTTAGGGGGCTCGTAACTCCAGTTATCTCAAGGACCTTATTAACGAGATGAGCCCTATTGAGTTTTCTTCTGACTCGGATGCATGCATTTGGACTATACATAACGATGGTGTCTTTTCTGTTAGCATCACTCGACGGCACATTGAGTCGCATCTTTTGCCTTTATTGGATTATCCAACTCAGTGGGACACAAGTCTTCAAGTAAGGTTAATATCTTTATGTGGCGATTTATGTTAGACTGTCTTCCTCACAGATTTAATCTTTCGACTCAGGGTATTGATATATCGATGGTTTGGTTCATGGCAAGCGCCAAAAGAGAAGACGCGTCGTTTGTCCGTTATTTTTGCCTCATCTTTTGGGTGGCTTTGGAGGTATCGCAATACTATCATCTTTTGCCAACATCCGATCATGAGATGTACATCTACAATAATATTCGTTTTTCCACCTTCTCTTGGATTCATCATAGATGCAGTTGGGTTGATTGGCTTAAATCTCATTTGTTGGCTTCGAGTATGGGATTGAGTTGATGAACATCATCTCTTTTCGTTGGTCGCTTCGGTCTTCTCAAGAAGTTTGGATCATTATGATTTTATTTCTTTTGTTTCTTCTTCTTTTCCTCGAGGCTTGTTTGGGTTTGCATAAAAAACACCCCCGAGTGAAAATCGATGGCTCGGCCTCCGTGGGTGGGGATTTTTCTCTTGTCTCGTAACTAGCAAGAGTTTTTTCATCCTTTTTGCAGTCCTCGCAGTTAAAGTTCTCGAGTAGTTTCTAGATTATGTCATTTTGATGATTTCTATATTTGTACTTGTTAGATTGAGCTTCTAGTGCTTTACTAGAAGCTTTTTAAAATAATTTTCAGTCCTTAAAAAAAAATTAAGCAAGTACCCCCATCATATTTCGGTCATTTAACATTTTAAAAAGCTTTTTTATAACATGAATAAGATCATTCCCAATTCAATTAACGTATAGCAGTCATATATGTAAGGGACCACACCAAGTACAAGATAATTTCCAAATTCACATAATGTGTATCAACGTTGTAACATAACTATACAAAATATTGTTCCATATAAAACCCTATTTCATGTATATGCAACACTTTAAAAAAGAAATAGTAAGCCCGAAAACTATAAAAAACCAATCCGATAAAAAATTCTAATCAACCCCGTATGATCAATAAGTGTTACGTGTAATATAACCAAATAGTTTTATTGATTGAATGGATTACATTTGAGACATCATATGTATTTAAATGAAATGCATAGCTTTGATAATAAGCAACTAAACCCTAAACCTACTGGACCCAAACTATTATTGGGTTTTGGCCAACTAACCTATCTAACACTCCCTCGCAGTTTGAACGGGGGACTTTCGAACCGACAAACTGGAACATATGTTGAAAGCCGCTTCTTCTTTTCTTCTATCATCTTCTTTGCTGATTGGTTGAACAAAATCATAATTATATTTAACGGCATAGTTGTTTATTTCTTGCGGCTTCTTCCTTTGCGTGACGTTTCTTTTTTAACGTCATGGCTTGCTTGCCTTTAGGTAGGAGCGGCAATTTTGCGACCAACTATGTGCGAAAAACGACAATGATCTTCAACAACGGAAACAATTTGATGAAGAAGAAAAAAAATATGGTTGGTTGAAGGCAACTCAGCGTACATATTTTGTTTGTTTTGACAACTAGGGTTTATGCCTTGAATATGAAAAACAAAATCTTAATAAAAGATTAAGATAAAGCAAAAATAACTAGGATCCCTCCGAATCACCGGCGAGTAGCCGATGACCGGAGGATAGCAAATTTTGTAGGTGGATCTTACCTAAAGCTCGGATACCATGAGTTGAAAATAGGGTATGAAGTTGGGTATTGTCGAACTTACCACCATAATTACATTGGAAACTCTTGATTTCACATTTGAATTGATTTTTAACATAATTACGAAAATGCAAAAACTTGGCGAACATGTCAGATTTGGACCGTAGTGGATATATCCACAAATAGTGAGAAAAATGATCGAGAAATATGACATAATATTTAAAACCACTTGAACTAATAATTGGGGAAGTCCATAAATCGGAATGAATAATATCAAAACAGTGTTCAACAATAGAATTCGAACGATGAAAAGGAAGCTTCACATGTTTGTCAAGCTGACAAGCATGACAAACATGTGTAGAATTTTCTTTATTACATGAAATGAAATGACGGGAAACAAGAGATCATAGCACGTCGTCCCCGGGATGACCAAGGCGTTGATGCCACGTAGAGGGGCTTATGGAGAAAAAAGTAGTAGGGATAGCTGACGTCACCCGAGCTGTCACATTGAAGGAGGATATGACGAGTCAAGAAATCTTTCACAGAAAAACCAAAAGCATCAAATTCAATAGTGCAATTATTATCCCTAGTAAACTGACGAACGGAAATGAGATTTTTAATAATGTTGGGAGTAACAAGTACATTATGGAGATGTAGGGGGCGATGTGAGGAAGGAATAATGCTATGGCCGGTATTGGTGACGGGAATAGAATTACCGTCACCAACGTGTACAGATGGGAATAAACGTTTATTCAAAATGGTACTTAAATTACTTGTACTGGAATTTAAATGAGAGGAGGCACCTGTATCCATGTTCCATGTCGGGTCTTGTAAAGTTATGGTGCTAAATGTGCTAGGAAGCGAACTGGCTTAAGACGAGTACAAAGCGGGTGCGGGTCCGAGCAGGCCCGGACTGTTAAGGGGCTGTTGGTTGTGGGCCGAATACATGGCCTGTTGAGGAGGCTGTTGGGCCACAGTTTGGTAATGGGCTCGTGTTGCATGGTTCTGAAGTGGAGCGACAAAAGCCTTAGGATTGGCCTGTTGGTATACTAGTCTACTAGTCTACTGGCCATATTATATCTGATACCATGTAAGATAACCAAATAGTTTTATTGATTGAATGGATTATACTTGAGACATCATATGTATTTATATAAAATACATAGCTTTGATAATAAGCAACTAAACCCTAAACCTAATGGACCCAAACTACTATTGGGTTTTGGCCAACTAACCTATCTAACACTACCTGCCACTTGATAGAAAAAGAAGAAACGCATACTCAACAAACAAATGAAGTATGTTGTATATGTTTTCGCCTTTTTGTTTTAACCACATGCTTCTATTATTCTATTAAGATTCACAAGCAAAAGATAATGTAAGACCCTACTTTGCGACTTCTACTTGCCCTCGACCCCAATCTAATAGTAGTCAGGTAATTTACAAATGTATGTGAATCACACGTAGATAAGATAAAATACTCAAAGTTTGATTGTGCGACTAGTTGGTCAATTCGACCAAACTGTACGTGACTTGGTTCATGTCTAGTGTTTAAGTAAACATAAACATTGTTTGTTATGTGTTAATCATAAGTCACGTACCACGGGAATTTAATGCTGGACATTTGGACAACTTTTCAACTGGTTGATAAAGTTCTTTTGCAAGTTTTGGCCTTATTAAGCTTCGTCTTTCTCTATAAACTGCCGTTTGTTGAGGTTAATCAATGATTGGTCTTATGCGATCATATTTCACACAAAAACTACTTATATGGAAACGAGCTAAGAGTGATAACATATCCAACACTTTCGTACCATGTCTAAACTAAATATGTTGGACTTATAACCCAACTCGCTATATTGTTTCTAATTGACAAAAAAGTTGAGAAGTGATATGAACTTTTGTAATTAAATGTTCTGAACTTATTTCCATGGTTTTAAAAGGCACGCAAAGACCTCGCAAAAGCCCTGCAAATGTGTGAGGTTTGGTCATGCCATTACGTCACGTTTTATGCCGCCTTATGTCACGTCTTTTTTAAACTCGATATATATGAAATATGCTATAAATATATAAATATTTCCATATTCTGTGTCGCCTTATGTCACGTCTTACAGAGATGGAGCCAGAACCAAATATGACCGAGTGCACAAAATTTTTTGAACTGTAATACTGGAAACATACTTCGAAGGACCGGGTGCATTTAAGATGCATTTAGGAAAAATCGGTGTTTTTTTCAAAAATTAACACTACATCGAAAAAATCCATAGGGTTCCCGGGCACCCGCGGGAACCCCCTAGCTCCGTCCCTGACGTCTTATAAACGCAAAAGCTTCGTCTTGGCCACTAAGACGTGAGGCTTGGTCATACCGCCACGTCACGCCTAACGCTATTTATAACCTTGCTTATTTCCCAACACGCATTGAATTTTGTGATATAGCAAAATAAAAATTGAGTTCAGATGAATATACCAAATCAAACATCAAATGCGACAACAATTGAATTTTAAAATTTATATACAAAATCTGACCAAAAATCTTAAGATTTAACTAAAAAAAATTGAGAACTCAAATCGATTATTCCTTCATATTCGTCCACTTTGATAGTTTGTTCTATCAAAATGGCCGAATCCAACGCAACAACCTTACATAATCTGAATATAACTGAAACATATACATTATAGTATATAAGCAAGACAAGTTTCATTTTTTTACCTATGTGGGATTCAAAACTCAAAAGAGAATTTGAGAAAAGAAGTTGCTTAATAAAGCAAATACATCCATAATATTTCAGTCATGTAACATTTTAAAAACCATTTTTACAACATGAACACAATCATTTCCAATTCTATTATCGTATACCACAGTCATATATATTAGGAACAACGCCAAAAAAGAAAATTAATTTCCAAAATCACAGAGGGTGTGCATCACCATTGTAACATAACTATACAATATTATTATTCCATATAAAACCCGATTTAAAGTATAAATATGTGAGTATGTGACACTCTCGAAAAGATAAAGACTAATAAGCCCGACAACTACAAAAAGTTGCCTATAAAAAGTCATAAGAAAACAAGAAGATCCGATATGCGATTCTAATTAACCCCATATGATCAATAAGTGTACGGTAGCTCCCACTTGATATGAAAATAAGAAACACATACTCAACAAACGAAGAAAGTATCTTCTATGTGTTTCCACCCTTTTGTTTTAACTTCTTGTTTCTATTAAGGTTTTTATGAGCAAAAGATAAACATAAGACCCAACTTTGCGACGTCTATTTGGTCCTCGGCCCCAGTCAAATAATAGATTGGTCATTTACGAATGTTGTGAATCACGCTTACAGAAGATATAATTCTAGTTCAATGTTTAATTATTCGACTAGTTGGTCAATTCGACCAAAACTGTACATGACATTGTTCATGTCTTGTGTCTAAGTAAACATAAACATATTTTGTTATGTGTTCATCATATTAAAGTCACGTACCATGTGAATTAAATGTTGCACAACTTTTCAAGTGGTTCATAACGTTGTTTTGTTATTTTTGGCCTTATTAAGATTCGTCTTTCTTTTTAACGTTCTTTTGACTTGTTATCTTCTTGGTCTTATGGTGTTATTGAACATCCAAAGTCACTTGTGTTTTTAGTATCTAATTGGTAGAAATGATCATAATACGAAAACAAAATCAACATGACAACACTTGAATTTTATAATACATATTTCAAACCTAACCCAACTAGTTGAATTCTGTAAAATAACAAAAGAATAAATAATAATAATAATAATAATAATAATAATAATAATAATAATAATAATAATAAAGAATAAAAAAAATAAAATTGAGAACTCTAGTTTGTTATTGCTCTACATATCGGGCCAGAACAGATGTGTAAATGCAAAAACATAATGTTAATATCAATTTAGTTAAAACATACACATTAATGTATATAAGCATGAAAATCTTCTTTGCTTTACCTATGCGGGATTGATAATTCAAATAATGGTTCTAAAACGCTCGTAAAGGCGTGAGGCTTGGTCACGCCGTCACGCCGCCTTATGCGACGTCTTTTTGTAAACTTTATATATATGTAAAATAATATAAATATATAAGATATTTTCATATTATATGCTGCTTTATGTCACGCCGCCTTAATAGCAAATGCGTGAGACTTAAACAATCTCAAGAGTCATAAACATATAAGACATCAAGTATGGGCACCATGGTTGAAAGTTAGCAAACATGAGATAAAAGGCATCCAATCACAAAAATGTTGCAACAAATAACTGGACTCTCAGATCTGTATATATTGTTCAACTCACAAACTTTTTTTGATTGTTTTCTTTTTTGATTTTATGTTTTAGTTGGTTAATGTTATTGGTTTAAACCCTAAATGGTTGCAAACGCTAATAAAAATTCAACTATATTTTGTTTTTTATTTGTCTAATTTATTTGTGCATAAGGTTTCTAATTTTATTTATGAAAATCGGTTCATAGCCAGGTAGACCCAAAGAACCGGAACCAACACCCAAACCGAAAACTATATTCGATTCGATTCTCGATTCCGACTTTTCACAAAATTTCGGTTCCCGGATCTATCGGGTCTAGTTTCGGTTCCAACTAGTTCCGGCCGGGAATAGACCCAAAGAACCGGAACCAAAACTGAAACCAAAAACTATATTCGATTCGATTCTCGAAATATATTTTCACGTAATAGGGATGGTAGGATTTACAAAACCTACTTCTATGTTGTGTAAACATTTGGTAGTGCAGTAGAGGTCAAGAAATTGATAAAAAGACAGTCAGTTGAAACCAGAAAAGAAATTAAAGTCATCAAGAATGATAAAGAAAGAGTCAGAGCAGTTTGTTTAGGTCAATTGCCTTCATTTGAACCAGGATTTGGGTCTGAGAAGGATGGTTCTGGTTATGAGAATGATGGATGACAGTGATGATAGTGACTACATTGTAGATTAAGACAATGATGTGGAAGATGTTGATGTGGACATGGAGAATTTCAGACTGAATATGGATTTGGATGAAGAATTCATGGGCTGTAGATGTGATAGTGATAATGTTGTTACATATCTTGATGTTGATATTGATGATGTGTTTGACAATAAAGAGTTTATTAGTGGGTCTGAGGATGAAGATGAGTTTGATAGGGCTACGAGAAGGAAATTAACTCAAGCAATTAAGGAAACAAGCAAAGAGTGTTTGCATTGTGTTTGTTTTGCCTCGGGTCATAAGGGGAAAACACCCATGGAGGGCGTTTGCTTACCTACAGTTGACACAAGACCACAAGAGTGGTCGTGTGAGCTTTGTGTATGTTTTTTTTTCTCAGTTAAAGGACCTCAAGTCCATACATTAGAGTGCGTTTGGTTTGAGTCCTGATACGGTGTTAAACCGAGTTCACAAAAACTGGAAACACAAACCTGTTATCAAACATACAAAGAAAGCTGTTGTTGCATTATTGTTTCAAAAATTGGGCCAAGGCCCACTTGAGCAAAAGGGAGTATTTTGTTAGTTTCATTTGGGCCACAACCCACAAGCCAAACTGGGTGGGTTGTTTTATTGTTGGGCTGAAGCCTACTGGCGTTGCCAAAGGGTGCGTTTGTTTTATTTGAGAGCATTTACATACATTCCTACATACACACTACTATTTACATATTTTCCCAAACCTTGCTTTAATAAGCTTGTACATCATGCATTAAAAACTTGTATTGTGAGAGATATGTAAATATTGGTGTGTATGTGAGGATGTATGTAAATCCCCCGTTTTATTTGAATCATGGTCACATTCACAGATTTATTTTTAAATCCACATGACAATATTTAAAGAAACCAAAATTTGACATCTTTGTGTGTGTCGCCATACTGTGTACTTAACCTATCTCGCGACACGATCCTCGACTCATCCGCCTTATATGTTCGCGACGCATCTCGAATTTCTTACTTCATATCGTCGAATCTATAAAAACTCAAGTCACGAATCCACTAATGAATGTATAAAACACTAATGAATATATAAACTTTTAACAATTTGAATTCATGTTTAATTAATAATATGAGTTTTTGCTTATAAAATATGAACAAATATTTTTTGTATTACTTATAACTAAAATTGAATGTTTCCGTACCACTAAACAAAACTAGTGAAAATAAAAAATTTGCTTAATTTTGAAATCATTGATTTCCATTTTTTATGTCGATTGTTTAAACTTGGTAAAATTTATTTTATTATAAAACCTTGACATTAGTCAACTCGGACAAATGAAAACATATACACTGGTCATGACCGAAAAATTTGGTTCCCGGATCTATCGGGTCTAGTTTTGGTTCCAACTAGTTCCGAACCTGTGCTCATCCCTAGAATTAAACATCAAACGCAACAACATTTAAATTTGAAAATTTATATTCTGAGCCTAACACATTTTGCTAAATTTTTTAGTGTATACAAAAAGATAAAAAAAAGAAAAAGAAAAAAAAAAAAAAGGAAAAAAATCAAGAACTCAAATTGATTCTTGCACTAACACATGAAGAATCTAATAATTTGCTCTATCAGACTAGATGCGTAAATGCAACAATAACATGATAATCTCAATTTACGTAAACCAAATACATGAGGGTATATGACCAAGGAAAGTTTCTTTTCTTTAGCAATATGGGATTGCTAACTCAAAACTCAAAATAAAAGCTAAATTTTAGTAAAGAAGTCACTTAATAAAACAGGTACCCACATGAAATTTTAATCACGTAACATTTTAAAAAGGATTTTTTATAACATTAGTCTATAAAGATCATTCCACTTCTATTAGGGTATACGAGTATACACCAGTCATGCCATTGTTACATATTTTGACAAAGGGCAAAAGATTATTTCATATAAAACCCAAATTCAAGTAAAATGTTATAACACATACGCAAAAAACCAAAGATAAAAGACTAAATAAGGCCGGCCACATATCTGTTAGTGAAAGATTTGAATTGCTCTGACGAAGATGGCAATAAAAAAGTTTGATAGCATATTAGAAAACAAGAAGATCCGGTATGTAATTCTAATCAAACCCGTATGATCAATAAGTGTTAGTTGTGACTTGATAGGTAAAGAAGAAACGCATACTCAACAAACAAAGAAAGTATACATTTCCACCTTTTTGTTTTAAGTTGGTGGTGGTGGAAGGTGGTTGATGGCTGCGAAGAATAGCATGAGTTTAATGGCAGTTTGGATTTTGTATTATGGTTTGATTTATTAGCCGTTAATTATATCAGGGTCTTATAAACTTCTCATATTTCACTTAACTTTATTTGGGTAATTATTGTTAAACGTACCGGTAAATAGATGAGAATTTTCTTATATAAATCGTTTGTCGAGAGCGAGTCTTTTACCTGGATTTACATGGCCTAACTAGAATTCCTCTGTATTCATTTCCGGTCCCTTTTCCCGGCCACCCCAAAATGCTGATGTATCTAATCACGTTTCAAACTGAGACATTTTATAATGATAGCTAAACATCGGGTAATCTATGTTAGTTAAGTTATATAGGCAAACCTTTAAAATTTTGCATATGTTCTGATTCAGTAACAATAAATAATATGCATCTATCAACAATCTATTCAAAAGAATAAATGGTATATGTAAGCCAATCAAAACAGGAGGTAAAAAATATGTTTTTTGTTTATGTATCGACTCAATATCATGGTATGAAATTTTTGTTTAACTTATACTATCATTGCGTATAATTTATATTTGTAGCTCAGTACTTACTTCTAAGTGGGTAAAAAGCAGGTAAATGAATGACATTTTTCATGTTTAAATTATATACGGAGGGCGAGTCTTTAACTAAGATATATGCTACCTAAGCGAGGTATTCATGTGACCTTCTCCTTTCCCTAGCGGGAACTTAATTTTACAGTTATAAACCATGTCGACATTGTTGATCAGCTATTCAGGATTTAATAAATACCTTATCGTATCACATGTCAAACGTCCCTTATATGAATTCACTTCAACTTTGTGTATGTTTAATATCGTTCCGATTAATGACTTGAAACCATTTTATCTAGACAAAAATATTTATTACTAATTGAAATGATGGAGTGAGTCCCAAGTCCGTACGCTAGCCCCACAATAAGCCTTGTAATTCTTAATATACTTACAAAAATAACTCAGTAATCAAACTCATTTTATTTTCTTGAATAAAATATGTATTTTGCTGATATGATTAAGATACTCATGCACTTGATTACTAGATGTGTTTGCTATATACCATATTTGCGCCTTATGGTATATAAGACTGGGAAGATAAGCATGACTCTTAGGTATCCAAACTAAGGTGTCAAACTAAATATGTTAGACTTGTTACCCGTTATATATTTTTTTAAATGACAAAAAAATAGAAAACTCATATAAACCTTTGTAATTTAATATTTTGAACTTATTTCTCAAATCGCCCTAAGTTTTTGTAATATAACAAAATATAAATTGATTGTTGAAATGAATATATGGCATCATTAAACATCAAAAGCGACAGGCATTTGAATTTAAAAATTCATACACTAAATGTAACTGAACTTGCAGAATTTTTGCTAATTTAACAAAAAAATTGAGAATTCAAATTGGTTTTGCGAGCAGAACTCCAAGTTTGATAATTTGCTCTATCAAAATGGCGAATCCAACGCAACAACATAATGGTAATCACAATTTATGTGAACTATATACATTACAGTATATAAGCAAGCCAAGTTTCTTTTCTTTAACTATGTGGGATTGAAAACTCAAAACATAATTTGAGTAAAAAGTTGCTTAATAAAGCAAATATCCAAATACCCCATCATATTTTAGTCATTTAACATTTTAAAAAGCATTTTTATAACATAAATAAGATCATTCCCAATTCAATTACGGTATATGAGTACCACAACCATAGTATATATTAGGAACCAGGAAAAGTACAAGATAATTTCCAAATTCACAGAATGTGTATCACCATTGTAACATAACTATACAAAATATTGTTCCATATAAAACCGGATTTCATGTATATATATGTAACACTTTCAAAAAAATACTAATAAGCCCGACAACTACAAAAAGATGAAAATATAGAGTCATAATCCGATATGAAATTCTAACCAACCCCATATGATCAATAAGTGTTAGCTGCCACTTGATAGGAAAAGAAGAAATGCATACTCAACAAACGAAGAAACTACTTGCAATAAAAGATCATTATAAGACCCTACTTTGGATGGCTACTCGGCACACATGCCCAATCGTATAATAGTTGGGTCATGCCGATTTTATGTGAATCGCGCATGAAGATAATAACTTTCTGTCCAGAGGAAATAATTTGATTCTCAATTAAGAATGTCTCCATATTTTTTTAAGACCGTTTCTCTTATTATGATTTTGGGTTTCGCAATGGATTTAGTTAATTTAGAGTCGCAAGGGCATAATCTGACAATTGAGAATTACGAGAAAAAAGTGACTGATTCCGTAGTAGATAATATGAAGGCCCTTATTGATGACCGCCTATCAAACTTTTTTTTCTAGTTCAATATTTTCTTTTGATATAAATGTTACAACATATTTTTTCTTACTATCTACTAAAAGGCAAGTCGCTTGATTGGTTCGAATCAACCAGAAGAAAGGTCCGTGTAGAGAAGCATTGAGAAATGTTGTTAACATTGATCATACGGCTTAGAGAATTCCTCTCTCCTCTTTTAGACCAGTAGTATGGAGTCCTCTAGGTTACTTTTAGCGCTCTCTCTATAAGGAGAGTAAGTCCTCTTTCAACACCTATCGTCATTCATTGTAACATTACCCTTATCTCTTCTCTGATTGTCGTCTTCCCCTAGGCGAAAGAGAAATAGTTGTTTACCAAGACAAACCATAGCGGGATGTATAAGAACTTAAATGAACACCATGGGGAGCTACACCTGCACTTATGAGAAGAATCGTGAGACCCTCCCATGATTGTATGACTGAGTTATGCCATGGGGGAGTCTTTCTCTGAAGATGCAGTAGAAAAACTCCTCCGCTTTCAAGCTTCATTTTTCATACCCGCATCCCTTGCATCGGACATGCCCTGCTAGTTCAAAGTTTGATTACTCTGCTAGTAGGTCAATTCAACCAAATTTTGACTTATTTCATGTGTTGTGTCAAGCAAACATAAACATTTGATAATATACAAACTTTAAGGGAAAAAGACTAGATATCAATTTTTTCATTTACTTTTCTTGCAAAACGGGATCAACACACTCAAAAAACAATATGTGAAAAACAAATGTTTAGACTTATTTAACAACCTGCCTGCTATGAGATATGTGACACTTGTATTTGGCACAATCTCTTTTTCTGAAAGCAAGGGAGCTTTGTGCATGAAAGTTAACACGTGTTTTTTAGAGAAGATTATTGGATGTTTAAATTAAGAAATATCTACAGTTTAGACTAATAAGCAAACCTCTGTTTCCAATAAGAAATCACAAACAATGCTATCAAATTCTACACAATGTTATCTGCATAAACTAGAGTTGACGTGCATTAGTGGTCAAACTGATCTCAATTAACAGATTGATCAAGATGACCAGCACTAAAGACAATTTAACAATTTTTGAACATACCTTGCAAGTTGACTATCCCGTATTATCTTTTTATCCCATAATACAATCCCAACAACACCAACATTATTATTTTTAATCACATTATTAATAACAATCCTAACAACTTTCATTAAGTCCACGTGTACACGGACCCCTCAACGCGATTGCGTGACTACGTTCATCATAAACTATGGACTCATTCATTTTCAAGATTATGTTGATGTCATTATCGGATAAAAAGCTAGTCACTTTGGTGGTTTCATAAGGTTTTAGTCTTCTAAAATCATACAATGTAGCTATTCCTGACATGTTTTGTAATTTTTTTTTAAAAGCTTAGTTCTTGCGTTTGTTGCACGAGAGCCCATCCGTGATCTTTGGTTAACTGCACAACTTCAAGTTGAAGTTTTTCCAAATCGGTCATTTGTTTTTTGTTAATTAAACCGAGCACTTGTTGCATGGTGACATAATAAGGTAAGGGGTATGAACAACTTCAATCTTAAAATTCTGAACCCTTTGCTCAACTAAAGCCAAGTTTTGTAAAGTGACAAATGAAAAAAAAAAATAAATAAATAAAAAATGACAACTCAAATTAATTTATTGCTTAAAATATCATATGCAACAACTTAATAGTTAATACTATTACCATTTTACATGACTTTCCGATGTGGGACTAGAAATTCACACAATCCTGATATCAAAATACAACGCGCCAACATATAAAAAGACCGTTGCCGATAAGCATACATTTGCATTGCGTTCCCATCCCTTATGCGTGAGAGGAAAAGTTTGTCTGCTCCATGTGAAAGAAATTTATACTTGAATGACAGTGAATTGTGTAGACCAAAGGTGTCGATGCCACAACAGACCAATATTTTATCAAGGGGTAATTCTCAAAAGGGGACAAAAAGCTCTCTATAGGTCATTATTGGGTACAAAATTAACATCTCTTCCCAAATTGGTCATGTGCGAATGTGCGAATGTGCATTCCACTAAAATGTTGACACGTGTCCAGAAAATAAGTATATTTTCAATCATTGGCAAGTACAATCACTATCAAT
This sequence comes from Chrysanthemum makinoi, assembly GCA_910596185.1. Classification (NCBI taxonomy): domain Eukaryota; kingdom Viridiplantae; phylum Streptophyta; class Magnoliopsida; order Asterales; family Asteraceae; genus Chrysanthemum; species Chrysanthemum makinoi. The sequence continues at coordinate 322,819,017 of OU343225.1, forward strand.
GTCTTGTTTGATTTATATGTGAATGCGAATAATGCGATTTGAACATAACTTATTGGGAAAGACCAGTAGGAATAAAATGGACCTTTACCTTTTTATCCCCTAATAAAGGTGGACTTTCGATAATAAGCATCAAACTTTTATCATTCCAAACGTTTGTTCATTCTTTATCCCCTTTGGAATTAAGATTCTATCAATAAGTTCATTGCTTTAGACGGGATGTTTAGTCACGACAAAATATATACAGTATATGTTATCTATTGATAGGGTTGTAAACGAACTGAACGTTCAGTGAACATTTCATGAACGTCGGTTCGGTAAAGAGTTCGTTTATGTTCGTTTATTTATTAACTGAACGAACATGAACAATGTTTTACGATCGTTTAGTTAAATGAACGAACATGAACAAAAGTCATGTCCGTTTATTTATGTTCGTGAACGTCCATTATGCTTCGTTTATGTTCATTTATTTATTTATGTTCGTATATTTAATATTTGAATTGTATAATATTTAAATTATTGTTTAAACAAAACGCACACTTATAAAATAATTTTGATGCATAATTTAATAAATTTTATGATTGTTTGTTTATGTTCATTTATGTTCGATCGTTTAGCGTTCGTTTAGTGTCTTAATGAACAAACATAAACGAACATGAACAACTCATTTTCTTAATAAACGAACATGAACAAGAAATTTCGTCTGTTTAAGCGTTCGTGTTCGTTTATTTGTCCGGTTAAAATTAAATGAACGAATACGAACAAGGCTCCGTTCGTGTTCGTCCGGTTCGTTTACTGCCCTATCTATTGATGTGCGGCCTAATCTTTTATAAGCTTGGTGGGGAATTTGAAGAGCAAATTGACATTTTTTACTTTAATTCGGTGTAACAACAATAGAAAGTTATACTAACAACCATAACTAAACTATGACCATTACTAACACGAAGTACCAAAATGCTAACTCGTATAAAAAATATGCAAGAATGATTGTAATTTTTAAAGTCAATACCAACAACCTTCACATCGATGAGCTACCAACAACCGCCACTCTGAAAGTCAAGCAGCCCAAGAGCCGAGATTATACTAAACATAAATCACCATTGGTTTTCAATACCAAAACTCCACATTTAAAAGTGATGAGCTGAACCAGCATATATCAGCTCACTCAAGCAAATATATCAATAATCAAGTAGAAGAATTTTACATGAGAACGAGGTATACCAAAACTCATGTTTGCAAGTCTAAACGTTAGCTACTCAGATTTACAACTAATCATTAGTTACTCAAATTTACAACTATCTAATCATCAAATTTTACTTAGAGAAACATTGTAACAACAAATTTATGTAATCATATATTACCAATTAACGAATTATAAAACCTGACAAAAAGTGATAACATATCCGGCCACTATCTAGGCAAACAGCTTTTTTTTTTGGTAGAAAATGTAATATGAGGGTCAAAACTAGCGATTTCAGATAGAGTGACAACCAAATAATTCTAAACTTACCGCTCAACTCGCTAAACTCTATAAAATCACCAAAAAGTTGAAAACTCATGTAAACATTCCAAATTAAATTTCTGAACCCCCACTCAACTTGCTAAATATGGTAAAATGACAACAACAACAACCAAAAAAAAAAGTTTAAAAAATAAGCATTCTTACATATTTATCACAATTGATTGTTTGGCTTGGGGCTTTGTGGGTTTGGGTAGTTTTATGGTTAGCGGGTTAGCGCCTTTCGCCTCGTGCTTTGCCTTGCTCCGTGTCCCGGGTTTAGAGCCTTTTAGCCCCGGTTGCTTTTCCTCCGTAGGTTTAGGCCTCGCCGCTGTCCTTGCTTTTGCTTGTGCCGCTTTGGTTTTCCTGCTTTTCTTAGGCCGCTTTTGGTTTTCTGCTTTTTCTTAACCCGCTTGCTTTTTGGTGCTTTGTTTGTTTTGCCCTCAGCTTTGCTTTTTTTTTTTTTTTTTGTTTTGCTTCTTTCTTGCCCCTTAGCTTTTTGTTTTGTTTTTTTTTTAGGTCTGCTTATTCTGCTGCTTTTTCTTTTTGTTGCTCCATGCTTTTGTTGCCCAGCCCCTTTGCTTGCCTCGCTTTCATTTCGCTGTTAGTATTGCATGTGCTTGTTGTTCATCAGCCTTCTCTTTTCTTCTATATCAAATGCAATAGCTAGCCTTTCTCCGAAGTTTTTCCAGGGTAGACAACATAGTACTAATGAATAAACTCTATAAAATGACCCAAAAGATGCAAACATTTAAAATTTAAATTTTGGACCTAATGCTCAAGTCGCTAAATTTTGTTAAATGAAAAAAAAAAGTAGGTTCGTACACATTTAGAGTAATCGATATGCCACAACATATTACTGATCTCAATTATATGAATTATAAACAAGCAAAATTTGCTTTCTTTACCCAATGTGGGATTAAGAGCTTCAAACAAAAGCTAAAAGAGCCACTTAATAAAGACACTAGCTAGTCATTTAATAATTAGAAAAACACTTGATCAGCATGAATAGTCTCTCAAAGATAATTTCCACTTTTTAAGACTTATTCAAAGAAATAAACGGGGAAAAAAACTGTTCTATCTAACAAGTGTGTGTGTGAAGAAAGTTTTCCCAAAGGGTTTCTTTCTTTGAAGTTAATTAGTCCAATAATAAGCAGTTTTTGCATGGGATTTTGCTGGTGTTATAGGATCAATGAACCATTTCTTAGAGCACAAGGTGAGGAAGATAGGTATGCCAACCATAAACCTCTCACCAATAACTAAAACACTCTCCTCATAACACACCACTAACATGATTCCCTCCCAAAATAATACCCCACTAAAAATACACACACTCACTCCCACAAAATACCCCACTAAAAATACACACTCACTCACAATACAAAAAAAAAAAAAAAACAAAACAAGAAAACACACACACACACAAGAATGAAAATGAAAGGCTCAAACACTTGCTACGAATGATAAGATACTCCTAGAGGTTAATAATTAAGCACTAATGCAACACCAATGGCAATACCTTGTGCTCTTATAGCTAATGGCGAAATTTCTCTAATGTGGTATGGAAATCTCAATCTAATGTTTGAATCAAATAAATGTTGTGAATCAATAAATGCAGTTGAATATTGTAACAAACTATAAAAATTGAGAACTTAAATTGAATATCTAATGAATCAAAATCAAACAATTGCAGAATATTTGAACCTATCTGAACTAGTTGAATATTGTAAAATAACTATAAAAATTGAGAACTTAAATTGGTTGTCGCATATGAAATGTCGTTTTGATACTCGTTTCATCAAAGCTTCAATCCACTTGCAACAACATAATGTCTATCTCAATTTAGTGAAACCAAATACATAAAAATATATAAGTAAGCATAAGTTTATTTTCTTTAACTGTGTGGGATAGAAAACTCAAAACCAAGCTGAATTTGAGTGAAGGAGTTGCTTAATAACAATATACGCACAACGCATTTTAGTTAATGTTGTGATATACGAGAATACCACAGTGATACACCATCATATACTGTATATTAGGAATAAGGTAAAATATATGATCATTTTCGTATTCACATAAAGGGTGCACAACACCATTGTTACATAACTATACGGATATTATTCCATATAAAACCCGAATTAAAGTAAAAGTAACACTCTCAAAATGATAGAGATTAATAAGCTCAACAAGTACAAAAATATGCCAATTAATAAGAAGTCACAAGAAAACAAGAAGATCCGATATGCAATTCTAATCAGCCCCAAATAAGAAAATGTTCCGCTTCATTTTCTTCATCTCGTGGGATCTCTTCACGCGTCAAAGTTATACATATCCAAGTTCCTATAGGATTATCCCAAAAAAAAAAAAAAAAACACAAAAAAAAAACACAAAACACAAAACAAAACAAAAACAAAAAAACAAATCTTTTCCAAGAACTCAAATTTTTTTTCCTAAGTGTAAGATGTTCCTCGCAAGTTCGTAGTACTTAAGCTTATAAATGTCATGAGTATATTAAGGTTTCATGTGAATTTTTTGTTTAACATATACTTTCTTGTTTATGATTGGTATTTGTAGCTGATTATTAACATCTACGTTGAATTTTACGTAAATACTTATTACACAATATTATTCTTAAAAATGCAAAAACTTAGTTTTCAGTTACAAACCAAGTGTCACATTTTTTTAGCAAACCTATTTATTACTGCAGAAGTATCTTTTCTTAACAATTATACTAGCAGAGTATCCGTGTGCGGCGGTGGGCAACATGTAAGTAAAATTTTCAGCAAGTCATATTGATGTGAGTAAAATCGTCCTTGTGATTTGCTGATTTTTACGGATCTTGTCCTAGTGCTCTTTTTTAAGCAGGTCATGTCCTTGTGGTTTTTGATTTTTACGGATTTTGCCCTATGTTCGACCCAAGTCCAAACGATCATTAAATATGACCTAACTTGACATCGACGGACTAACGTGAGGGTTAACATTGTAATTTGGGTTTTCCCTCTCAAAATACAAACCACAAGGAAAAGAAGTGTTTGGCTGTGTTAGGTATCAAAACTTAGGTGTGAAGCTTTTAATATTGTGTTGTTTTGAATAAAAGATAACATACCCTTTTTTTATAGGGGCATTTACATATATATCCTTGCAAAAGTCAAAAATTACATATATATCCTTTTGATGCATTAAAAGCATTGTACTTTATGCATTAAAAACTGGTAAAAAGGATATATATGTAATTTTTGAAATTTACAAGGATATACATGAAATTATGCCTTTTTTTATATGTTGATTTCTTTTCTTATCAGACTCGATAGTCTTCGCTTCTTATCACATTGTGTTCATTCTCTTTTGAATTGATTTGAAATCGGTTATCGCCTTTACCATAACACTCCAAATTTTCATCATCAAATTCCACCATGTTCATTCACATTAAAATAGATTTGCAAATACATAAGTCCAGGTTCACATTTGTTGTTCTGGTTTCGAATTGACCACACTAATCAAAAGTTGGAATTCGAGCACGTTATAATATGGTAATGAAATGCAAATGATAAAGTATAAATACATAGATTGGCAGCTAATACATAACATGTGTTAGAGGAAATGTACTAATAACATCGATTCAATTCTTGGAACTTCATCGACAATGTAAATTATTCGTAATGATATATCCTGATAACTTTTTGAAGTTTTGGTTTTATGGGCCTAAAAAGCGTTATAATAACAAAATTATAAGTTGCTGTAGTTTTCACAATGACAAAAAGGTTGGAAATTCATATGAAATTTTGTAATTACATATTTTGAACATATTAGTCAACTTGATAAAATATGCAAGATAACAAAAAACAATTGAGAATCGATAAGGATTTGTAACATCTTAGATCTCATTCGAATACTTTGCTCCAGCTCAATCAAACATCAAATGCAACAACCTTTGAATTTAAAAATGCACATTTTGAACCTAACCCACCTAGCCTGCTAAATTTCTAATATATACATAAAGATAAAAAAGAAAGAAATAAAAAAAAATTGAGAACTCAAATTGATTATTGACTTAATAATGAATAACTTAAACAATAAAAAAGAACACTATAGATTAACTTTTAAAACGATATCTATCACTTTGACTTTTTGTGTTAAGCACTGGCGGCCCCCCGAACTAAAAATCAGGTCTCTGTCTAAACTACCGTTTGTTGAGGTTAATCGATGATTGGTTTTATGGTCTTATTGAACATCCAAATCCACTTGTGTTTTAGTATCTTCGTGGTGGTATTTAGAAACACTAATTAAGATGAAAAATTAAGTCTGATATTAGCAAGTAGAAATTGACACAATCTAATAGAGAAATACAGCTGACGTAGAAAAAGATCAGTGCCGATTACATTTGCATAGCATTATCATCCCTTGTGCGTGAGAGGAAATGTTTGTCTGCATTACGTGAAAGAAAAATTATACGTGAACGACCATGGTTTGCATAGACCAAAGGTGTCGATACCACAATAGAACATAATTTTATCAATTGAAGTAAAGAAGTTCATCACTTCAGTCTCGATGTAGGAATCACGACAAAAATATATATCTTATCTATTGAAATTTGGTCTAATCTTTCACCACCATTTAGCAAGTAACCCAATTAAAAGCTTTCAAACTACCATTGTTTAGACCTCCCATACTACCTTTCTTCATAGCCTTGTCTCATTTCAACCATGCCATCTTTCTCACTTCATCGGTGCCACCCCATAAAAGCCTTTGTCTTAACTTTCTAACTTTTTAATCACCTCTATTGGTGCCCGAAATAGAGAGAAAAAGTATAAGGAAGTACTTCCAAGAACTGACTTAATCAAAGTGAATCTCCCACCAAAAGAAATCGACGCTTCCATTAGTTAATCTTTTTCTAAAATTATCAATGACCCCATTCCAACTTGAACTCCTCCTCGTATTTTCCCCAATCGGAATGCCAAGATAAGAGAATGATGTTTTACCTTGACTAACTCCCCATTCGATTCACGAAGAATGCAGCCTCCTCATCACTCACCACAATACCATAAACCTTGGACTTATGCGTGTTAATTTTTAACTAGAAGCTTGTTGGAGACACTTCATGATCCTCATAAGTTTCTTAGTGTTTAAAACATTCCACTCACCGATTTTAATATGAAGTACCAAAAACAAACTGTAATTTCTAATGAGGTAATTTATAAGAAGTACCAATACCAAAATTCAAATAAGAAGAATTTCATCTCATAAGGAGTTATATTCTCTTAACTACCATAATTTCAAATTAAATATTTTTTAACCAATTGCTCAACTCACTATTTTTGTCAATTGGGGGAAAAAAATGAGAACTCATATAAATTCATTGCTTCTGAAATCCTCAGCCTGGTATTATGCTCTACCAAACTATGATATCAGCAGCAACAACATAATACACTAATCTCAATTTACATAAGTTACATAACTTACAGGATATAACTAAGCAAGATTTCTTCTAGTGACCCAATGTGGGATAGAAAACTTAAAAACAAAATTTTATTAACTACCCATCATCACATATGGTTGCCACAAACTAGAAAGTTGTTCCTGATTTTGGACAACCATATAATCAATAAAAAGCAGCAATTATCATATTTTCTAAAGTATGCAAGTCTACACTATTCAATAATATGATTTTATTTAAAATTACAGCTCTTTAATCATAGACTATGCTACCAAGTTCCTATACACTTCTACTATACACCAGCTAAAGTTGACTTACATTGATGGTCAAAGTCATCTTTTCATTTCTAGACAACCCATTTTCAAGAACTCAATCTTCATTCATTGAGAGATTGATCAGCACCAAAAACTAAAACACTCATTAAATTCCCATATTTTTTAACGTAGCCTGCTAGTTGACCATTGACCACTCACACCTCCCCCTTTCACTCCTTATAATACTTACCGCCCTCTAGTTTTCTCATTCGACGACATAAGTTTCTTTCATGTATTTGTAGCATTAGAGAATCAATAACTACAATTTGCGTGGTTGCATAGCACATAAATATATAAAAAAATTATGTGGAGTCGATCTAAGTGAGTATATATTTCAATAGGATTCAAGCATTACAAAAAGCAACATTACAATATTATATTGTAATTTAGAGGTATAGCAGCGTCTGTGAACTCTAACATGTCACACTTATTAGAGAATATATAGGTACCCAAGCCCGCTAAAGATGTGGGTATTAGAGCATATATGCTAGTCTAGGTTTTGCTATTATAAATAACTTGGTCTCTCCTTTCAAAAAATTGTTCAAAAAAATGTACGGGTTCCATACTTCATCATTTCTCATATAATTTTGTTTTGGATACTAATTGAAACGTTCGATAAAAACAGATAAAAAAAGATTAAACCGATTTGGGTTGTCACGTATTCAACCCGATCGGTTTCAACGGGTCAACGGTATCGGTTTCATCTTTTAATGGGTGTACGTGAATAAATTATTGTACCTCTCACTATGTTTTCAACATTCTAACTTTCAACATTTTTCACTTTTTCCACTTTGACCATTTTTCCATTTTATATAGTATAAATTTGACACAATCACATCTCATCTTTATAACCCATGATTCAATCCCAACAACACCAACTCTTAAGTCACACTTATTAGAGAATATATAGGCCCAAGCCCGGTTTGTGGGTTTAGGGCATCTAGGGTTTTGCTATCCACGAGTTTCATTGTCTTACATGGTATCAGGTCTAATCGGTCCTACCTCAAAACCCTAAACCAAACCGACTCACAAAGTTCCGAGGCTCTCTTCAAATCTTAACCCCAATCAAATTGATTCCAGCCGACACAATTGTATCCAAGAAGGAAGGGAAAAAAAACTTTTGATATACCCTTGGTCAAAAGTGACGGCAAGGAACACAATCTGTTGCTTTTAGTATCCCTGGTTGGTGAACAAGTGTTGATCGTCCGCTTCTTATATCGAAAAGAATATTTATTTGCTTCATTTTGATTGGATGCTAGTAAAACATGAAGGATATAAATTGGAGTTAGAATTCAGTCGCTACACAAAGATTTTGAAGATTCGTCTGATTTGTTTTATTATTAAAAAAAAAAAAAAAAAAAAATGTTTAAAGTTTATTGTTTGTTTTTGTTTTATGTCGAATCCAGGGTATTAATTCCCGAGACGACTTTTGTTGGTGTCGAATCTAGGGTTCTTATTCCCGAGACGACTTTTGTTTGTGTCGAATCTAGGGTTCCTATTCCCGAGACGACTGTTTGGGATACTTTGGGTTATCCCGTTTTTTTTGGTTATTGTTTTATTTTGCTTTTTTAATTTTTTACTCCAGTTCGAGCTTTCGCGATTTCGCCCCTCGAACTGCGGGGGAGTATTAGAGAATATATAGGCCCAAGCCCGGTTTGTGGGTTTAGGGCATCTAGGGTTTTGCTATTATAAATAACGGTGAATAATAAAGTTATACTTACGTGTTTCAAGTATTTATACGTTCGACACGTATACTCGTGTTTATCGTGTGTGCCCCCATCGGCTCATACACTTCTAGTCGTTTACGTGTGTTTTAACTCCCACAAACCAACATGTGTGTGTGTGTGTGTATATATATATATATATATATATATATATATATATATATATATATATATATATATATATATATATCATATCTAAATGTTATGCTATATAAGACGGGAAAAATGGGTATGTGGTTGTTAGGTATTTAAACTTATGTGTAGAACCTTTACACATTGCGTCGTTCTTAATAAAGGATAACATACTCACTTCTTGTGATGTAGGTTGTTGGGAATTATATTTTGTAAAACAGATTTAAGTATGTTTAAGTCTGTTTCATATTAATTCTGGTAGTTTTAATAGTTAATTCTGGTAGACCAGAATTAAGTCTGTTGGTAGTTAAGTCTGCCAGTACTAATGATGTTAAGTCTGGCAGAACAAATAGTCGATAGTTAAGTCTGTTTATGAATAGTTTGTTAGAATAATATTAGGAATAGATATGTACGTGTAGAGATATCTTAGGAAAATATATCTTTACCCTTCTACAAGTTTGTTAGTATATTAGGGTTTCCTTGGTGTATAAAAGGATCCCTAAGGTATTAAGTTAAGGTACGAGTTGTAAGCATTAGCCTTTGAGCAAAGTAATAGAAAATACAAAGTTAGTTATTATTGTGTTCTTCATACTTTGTGTGTTAAGATTCTGCATTAACACATTAAGCTTTTGCAAAGAGTTCTTCATATAGTAATTTGGATTTATTCAAGTTTACTATTAGTCATTAAAGGCTACTTGAATCCATAAACTTTTGGACATACAAGTGGTATCAGAGGCTGTTGAAGGACTCTGAATTGAAGAAATAAAACTCACCAACAATACTCATCTCACTCAAAAATCCTAAAGAATGTCTCTTCATGATGACTTCTCAAATCATCTTAGTGATGAAAAGGCTACTGACCATGAAACTGAAGCATCAGAAGCAGGATCTAAGAAACAGAAACAAAAACAACAACAACAACAAATTCCTGCAACAACAACTATCTTCAACCTCAAACTTCCTATTCTAAAAAAGGAAGAGTACGACATCTGGGCCAAAGAGATGGAACATTATCTGAAATATGTAGATAATGAGGTCTGGAAAGTGATCCAGAACAGGAATTCAAAGAAGAGAATTTCCAAAGGTAAAGATGGTATAGTCAGGATCCTTTCGTCAATCTCTGCTGCAGATATACTTGCTGTAGAGAACGAAAGAAAGGAAAGAACTCTCTTATTGATGTCCATACCAAAGGAATATCTCAGAAGGTTCCACAGTATGGATGATGCTAAGGAGATATGGGAGGCTATTAGAACCAGATTTGGAGGAAATTTTAACTCCAAGAAAATGCAAAAAGTTGTTTATAAACAACAGTTTGAAGCGTTTACCATTAGCAGTGTTGAAGTCCTGGAGAAAGGCTATGACAGATTCCAACAACTTCTTTCATAGTTAGAAGCACATGGATCTGAAGTGTCTAATGAAGATGCAAATATGAAGTTTCTCAGATCATTGCCCAATGAATGGTCAAATCTAGAAATGATCATAAGAACTAAAGAAGATATTGACACTCTGTCAATAGATGACTTGTATAATAATCTTAGAGTTTATGAACAAGACATCAAGGGAAATTCAAATGATTCTTCAAGTGACAACAATGTGGCTTTTGTCTCTCAAGGCAAGAGTACTAAAACCAAAGTTAAGTCTGGTAGTGGTTTTAGTTCTGGTAGCTATACAGTTTCTTCTGGTGTAAAGGAAAAGGATGGGGCTGCTGGTTTTTTGATAAAATCATCTACTCACTGTTTTCTAATCAATCTGAAAATATTCTAAATGAAGACTTGGATCAGATTGAAGATGAGGAGATGGAGTAAATGGATATAAACTCGCAGTGTGCCATGATTGCCTTAAGGATGAAGAAATTCTTCAAGAAGACCGGTAGGCAAGTCCGTTTTGACGGAAAGAGACCAGTAGGATTTGACAAGTCAAAGCTTAAGTGCTACAGGTGTCAAGAAAGGGGTCACTTTGCTAAGGAATATACAGTAAAGGAGGCCAATGAAGAAAAGAAGAGGGATTCTTCTATCCTAGGCATGCTGAGAAGGAAGATAAGAGTCAGATGGGATTCATAACTTTGGAAGCTAGTGTGATTAACTGGGGAGAGCATCTTACTGAGGGAACCGAGGTCAATCATGCTCTCATGGCCATAAGCTCCAGCAGTGAGGTAACTTTATGCTCAAAACTTTGTAATGATTTATACAATAAACTGCAATCTCTTTGTGATGAACAGATGGGTCAATTAGGTGATCAAGAAGTTAAATTACTTGCTTATGAAAATGCTGTTAAAACATTAGAAAAACAAGTAAATACTCTTCAAAAACAAAAAGCATCTCTTAATGAAAAGCTTACTTTACAAGGTAATGAAATATTTGAAAAAGATGAGAAGCTTAGAAAATATAGAAGAATAGGAATGCAAGCAGTTAAAGATAAAGAAGAGTTGCAAAAGATATTTGACTCATGGCAAAATGGTGGTAAAAATCCGTGGAGATTAATTAATTCAGGCATGAGCTTAACAAGCAAAATTGGCTTTGGGTATGAGATAAAATCAGATAAAGAGGTTTTAGGATATGCAGAAGAGATGAAAGAAAATGTTTTTGTTAATTCAAAAAGTGATTTTGAAGGAAGACCTGTATATCATAGATTTTCAAAAACAAACAATTACAAAGGTGTTCCACCACCAATTGATGATGATTATACTCCTAAACCTGAAAAATAATATGATGAGTCCTTATTTGACTATAGCAAATGGAAGAACCCTGAGACTCTTGCTTCTCAAGACTATTCCATTGAATTTACTAACTGTCAATCCAATGACAATAAAGTATTATGTGTGAAAAGTTCTGAAACCAGTGTCTCAAAAGATAAGACAAGTGAGTACTCTTTCTGTCAATCCAATGATAGTGAAGGACCCTCTGGAAGTATCTCTGAATGTTCTCTAGAACTTAAGTCTGACCCATAAAGATTACTAAGCCAATTTCAATAGGTAAACCTTATGTGCCCAAATCACAACAAGTTGATCCTATCATTTTTGTGTGTAAACCAGAAACAGTTAAACCTAGTTGTGTCCAAACTCCTAGGCAACAGACTAAACTTGAGACACCTAAGATTAACAGAAAAGACTGGAATGGGTTAATGCAGAGAGAGTTTGGGATGGATACTCTTTCACTAAAATAGTTGTTTTGTATGTGGAAGCCTAAGTCATTTAATTAGAGACTGTGAATATCATGAGAAAAGAATGGCTAAGGAGGCTGAGTTAAGAAAGAAAACGGTTGCACACATTGAAAATATTTTTGTCAAACCAGTGCGGAATAATGTCAACAGGATTAACCATGCTAATAAGTTTGTTACTAGACCAGTACCTGTTAATACTTGTAGTACTTATGTTAATTCTGTTAGACCAAGGATGGGTACTGGTGTACAAGTTAGTTATGGTAGGCAAAACTTTAATACTGGTAATATGTTTAGAGTTAATACTGGTCATGTTAAGTCTAGCCAAGCTAAAGTTAATTATGGGTATATGAATGCTAAATCAAAACCTACCAGTCCTTCACCCAGTCCCAAGTTTAGAAAAACACAGGTGAACCAGTTTAATCAAAGACTTCATTATGGTTCTCACCCACCTGTAAAAAGACCAATGACTCAAAATGCAGCTCAAATGTTTCAATCTTATGCTGCAAGGGGTAACTGGGGGACTGCTGTTAAGCCCTTGGCAGGTTATACTTGGAGACAGACCAAACCAACCTTCAAGTATAATGGTGTACCAGTTTCTTTTAATGCTGAAAAATTTAAAGTTCCACAAGGCAGACCCAAGCCTCTACAGGCTTGGGTCCCTAAGAGAAACTAATTTCTCTTTTTTGTGCAAGAACATCCTTATTTGAACATGGGAGATAGAGGAATCTTTGATAGTGGATGTTCTGAGCATATGACTGGTAACAAGGACTACTTGGAGGAGTTTGAGGGAGTCCAAGGACTTTTTGTTACCTTTGGAGGCAGCATAGATTAACCTATGCATAGTTAGATTTTTATGAAAGTGTTATGAACAACTGTGTGTTGATGTGATTTGGTGGTTTTGTGAACACCTTTTGATTTCTGTGTTTGCTACAATACCTTTGGTGGGCTTGAAAATTTTTATTTGGTTTCTTTATGAATTAATTCTAGTGGTTTTTGAATTAATTCTGCTTTTAAGTCCTACATATTGTATTTCTATTGGTTTTAGACTAATTTTTCACGAAAATGCAATATCTATCAAAGATAGGGGAGGTATGAAAGTTATACTGATGGAAGTGCTACTATTCAGAGTTAAACTGGTGATGTCACACTTAAGTCATTTTGACTATTTTAAGTCTGGTAGTTCAAAAATATTACCGTTAGTGTTAGTCGAGGGAAAATCCATTTTTACTGTATAAATAGTACCGTTACCTACTCTTAGGCGGTAAGAAGTATATATATGGATACTTTTTAGCAAAATATATATTTATCCATTATTTACTTTCTTTAAGATCTTTAAAAGTTCAAATCTTTTCTCTCGATAAAGTCTGTTTCACCAGCATTAACCCTATATTGCGCCGCACTACCAGTACTTAAAATTTACCACACTCATGGCTCAATTCAAGTTTAATGACAAGCACAACCAAGTAGGCATCCTTAAGAAACTGAATGAAAGCACAGGTTTCGAGAAAATTATGGATTTCTTGAAGGGATTTCATATTCGGTATGCACTTACACATAATCCAATTATTTATATCTCTGCCATCAAGCAGTTTTGGCAGTCAGCAACTGTCATCACTCTTGATGATGGAACTATTGCTTTAAAAACAACCATTGATACTTTGGATTATACAATTGCTGAGGAATCAGTCACAAGTTATCTTCAATTGGCTGATGCCTCAGGAATTTCTATGCTTTCAAATGATGAACTTTTCCATGGACTTCAAAATATTGAATATCCTACTTATGGCTCTTTTACTTTCTGGAAAAGTCACTTTACAACTCAATGGCGTTTCCTTTGTATCATCTCTTGCATTGCTTGAGCTTTAAAAGTGGTGGATGAGATCAATTTGGAAGCACTATTGCTTCTGCATTGGTCTGTCTATCCACTAGTAGACTCTTCAATTTTTCAAAAATAATTTTTGATGCCATGGTTGCAAATTCAAATAAAGAGAAAAAGTTTTTGATGTATCCTAGTTTTTTGCAAATAATTCTTAATGTTGAAACAGCAAACAAGCAACAATACATTGCGTAGCTATTACCCAAAAAGATTTTTACAAATTTGAAAAGAAGCTTTGAAGGGGTTGACAGGCGTTTGCTGCCTGCTATGTTGTCTGGTGTTACTAACCCTGTAGGTACATATGTTTATGTTGAGTCTGAGGCACAAGAACAACCACAAGAACCTGCACAGAGGGTACCCACTCTATCACCACAAAGGACACCCACACCATCGCCCCAGAGGACATTTACATCACCATTACTACAAAGAACACCTACTCCACCTTCCCCACCTATATATGAGGAAGAATCCCCTGAAATTCCTCAATCAAAACCTCCAACACCCACTGCATCTGATCCAGCTCATCTATCTCAAGAGGAGCTCATCAATTTAGTTCCCCAACTTCTGACTAGTGTAGAGAAATTGGAGAAGGATCTACATAGGTCAATTAAAGCTCAAGCTGATACTGTAATCAGATTGGTTTAGAAAGTCAAGAAGTTGGAAGCAAAATTCAAAACCAAGGGAATAGAGATCACTGATTCTGAAGGGGAAGAAAATTCTCCCAAACAGGGGAGGAATATGGAGGAAGATGGGGGATCAGAGTTCAGAACACCAAAGAAATCTTCTGAGGAGACTATCAGTCCTCAAGGTAGTGAAGCAGCTGAAATCTTAGCCAAGAGTTTAAGTCAGAAGAAAAGAAAATCAGAAAAAGAGGCTACATGTTCTGAGGTTAGGTCTGGTGATTCTGCAATTAATTCTGGTGATGAATTTGAAGTTAAATCTGGCAATGTTGAAGTTAAGTCTGCCAGTGATACTGTTAAGTCTGGTGAAGAAGTTCCTCAAAGAGAAGGCAAGGGAATATTGCAAGATTCTTCTAAGCCCAAGAGGACCAAGAGACAGATAAGAGAAGATGAAGCAAGCATGGCAGAGATTGCCAGGATTAAAGCTGAGAAAGATGCTGCTGCAACCAAGCTTGAAAGACAACAAATGGATGATGAGTTTTTGGCTAGAACTTTGCAGCAACCTCTTGAATTGACTGAGGAGCAGAAGAAGAGACAGGCTGAGGTTTTGGAGTCTGCTAAATATTATACTGATGAGGATTGGGATACCATCAGAGCTAGGCTTGAGGTAAACAGGGAAATTCTACCAGACATTGGAGCTGAAGATTTTGCAAGAAAAATGGTAGATATGATTAATGAAAAGAAAAAGCAGCTAAGAGAACAAAGATACAGGGAAAGGAAAAATAAGCTTCTGACTAAAGGAGAACAAAGAGAATACACGATAAACTTCATCAAGAGTCAAGGTCATCCTAGCTGGAAGATTACTCAACTAAGAAAGATAAAGTCTGATGAGCTCAAAGCTGAGTTTGAAAAGGTAGTAGATCATGTGAAAAGGTTTGTTCCCATGGATTCTGAACTGGAGGCTTCTAAGGTTAAAAGAAAAGGGTTTAACCTTCAATCTGAAAAAGCTAAAAGGCAGAGAACTGAAGAAGTAGCTGAAGCTGAAAAGATTGATGATAAGCCTAGTATGGTGAAGAAGGAGGAAGAAGCTGAAGTCAAAAAGCCTATCATCAAGTGGACTAGAAGGAATCTCAGGGAAAGAAGCCCACTAAGAAAGACAAGTCTGGAATGAAGAAGGAAGTAGAGGATTGTATGGAGGACAAGGTTGAAGAACCCCCGTCTGACGAATTTACCATGTGTTCTATTCCAGAAGGCTCAGTTTCTCCAGCAAAAATAACAAAGATTCAAATTATTAAAACTGGAAAGAGAGTTGCTTATCAGGTAATTAGGGAAGATTATACTGTTATTGTATATATCAATTTTCCTATTATGTTGTTTGATCTCTCCAGTGATGATCTGAAGAATTTGTACACTTTAATAATGGAAAAGCATGGTGATGAAGCACGCAAAGAGGAGTTTGAGAAAGTTCTTTGGGGAGACCTTAAGACAATGTTTGAGTCACCTGATGAATCAAATGAGATGTGGAAGCAGGCAAGTCAAGAACAAATAATTAGATGGAGGTACTTTCATGCATGTCAGGTTCACAGCCTTGAGTTAGAATATCTAATTGTTTATATGTTAACTGAAGTGGACTATCCACTTTCAGGTAAGACTTGCAGGGACATGCTTGATAAGAAGCTTTTAGTTGAAGTAAAAGATAATGCATGTTTTCAGCTTTTGAAACAAATTGAATCAAAAGCTCAACAGCAATAAATTTTAAATGTGTTTGAAAGAATTTTCTTAAGCTGTTGAGTATAGTATTTGTAAGTTGAAAAATGTAATAAATGGATTTTGAGGGGTTTCACTTGGTGAAAGTATTTTGTACTGTCACAAGAAATGGTTATCGGTTCACCATGTCTAACCAACACAAGAACTGACTAATCCATGAGCAAACGGCTCTGGTAAAGATATCTCAAATCCGTTTATGGCTGACAATTTGCCAAAAATTGTATGGTGCTCAACTTACCATATCTGTGTGGATGAAGAGTTAACTAGCCCACAAGATCATGGCTTATGGTAAAGGCAGTGGAAAACCATGACTAGTCCAAAAGGGTACAACTTTTGGCAAAGACTAATCAAATCTGTTGATAGCTGCTGGTTTGCTAAAAATAAGATGGTTATCAATGTACCATGGTCTTATACACCAAAACATTGGCTACTCCAATAGTAATGGCTAATTGGTAAAGAGACATCAAATCCATTAAAATTTTCTATGATTCACCTCTCACAGGAGTTCACACAACTGGAAGTGATGAGAATAGTATGAAACTTTTATGTTTTGATGTACAAATAGTCACAGATGCTGAAAAGGACATGGAGTGCTAATGAATTGCTGATCCAATGCTGCACAGAACACATAAGGAGGAAATTTTGAAGATGCAGCTGAACAATAATTCCAAGATCCTCAAGAAAGACAAAAGAACTTAAAGTTCACAAGTGAAGATCAAGTTAGGGGAGGATTGTTGGGAATTATATTTTGTAAAACAGATTTAAGTACGTTTAAGTCTGTTTAGTGTTAATTCTGGTTGTTTTAATAGTTAAGTCTGGTTGACCAGAATTAAGTCTGTTGGTAGTTAAGTCTGCCAGTACTAATGATGTTAAGTCTGGCAGAACAAATAGTCGATAGTTAAGTCTGTTTATGAATGGTTTATTAGAATAATATTAGGAATATATATGTACGCGTAGAGATATCTTAGGAAAATATATTTTTACCTTTCTACAAGTTTGTTAGTCTATTAGGGTTTCCTTGGTGTATAAAAGGATCCCTAAGGTATTAGGTTAAGGTACGAGTTGTAAGCATTAGCCTTTGAGCAAATTAATAGAAAATACAAAGTTAGTTATTATTGTGTTTTTCATACTTTGTGTGTTAAGATTTCTCATTAACACATTAAGCTTTTGCGAAGAGTTCTTCATATAGTAATTTGGATTTATTCAAGTTTACTATTAGTCTTTAAAGGGTACTTGGATTCATAAACTTTACGACCTACATAGGTTTCTTTTCTTATTAGACTCGATTTTCTTATTACCTTATTCTAATTGTTCAATCACTATCTTTATTCTCTATTGAATTGATTTTGAAATCGATTATCACATCTACCATGACACTCCAAATTTGTATAATCAAATTCAACATGCTCATTCACTTTGAAATATATCTGGAAAATTATAAAGTCCGGGAAACATTCATCGCATTTATTAATGTCTTATATGTAGCCTTTAGGGTTACGTTTAACATTTTCCTTGTATAAAATATTACAAACTCACTTCTTTTGAATCGTTTTTATTGTCACCATAACATATCCAATAGTTTCATACAATGTCAAAACTAAACACGTTGGACCCATTTGCTATATATTTATAATGACAAAAAATTGAGTACTATATATATAACTTTTTTCACTAAATACTTTAAACCAACTCATATTAGTTTTGTAAAATGACAAGAAAAACAAAAAAGAGAACTCAAATCAATTTGTCGCGCACAAAATACCGCCATAAAGATACATTGCTCTACCATGATGACATTGCTCACTTCTTTTGAATCGTTTTTATTGTCACCATAACATATCCAATAGTTTCATACAATGTCAAAACTAAACACGTTGGACCCATTTGCTACATATTTATAATGACAAAAAATTGAGTACTATATATATAACTTTTTTCACTAAATACTTTAAACCAACTCATATTAGTTTTGTAAAATGACAAGAAAAACAAAAAAGAGAACTCAAATCAATTTGTCGCGCACAAAATACCGCCATAAAGATACATTGCTCTACCATGATGGCATGCCTGCTGCGACAATTTGATATTAATCCCAATTTGTACAAAGATACAAATCCCACAATATAAACAAGCAAAATATCTATTTATCGGCCGATGTGGGACACTAAGCTTAAAAAAAAGAGAGAACTCAAATCAATTTATCACATATAGCATAGCATGTCATGTTATACATTACTCTACCATAAAGTCACCATAACATATCCAATAGTTTCATACAATGTCAAAACTAAACACGTTGGACCCAATTTGCTATATATTTATAATGACAAAAAATTGAGTACTATATATATAATTTTTTTCACTAAATACTTTAAACCAACTCATATTAGTTTTGTAAAATGACAAGAAAAACAAAAAAGAGAAAAATCAATTTGTCGCGCACAGAATACCAAAATAAAGATACATTGCTCTACCATGATGGCATGCCTGCTGAGACAATTTGATATTAATCCCAATTTGTACAAAGATACAAATCCCACAATATAAACAAGCAAAATATCTATTTATCGGCCGATGTGGGACACTAAGCTTAAAAAAAAGAGAGAACTCAAATCAATTTATCACATATAGCATAGCATGTCATGTTATACATTACTCTACCATAAAGGCATGCCATCTGTGATAACTTATTACTCCCAATTTGTATAAGTTGTATACATCACATAATATAAACAAGCAAAATTTCTATTTATTGACCGATGTGGGTACATGAAGAGTCCCTTAATAAAGAAAATATAGCATGAATAGCATGGTTCTAAAAGGTGCGCTATGGCGGTGCAAAGGCCTCGCAAAAGCATGAAACTTGCTCATGCCGTCACGCTACGCCTTATGCCACATCTTTTTGTAAGCTTAATATATACGAAATATGATTTGAATAAATAAATATTTTCATATTTTGTGCCGCCTTATACCACGCCTTATAAACACAAAAGCTTCACCTTAGCCGCTAAGACATGAGGCTTGGTCATGCCGCCACACCACACATCGTGCTATTTATAACCTTGATGAATAGTCTTAAAGATCATTTCCATCATTAGTTACGAATTAACAGATTGATTAGCAAGCACAAGATGACCAACACTAAACACCACCACATTCATCAAATTCCCATATTTTTAACATACTATGCAAGTTGCCATTGACCACCTAGATTTCCCTCTTTGACTCAATATAATGGAATCAACCACCTTCCAGACCACCGGCTGCCATCTCCTCCACCGCCACAACAACCTTCTCAAAACATGCCCGACCCACAAAATCAAGATATCTTACTATCAACTCCACCACTGGTTGTGCCATCTTTTACGTATTTTACAAAGCCAAGAACTTAAACAACCTTTCACTATCACAAGCCCCACTTCTCATTTGGCTTCAATGTGGCCCAGAGTGTTCATCCATGAATGGAAACTTCTTCGAACTAGGCCCGTATCTTTTTACGTCTTTTTTGAAGCATAATGTGGAACATCTTACACTTATAAAGAATCCGAGTTTGGGAATAGGCTGTTTGGTCTTTTATTTCTTGATAATCCTATTGGAACTGGTTTTAGCATTGCTTGACGTATGAAGAGATCCCATGTGATTAGGAAAATGTAGCTAAAAATTTATCTATTGCGATCAAGAAGTCATCTTGCATGATATGTTCAAAAACATAGAAATTT
Organism: Chrysanthemum makinoi; assembly: GCA_910596185.1. Classification (NCBI taxonomy): domain Eukaryota; kingdom Viridiplantae; phylum Streptophyta; class Magnoliopsida; order Asterales; family Asteraceae; genus Chrysanthemum; species Chrysanthemum makinoi. The sequence continues at coordinate 322,839,257 of OU343225.1, forward strand.
GATGAATGCGGTGGTGTTTGGGGCTGGTCATGTTGTGCCTGCTGATCAGTCTGGTCATCAAGTTTCACCAGCAATGTATGTTAACTGTAGCCATGCACAAGATCAGCTTAAAACAAGCATTCTTTTCGGTTTTAATTTCTTTGAATAAGTCTTGTTATAAGAATTGGAAATGTGTTAATTTCGTTATATTAGGGACTATTCTTCTATTCATGTTATAAAAATGTTAATTAAGAGACTCTTTAGCTTTTGTTTTAAGCATTTAGTCCCACACTGGGCAAAGAAAATACATTCTGCTCTTTATATTCTTTGATTTTTGTAGCTCATTCGAGTTTTGAGAAGTATCATGTTGTTGCGTTTGGTATCACTTTGGTTGAGCAAAATATCAAAGCAACAACATAATGTTAATCTTAATTTATTTGAACCATATACATTACTGTATATAAGCATGCAAATCTTCTGTACTTTACCGATGCGGGATTGAAACTTCAAAGCAACACATTTTAGTCATTTGTCTTTTTTTAAAAAGCTCTTTTATAGTAATTACAGGAATAGTCTTAAAAGATTATTGTGTTTGTTCCTCGTACATGAATGTGACGATTGAAACCTTCTCAATTAGGTCTCCATTTACCTATAATAAAGCGTTGCCTAAATTGCAGTTTATTGTTTTTATTTTTTTGTGGTTATTTCATGCATCAGTTTTGTAGATGATTACGATGTACTATCATGTCTACTAAGATAAGTTTTTCTTTGTATCGTTCTTGTGACTCCTTATCTTCTTAGTCTCTAAACTGTTGTTTGTTTAGTTTATCGACAATAGATCTTATGTTACTATTGAACATCAAAATCCCATTCCGACTAATCTATCATATGCTTACGTCATATATTCGAATTGAGTTTGTAATACAGTCGCAGTTGATCGCACTCTTCGTTTTTGCTTCGAAACTATCTTCGAGATGAAAAAGGATACATTTGGTACCTTATGTCTAGTTTTAGATGCTACAAACGTGGTTGTAGTTAGGCGTCAGGCTTAAAACAAACAAAACATTTATATTTAATATATTAAAGTACACTATTTTAGGGGGTAATCCTGACATTTAGAAAAAAATCATAGTTTTAGCAATATGCCACAAAAAATAAGTCAAGTTGGAACCGATTGTTATCTTAAATTACAAAAATGCAAATTTCCCTAAAAATTATTCATATATTACCCATGAGTTGAATTCAACATAAACCAATATTTTTTAAGTACCCAACGAATCAATCGAGTTCATCTACTCTTTTTTTTTTTTTTTTTTTTTTTTTATCAAAGTTGAACAAAAAAAAAACAAAAAAACTAAAACAATTTCCAAATTTTTTCTGAAAATAAAATATTTTGCAAACGGTAAATTGTTAAACGACAAAAAATACGCCATCACGACGATTTTTTCTTTTTTATCTTTTAGTAGACGAGCACTTCGATATACTTTCAATGATTTTTTATGGAGTTTTGTTTTAGTGTTAAATTTTGCATCTGAAAAAATTACATACGATTTGTATGTAGGAATCACGTGTGATTTCACAAATCACATTTTATCACATAAAATCACATGTGATTCTAAGATAACAAATCACATGTAATTTTTTTTTGGACGTAAATTTTAACACGCACAAAAGTAGTCGAAAAAAAAGGTTCATCAAAGTTATATAGAAGTGTCCCTCTATAGAAAAGATTATCCACTTATCGTCGTGATAGTATGATTCTTGTCGCGTAAAAAATTAATGTTTTGTAAGATATTTGATTTTTTTAAATCATTATGAAAGTGGTTATTGAGCCTTTAGAGAATTTGTGATCAACATTGAATTTTTCTCTATCACCCATTAGCTAATAATAAAACCAAACAAAACATACAACATATCCAACCAGTTCAAGCAATGTCATATTTAAATATTTTAACCTATTACTTAACTCGCTAAACTCTATAAAATTACCAAAAAGTTAAAAACTCATGCAAACTTTCAAAATTAAAAATTTGAACCTAATGCTCGACTCGCTAAATTTTGTTAAATGACAAAAAAATGAGTAAGAATTCATCGCTAAGTTTTGTTAAATGACAAAAAAAAAGTAAGAATTCATACATTTATGGGGGGTTGAAACAATGAATTACTATATTTCCATATCGAAACAATGTATCAAATGCAACAACATAGCAATCATCTTAACTTGTATGAGAAATAAGCATCACAGAATATAAACAAGCAAAATTTCCATTCTTTACCCAATGTGGGATTGAAAGCTGTAAATAAAAGCTAAAAGAGTCAATAAAACCAATAGCTGGTCCGTGAGAAGACCATTTCCAATTTTTATGACATGATTTATTTAAAGAAATAAACACCAAAAAAAACTATATTTGTTCTATATGATAGTTTGGTATAAGAAGAAATGGTGTTCACTTCATGTTAAAAAAACGTTTCACATGAATGGTGTGGATTATAGAGACAATGTGTCAATAGCACACCAGACCAAAATATATATCAATGAGAAATTAAGTTGGAATATGTTTATCTATCAATTTACTGTCTAATCTATCATAAGGTGGATGGGAAATCCAAGTTTAGAACTGTAGTAATAGCTTTATTTTTAAAACTATAATTTTAAAATAAATGACTATATTTAGTGTTATTTACTCATTGCAATTGTCAAGCTAACATTTTGATGCTATAACAACATCCACTATGGTGGACATTAATGAAAAGGTTTAGAAAATTGACATGTCATTAATTTAAAAAAATCTTTATGAACTATAAACCTGTTTCTATTATAAATAAACTAAAGAAACTCCAAATACTAATAAGAAGTACCAAAAACAACTAGCTTAAAATGAAGCACACTTTAAAATGAGGTAATTAATAAGAAGTAAGAATACCAAAATTCCGATAGTCAAGTGGAAAATATTCGGCTCATAATGAGGCATACCAAATCACATTGCTAAATTTTAACAAACACACCATTTCTCTTAACTGCCATGATCACAAACTAAATATTTTTTGGAGTCAAATGAGAAATAAAATTAAAGTGAGAATTGCGAGATGAAACCACAGTCGCACATTTCAGATGCACCTAAAGAAATAGATACATCTCCCCTTAAATTTCTCCTTCTCATTTGAAATGTATCTCATTATTCTTAATTCAATTTCTCTTCTTACTAGATTTCTTCCCATATTTTTTGACATATTGCTCAACTCAATAAATTTTGCAGAATGGCAAAAAAAAATTGAGAGCTCATTTAAATTCGTTGCTCACGAAATCACATTTTGATATTAGTCTCTACCAAAATAAGATATGAGCAGGAGCAACATAATATACTAATTTCAATTACGAAAGTCACATAAATTACAGGATATAAATAAGCAAGATTTCTTCTCAAGACCCAATGTGGGACAAAAAACTAAAAACAAATTTTTCTTAACTACCCATCATCACATATGGTTGATATTAAGAAGAAAGTTAGTCCTTATTTATATCAGTTCAAGCAGCAATTTCCAAATTTTTCTAAAGCATACAAGTCTACACTATTCAAGTAGTATAATGTTATTAAAAGTTACAGCTCTTTACTCATAAATAATGCTACCAAGTTCCTACATTCATGAGACCTACACAAAGTAAATTTAGAAACATAACTTTTTATCTATACACAATGCTACCAAGTTTCTATACACTTCAAATCTTCACCACTACAGATGACTTACATTGCGGGTCAAAGTCTGAATCATCTTTTCATTCCAAACAAAGCAATCTTCAATCTTCATAGCTTGCGAATTAACATACTGATCAACAGGCCGGCACAAGATGACCAACACCAAACACTACAACATTCACTAAATTCACAGATTTTCGAACATAGCCTGCTAGTTGACCATTTACCACCTCACAATATACTCTACACTCATATTTCCCGCACACCTTATGAAAGATTGTACCGTAAATTGATAGATAAACATATTTCAACTTACTCGAGCAATGAGTCTTCCTGATAGCAGTTGATAAACATTTTGGTATGTTGTGATATCAACACACGTGATCTCTACAATCCACAATCATTCATCTTAAATGTTTTTTCACATGAAGCAAACAAAGTTTCTTCTCATACACATTTATCGGCATTGAACAATTTTACTTTTTATTTCTATAGTAAGTCATGTTATGAAAATTGGAAATGATATCTTAGGGACTATTCAAGTATAAATGAGATGTACATAGCGGCCCTTCGCAGTGGATTAACAAATATTCATTTTTTTTTTTTTTTAAATAAATGACGTGGATTTTTATATCATTCAAAGAAAGGAAAAAAATCTTCATTTTCCAAAAATGTCTAGTTAGAAAAGAAAAAAAAAAAAGAAAAAAGATAAAAACATTCAAAGTAAAGAAAAAATAAATAAACTACAAAAGTTAAAGCATACAAAATTTTAGGGTGCACTTAGTTCAAAATGAGAAATGGGAAAATGAAAGGCAAAGAGAATGTAAATGAATGAAATGAAGATTATCATTATCTTTGATAATGCTTGGTTTAAGAAAAACACATTAACCTCCAAAGTGGTGGTGGTGGTGGCGGCTAGTGGTGACTGGTGGTGGTGGCTACTGTTGATGGTGGGTAATCATTACTATACCTCCCAATTTATTAGGTAATGCTTCATTACCCAATACTAAACAATGATTGCATTCTCTATTCTTAATTACTTTTCTCATTCTCCATCCCCCATTACCCCCAACGAAGCACCCCCTTAGATTAATACAAAAAAGAAAGAATTTTTTGACTACCACATGGCTCGAACCTGAGACAAGAGATGAATTTAATATTTAGACGGTGTCATTGACTTCCACTGATGTATATATATAACGATTATTATTTTGTAGATTTTTGTTAGAGAAAACATTTGATTTTGTTTAACTGATATTTTGTTGAGTTCGATTTATTGTTGAAATTTAATTATTGATATCATATTTCAAATAATCTGCATGTTTAAGAGCACGTAATGAACTTTGATGAAATTAAAAGATAAGTATTAAAAACTGCGTTTTTAGATATCCTTATTCAAACCTTAAATAGGAATTGCACGAGTCATTTTTATATGTACAATCTCATATATTTATTTTTATATCAGAGTAACCCGTGCTTACATCTTGATATTTATATTCTCGTTAATAACAATTTTAGCCGTATTTGATAACATGAGTCGTTCTCGAACGCAAATAGTAAAAACTAAATAAACTTTATCGAATATCCTCACTTAAACTCATAAAATGAAATAACATAGGTTGTTCGTATATGTAAAATCTCGCATGTTCATTTAAATATCACAATAACTCGTGTTTTTATTTTGATTTTTATAATCTCGTGCAAATACACGAATAATCTATAATGATAATAATATGAATAAATAACAACGTACATGTTGTTTTTAGAAAATATAAAGTCTTGGGTATTTATATAATTTATAAAGTTATTAGCAAAAATGAAAACTGATAAGTTTACATTTACACATAACAATATATTTCAAATTCAGCAATTAAAGTATTATTAATTACTCTTCTTTAGTTCCTTAACAAAATCGACAAATGCGTTTTTATACATATATTTATTGTGCCGGATAGAATTTAGATGAGTTTGACCATATACACGCTAATTCTGACTTTTATCAGCTAATACATTAACTCGATTTTGCAATTAAGTTCTTTTATTGGTCAATAAAATAGTTGATTGCTACAAAACATTTTCTTTTTATTAAATAAAATACATGTTTATCTAAATATTAGATGACTAAATATTGACTTTGTCCTTAAGCTTTGTTTCTAGATTTTAATCCCACATTGAATACAGAAACGAAATTTTGCTTATTTATATGTCATTATGTATTTTTTTTTTTTTTTTTTTATGTCATTATGTATTTGACTCGTACAAGTTAGATTAGTAGTATGTATACGCAATTGGATCTCAATTCGGTGGGGCAAAAATATCGAAGCGACATTTGGATTGGCATATATGTATATAATTTCTTAAATTCTTTTGTTATTTTACAAACTTTTACTCTTTACGTCCCAAAATTCAAAATTTAAGTTCTGACTTTATAAAAGCTTTGACCTCAAATATTTTTATTTATATTATACAATACTTATAATATAAGCTTTCACCTCAAATATATTTATTTATATTATACAATACTTGATGCAAATTATATAAATGGATTGAGTTTTAAATGTATTTTTCATTGATATAATTTTATCAGGTATTATATAATACAAAAAAAAAAAATTAAAGTCAAAGTTTGATCCACAAAGTTAAACCGGACTTATATTTTGAGACGGAGGTAGTACCGTTAAGCTATAGGTTTAAAATTTTACTTTTGAAAGGTTAGTGAGTTAAGTAATGTCCAAAATGTTAGTATCATGTAATATTGTTAGGCCCTTTTCCCTATGTCGGGCTCAAGCCCAAGTTTCTCTAGGGTTTTATGTGTACTTATATGTCTCGGTATGGGACTTTGTAGAATCAATCAATCAGTAATAATCTTACATGGTTTGAGCAAAGCCTAACCTAAAAACCCTACCCAATCGGCCTCTTTCCCTCTCCTTCTCACCTCAGTCAATCCTCTCTCCTCACTGCTCCTCAACCAGATCCATTCTTATCAGTCAATCTATCTCCTTCTCCTATCCATCTTCACCATGACTGTCATTGATCCTCCCCCACAACCCTCCATTCTCCTCTCCGACAAACTAATGGCAATCACCAATCTTAACAACATCATTCCCGTCGAACTCGACGTGGATGAGATGAACTATTCATCATGGGTGTACTTCTTCACCCATTTTTGTCATGATAATCAACCTTTGTTGGACCACCTTGAAACCAAGAGTGGCCAAGATGCACCAAGCACCTCTTCGCCTCGGATCGCGGAGTGGTTGAAAATTGATTCCATTCTCCTTTCTTGGATATTTGTTACGGTCTCTAAAACCCTTCAACAACGGTTAGTTGTTGCAAACCCTAAGCGGCACACGAGGCATGGGATACCCTAGCCACAATCTTTTCCGACAACAAAAGAACCCGTTCCATCGCTTTGAAAGCGGAGTTCACGATCGTTAAAACTTCGATGACATGGGCATTGATGCATACTTTCGAAAAATAGAATCCATCGCAACAATTTTAAATACCCTTGGTTCGCGTATAGACGATGAAGATGTGGTGAATTTTGCTTTGGAAGGGTTGCCCGCAAGGTATGATAACGTGGCCACAATCATTGCTCATCGGGATCCCTTTCCCGATCTCAAAACTGTTAGATCGATGCTCACCACGGAGGAGATGCGTTTGAAGGCTCGTACTCAAGAAACTATGTCCGATTCGACCTCATCCTCACCCATGGTTCTAGTAGCAAATACCGGTTCCTACTCCCGTCGTTCAACTTCATCCACGGAAAAAGTTAACAAGCCGTGTATACATTGGAGCAAGGGTTCATGTCGTTTTGGTGCATCGTGCAGATTCTTGCATAACGGGACGCATGGTATGCATGCTACTGTTAACTCTCAACATTCTATATCACCCAACACATTGTCCTCCAATGATATGCATGCATTACAACAGTTGCTAGTCAAGTTAGGAATTAGTGGGACCAACAGTGGACACCAAAACATACCCACGAACCCCGTTGCATATATGACCGGTCTACACGCACCCACTAGCCCTTCTTTGCATACATGAACCCACACCCATATGGGATGGCAGTCGATCCATACTTTATAACCCTATGGTTCAAAGCGACATCGATTCACCTCCCCGGTTCACGGTCACCATCCACATACCGGTTCAGCAGGCGGTTCACCTACCCGGGTCATCAACAGCAGCAGTCCACCCACCAGGTTCAGCAGTCCACATGTCACGGTCCAGTCCAACAGTCCACGGTTCAGTCCACTCAGGGGGTTCAACAGGCCACGGGTCACTTTGGCTTTGGTACGCCGGTTCATACAACTGGTATTTGTTGAACACAAAGACCTTGATAGATCTTTAAGCACTCGGAGATCGTTAGTGTTGCCTATGTAATCACAAGCAAACTAATAGAAGATCTCTACAACTCGTATTTTGTAGCGGAAATTAAATACAAGTTACAATAACTAAGAACTCTTTGATCCTCTATGGATCTTTTGATTATAGAAACTCTATGTTTCGGATGTTTTACAAGACTTGAAAGACTTTTTCAAAGCTTATCTATTACAAACTATAATGGTTCCTTATATAGGCAAGAAACCTAAAATGGCGTTTACAATGTGCGCTCCTAATACTAACTTAGACCAAGCATGCATCTAGACAAGCATGCAACTAATCATATTGTTTTGTTCATCATATTGTTTATTCCGATTAAGCTCTACATAATCACGGCCAACCTATCTTTAATACGGTGACTTTTACTCTATCTTGAGCTTATCTCTCCTACGTTGCGCACTTTCGTGACAACACAATATTCGCTTTAGCACTTCTGTGAAGTATAACTTCAGCAGAATCCATTCTTCTTCGCAGGATCTCTTCTGAGAATCGAGTTTATCTTAATTCCCAACAATCCTCCCCTAAACTGGAATTTGACAAGGTTAAGTTCGGTTTCGTGATAGATCTGTAAAATTGTTGAGGATTGTGTTGAACATCGGCAACAAAGATTAAAAGAGGAACATCTTGATGATGGTGACTGTGATACGCGGATCTTTGCAGCAACATATGATATCATGTACATCAAAACATATAAGTTTCATTCTATTCTCATCACTTCCAGGTGTGTGAACTCCTGTGAGAGGTGAATCATTGAAATTAATGGGTTTGATGTCTCTTTACCAATAGCCATTACTCTTTGGAGTAGCCACATGTTTGAGTTAGAAAACTATGGTACATTGATAACCATCTGATTTATTGGCAAACCAGCAACCATATAAGCGGATTTGTCTTGTCTTTACGTAGCCGTTTGCTCGGGACTAGTCAATTCTTAGAATTGGTGAATTGAGAACCAAATATGGATTCAGTTGCCTTTACCACATGCCATATACATGTGGGCTAGCCAATTCTTGGATTCCAAAAGGAATAGACCATGGTGAATTGATGACCATACAACTCTCAGCAGTGAAGCATGGGTGGTTGCATACCCTATGATTTTGAGCAAATCATTACAGCTATCAACAGATTTGTTGTGTCTTTACCAAAGCTGTACCCTTTGGACTAGTCAACTCTTTGACATACACAAGGTACATCCGGTGAGTTAAAAACCATCAGTAATTGTACAACAACCAAACCTGCAAAAAAGTTAGTTTTTTTTTTTTTTTTTTTTTTTTTTTTAACTAAGAATAACAAATTATAAAGACTGAAAGTACTAAGTAATAATTTAAAAAAGAAATTTAAAAAGTTAATTTATATTAAATAAACGCTATCACTATATTTAAAAAGATGTGTTTGTGATTTTTTTTTTTTTTTTTATGAAACTATTTTACTTCTTAAAAAAATGAGACAGAAAAAGACAAATAACATAGATAATGTAAACCAAAAGTAACAAAACAAAGTAGTGCAGAGAGTACCAAGTGTCCTGATATGGATGAAGAATAGGCCTATTGCAGTTGTTGGAGTTGAGTTTTGATCAATCCCACAGTGTTAAAGTGGTGTCTTTCATTTCCCACGGGATCGGAGGAATTTCCAACTTCGACTCGATCTTTTCCATAAGTCTTTTAGGCAAAGGATACTTTCTTTCGGACAACATGCATCACAGTGATTCCACCCTTAGTCTCAAGCACATGCACACGAGGGAGAGGATAGAATCTCGGGGATGTAAGCTTCCATCGATGTGAGTTTTCCCAAATGGAAGATGCTTTGCTATTGGGAATGTGGGAGTTTAACAGAACTTGAAGATCTCTGGTAAGAACATCCCGAACCTTGTGGTTCCTTGTTGCAATAATAGGTGGTAACTTGAGTGAGCGAGAAAGTAAGTCGCCTGTCTACCAAGTGTAGAATTTCCTTTAGAAAGGTGAATTCCATTGAAGTGGAGTCCCTTTGAAGAAGAACATTCATCTCATCATCCTTTAATTTCCACTCTAACACCTCATCTGAATTTCCATCGGAAAATCGTGATGAACCCTCTATAATGAAAGTGGAGTCATCAGCTTCAAGATCCAAATGAGACCGTTTGGCCATACTCTTCTTCCTCCTCCCAGGCTGATAGATATCCCTAGAGTGAGCATTTTCATCTTGTGCATTTGTAGTAGGGCTTGAACCGGTAGATTGAGACTTGGTTGGAGCGCGAAGTGCATTCATCCTGTGGAATATATTTATAGCCCTCTCTGTTTTAGTTTCTATGAGATCGGCTTCCTTTACTTGAATCTTCGGTGTGACAACGAGGTGCCAGCGAGGGAGAGGAGTTGATGCTTCGAGTGCCGGAGAAATGGAAGATGGTTCGATTGACCCTTGGAGAGGAAGCAACTTGAAGTTGCTTCAGGAATGACGGAGAGGATTCCTTGGTTGGAGCATCATCGACCTTGAGTCTTTTGGCTTCGGAGCGGCTTCATTCTCTGAAATCCTTTTTAAGTTGGTAGAAGGTGCTGAGGATGATGATCTTTCCTTCATGATTTGGTTATATTTGCGTCAGGACATGATCGGGAAAGGCCTTGACTTGTTTCATTGTTAACCCAAAGTTGTACATTGAGCATTGGTTCTTCACCACCCTTCTTATTTCATCTTTAGTAGGGGGTTTGTCTTTGGCCTTCTGAGCTTGGATGGCCCTCTTTTGTGCAATTGCTTCTTGCCTCCTTTGTCTTCCCTGAGCCATCATTAAGCTCCACATAATTGTCACTAAGGAAATCACCACCTAGTATGCTTTGAGCTAGAGAAGGTCTTGAAATGACTTGCTGAGTTAGAATATCCGGTGTTGAGGCATCCCGAACCCTCAGTTCATCAAGTTCTTTTCTTCTCTCAGGAGTTAAAGATGAAAATTCCTCTGTTTCAAGTTGTTTAGCCAATGCTACACTTTCCTTTGACTTCTCAAACTCAGCCAATCTACTTGCTTGACCTAGTCTTTCCACCTCACTCACGAGTCGGGACCAAGCTCATCTTCGGTGATGACATTTTTCCCTTTATCATCGGCGTCTTGGCACACTCTTCTTGATTAAATCAATGACGGTACCTCTGTAGTAGTACCTAGGTCAACATGTTGATCTTGATCATCAACTGGAGTGGTCATAGCGGCAATGTCGACAGATCTGGCGAGGGAAAGGTGTTGGTTCTTGAACTGATGCGGATTGATTAGGATCACGAAGATACATCCTCCATAAGTACATCGGCGATGCATCCTTATCAACCCGAGGTTCCTTTGAAGCTTCGGAAGAAACCTTATGAAAATAAGATCTCTTCCTTCTTTTGTAAAGGGCGGGCTCCTTCTTCTTTGAGGAAGTGGCACTAATGATAAAGGATCATTGAGAGAAAGCAGCTGACCAACATGTCGGAGACTCAAAATGAGGACCTTCTTGTTCTTCATCAGAGGAAACCACAAGTTTCCTTTTGGAGGCCCCTTTTAGTTTGTGCTCTAAGACCTTGACCTGATTTCGCAGTTCTTCAATCTTACCCCAAGAAGACTTGGTCTCTGCAAGCTCATTTTTGGACTATTAACCTCTGCGGCATACGTTGACAAGAGCATACGAGATGAGAGTGTAATGGGGTCCTCGGCTCCACCGCCAGATGCTGCTGTGGTAAGGGGAGCCTCATTGGACCTTCGAGAGTAACCCGGTCATGCTCAATGTGAGGAAGATCTTCATCAAGAGGATTCCTCACAGGACTTGGTGTGGGTGGTCTATTGAGATCTGACTCAACATGAGTAGCTAGAGTAGGTGTAGGACTGGGACATGGTGGTTGGACTGGAGCAACATGAGTTGTTTCAACAGTTGAAGATGGGCCCTCATTAATGTGAACCAATGGATTACCATCAGTAGCAACAGGTGAGGAAGGAGGATTATGAGCCACATTCTCCTCATCAGCTGACCTCATTACCTTGGGGCAACATGGTGCTAGCAAGGGATGATGTTCCCCACGAAAGTGGGTTTTCATTGTAGCAAACAATTTAGCAGATAAAGTACCTATGGGATAGAAAGATTGGGCATGGGTAGAGGTGTCTAAAATCATTTGAAGAAACACAGGGTACATTAAAAATTTTCGCTTTGTCTTTTGAATATTTTCAACCAAGTTTTCAAAAATATACTTAGAAAAATTGAAAGTTACCCTTGTGAAAGACACACAATACCATAGCCCGGTCGTGTAGAAGCTGGTCCCATCCTCAGTCTTGTTGCTCATGCATTGGAGCAGTGTGTGAACCAGGAACCTCCATTTTGGGCAGAGTTCCTTCTTTAGCCACATATCTGTTCTTGTTCCTCGATACCCAATAGCCCTTAGCCCATTAAGCACATCTTCATGATTAGAGTGAAATACTCCTTCACATCTTCCGGTGAAGCTTCCTCTGATCGGGTCCTCGGTCACAATGTACTCTGTTTCATCAATCACTGACCCTAATCTCTGTCTCGCTCCTCTTCTCGGTTTCCCAAAATTGAGTGATTAGTGACTCATATATCTCATTTGGAGAATGATTTAGAGCATAATAAATTTTGGACCTTTTCAGAAATTCCACCATTGGTTCGTACAATTCATATCCCTTGCCATTTCCCAGAAATGCAACTTTGTTGTGATCATGTTTAAATTCAAGAGCCATGAGGAATATGAGTGTTTAGGATTATGATTCTTGAAATGGTGAGTGTTTGTGAAAGTGGAACGAGAGGGAATTGGTTTGTTCAGGCGAGTAATGGTGGATGAAGTGTTTTTGCCCAAATTATAGTCAAAGAAAAATGGACCGTTTGGTTGATGATGAGTGTCTATATACTCATCATTTTTGTACAATCTAAACTGCAAAATCATCTGAAAACACTCAGAAACGCATCAAAATGATAAAAATATCACAAATCAGTGTTTTATGTGTTTTAAATGCAAAATTATCAAAATCGGATGAAAAGCATCAAATTTGCAAAATTGGCGTTTTAGTCCCCAAGTTTTAAAAGTTGTCAAATCTAGTCCACGGAATTCAAAATGTGGAAATTAATCATTCAAGGTCCACGAAATCTTTTAAGTTGTTAAAAATAATCCTTGAATGATTCTTTGGTCAATTGGCAAGAAAAGTCCCTAAACTTTGAAATTTTGCAAAATTAGTCCTTGGACTTTTAAAATGGAATTTATGCAAAAAGGGTCCTTGTATTATCAAAGTTGTCAAGTTTGGTCCTTGTGATAAGTTTGGAAAGTTATCAAATTCAGTCCTTGAAGTTTGGTGAAATTGCATTTTTGGTCCTTGTTCACTAAGCTAAACCAAGCGGATCCACATATATCACAAAGCCCAAATCAAAAACAAGCCCAACCCCTTGGCCCTTGACCCCTTTAGGTGACCCTTGAGCGAGTCACAATACATTGTGAACCCCCACCCACTGATTATGACCCCGTGTTATTAAGCTTCGACGAAGGTCAAACCGCTTAGCGCCCGAATACGAGCTCTGTAGCTCTATCTCTTCAACCCCTATAACATCAAAACCAGTCTTGGTTTTCCACCCTTTTCAACCCCCCTCCATTCCATGTTCCTCCACTCCTCTAAACACCAAAAAACTTTAATTGACTCAAACCAAACTCTCATTAAAGCAAAAACCTGCTTTGAAGATATTTGGCGCCAAAAAGAGCAAGGTGTACGGTTCTGATGAATTTGAGTGATCCAAGGGCTCAAATGTGGTGGGAAACATTCAGAGTACATCAAGGAGTCTTTGAAAAGTCTTTATAAAGGAGAAGATGCATTGTATCAACTATCTAGAGTAAAATTTTAGTTTATTATTGTCGTTTTAAGTATTTTTAAGTTTAAGTGTAATTTAAAGCTTTCAAGCATTACTGTTTTGAGTATTTGATTGTATTGTAAGACTTTTTCAAGCGACAATTTAAAGTTTTAATCATTTCTAAAGTTTATGCAAAATCTCAAGTTTATGCAAATTCTCATATGTTTCCAATGTTGTTGTTAGATGTTTGTATGAACTGAATTAGATCACTTAAGCTCGAGAAAGCTCATTGAAGCTTTTAGATATTTTAAAATTCAGTTGAGAGTCAAAAATAGAAAATTACCAAAAATCCAATTAAATAGCTAAAAAATAAAAAATCACATGGAGATGAAGAAGAAAAGGAGGCGGGGTATATTTTTGATGGCCTTGGTTTAGAGCTCTGTGGAGAGCATTTAGGATTGGTTCTCAGTTCCTAGTTCTCAGTTTGTGCCTCAAAGTCATTTGTAAGTTTTTTTGACTAATTTGGCTTTTCACTGTTGCAAGTGTTCATTAGTTCTAATTTCTGTTTCTATTTGTGAATTAGATATAGTTAAGTGTGTTTAAACAATAAAATCAATTAGTGGTTCTTTTAAATTTGTAGTTTAGTTAAACCTTATTTTGATAGTTAAACAAGCTTAGGTCTAGATTCTTGGTTTCTAACTGTTAATGTTGTTGATTTATGTTTCCTTAGTTCTAAAATGTGAAAATGCATGAGTTGCAGTCAAGTTAATGGTTGAAATTTGTGAGTAGCTTTGAAAAAGTTTCAAAGCAGTCAAGATAAGTAGTGTTTGGTTATTGGTATTTGAAGGTATTTTGGTCTTTAGCTTTGTTAGAATTCTTCTTAACTTGGTCTAAACAAGCTGATTTCATCCAAGAACCGATTCTTAATAGCAAAAGTCAAAAATTCTTCAAATCATTATTTGTGTAGATCCTTTGTTAAATTTTAAAAAGAAAGGATCATGATTTTGTGTTAGGAAGTTCTTAGTATTGATTAAATAAGTCTTAGTATACCTTATAACAACATATTCAGTGATTTAGATCAACTCAAAGTTCATTTTGGTCAACTTAGTAGAGTAATTAAAAAGTCAAAATTTTCAATGGGTCGTTTTTGAATAAACTTTGGAATTTCATTGTGAGTTCAATAGTGAGTTTCAGTTTATAAGCTCTTGGGGTATTAGAGTCTAGTTGCTTAACAAAAATACAAAAATGCTAGTTCTTGGTTTCTCAGCTTTTTGATTGCTTTTTAGTTAGCTTGTTGTGGGGCACCTGTTTGAATAACTGTCCTGTGCACAGTTAATGGTTCCATGTTAATAAGCTTGCATTGAGCTTATTAGTGCTTCAAATCTTGTGTTCTCTGATTCTTTGGAAAGCCAACCTGGTCCTCTTGGATTGTCAAGTCTAAGATTTCACTTTGGAACTTGTTTGATAGAATGCAACAAGCCTCAAGCTTGTCTCATTTCTGTCATTATCAAAAGTGCTTATCTGCTTAATCATAGCTTATCAGTGTGCTTCTTTGCATATTTTAGCCTCATTTCAGTTTCTTTAGCTTGTTTGCATCTGTTTTGAGCTTTTGTTTCATCTGTCAAGCTTGTTTAAGCTTATTCTCACCAAACAAGCTCTTAAGTCCTTGTTGGATCAATAAGCCATCAAAACTGCTTATTTGTGATTTGTAAATTTTTGTCTTTATTAAAGTTTCATATTATTAGTATTTAAGTAGTTTTCAAAAGAAAATTGAGAAAAACATCAATATAAATATAGTGATAGCGTTTATTTAATATCTTTTATCTTTTTAATTTTCTTAATTTGTATTTAAGTCGCTTTGATTTATAACTTTTTGGTAGTGTAATTATCCTATTCAAATCCTTTCCGATCACTATCATTAGTGATCATTCTATCGTCTGATCAAGTGTTTTGCACACCATTGAGTCTCAGGTGGGACATAACGACCGGGAATTCATTGTATTCTCGATCTTCATTGTATTTGTATGCATGTTTTAAGCTTGTTACGGTCTGCCATTCACAAGTGGCGGGCTTGTGTAATTAAGCTTGGTAGTTCCTGAGATCAAAATTTTGGCGCCGGGAGGCTTTAGCGTGTGTTTAGCCATTTTCAGATCCATTGTTGCACATACCCATCATTTGTAAAAGTTTTTGTAAAGTTATAAGAAATCAAAAAGTTCATTAGCACTTTTCCTAAAGTGTTAAAACTCCAAAAAAATATAAAACAACAAAACAATCGGGCGTTTTCTATTTTGTATTCTCTTTTAAGGTGATTCTTGAAGAGATACGATTTGGTTAAGCGGGGCGATAACAAAAATATTGTCCAAAAGTTTTTGAGCTCATCTGCACAAATCTTACCTACGTCTTTTCTGTGGTACTTAAAATATACATAAAATCAACCACAAATCAAGGCAATTGCACTACCTAGCTGGGGTGCGACCATTAATAAGTTCGAACATCGATTTAAAACTTGCCTTTGTGTCCTTGTGATTTGGTGTACCTTTTCAAAGAAGCCATTTCATTTGTGATTATTGGTTAAGTTCACTTGTGTTTTGCCTCATTTGTTTTGAAAATTGATTTTTATACATAGTGCATCTCGTTCTTCCAGTTCTACAAGTCCACTTTCGAACTTGGAAAGATTCCTCGTAGAAGCGTAGAGGGCGTTCAGCTCCCGGCCGTGGCGAGCGTCTACCACCACCACCTCACTGTCGAAATGGCGGAAGACAAGCCGATGAATGAGCTTCTCCAAGCACCCATCG
The DNA here is from genome assembly GCA_910596185.1 of Chrysanthemum makinoi. Lineage (NCBI taxonomy): Eukaryota > Viridiplantae > Streptophyta > Magnoliopsida > Asterales > Asteraceae > Chrysanthemum > Chrysanthemum makinoi. Next base: position 322,855,886 of record OU343225.1, read on the forward strand.
AGGGTTACGGAGATGCCATTGTTGTTCGACCATCGTGGTGACACTTTCGAGCTCAAAACAGGGTTGCTCAATCTAGTAACCCAAAGCCAATTCTATGGTTTTGAGCGGGATGATCCTCATGCACACATTCGATGGTTTAACAAGATAGCATCTACCATCAAATATAAGAATGTCCCACACGAAGCTATCAAGCTTCTTCTGTTCCCATTTTCTCTAGAGGGACAAGCCGGAATTGGCGAGAAACAACCCCTCGTTCTATAGAGACATGGGAAGATCTTGTCACCAAGTTTGTTAACGAGTTCTATCCTCCGTCCCGAACCACAAGTCTTAAGAATGAGATAATGAAATTTTCTCAGAGATTTGATGAATCATTCGGGAAGGCATGGGATCGTTACAAAGAGTTGCTTCGCAAGTGTCCGCATCATGGTTTTACGGAGTTAATGAAAATGGATACTTTCTACAATGGTCTCAATCAGGCCAATCAAGACTCTTTGAATGCCTCCGCGGGAGGTAATTTCTTGAGCAAGACCACCAAAGAGGCCTTGCAGATCATTGAGAACAAATCTCGGTCCGTCCTTTCGAGCAAAGACATATCGGTCTCATCTTTGGACCTTCTTCTTCTTCTTCATCTCCAGTGAGTACATCTAGCACCGATGCTAAGATTGATAAACTCACGGACATTGTTCGAGCTTTGGTTCTTGCTAACGGAAGAAAGTCTCCTTCACTCAGGACTCCTACACATCTTGAAGTGAAGAAAGTTGAAAGTTGTGTCACCTGTGGTGGTCCTCATGCTTACTACAATTGTACTGCCACCGATGGTAGTCCTTTTGAAGCAAATGCTCTAGCCGGTAGTTCACGGCAAGGAGGTAATCAATACCGTCCTCAAAATGAACCACACTACCGTGCTAACACTAATCGAGCACCACCGGTTTTAACGGAATCACAACATGCAAAACCGGAATCAAAACCAACCAAGAATGAACCAAGGTTATCAAAACCAAGGAAATTTCTATCCCGGACCCAATCAAGGTTTCCAACATCAAGGAAACCTTCATCAAAACCATTTCAATCGAGGGAATCAATTTCATGGGAATATGAATCCTAATCAAGGGAGTTTTGGCTATAATCAAAACATACGGCCTCAAATTTTCCCTCGACTCCTCCCATCATTACTCCTCGGGACCATCATCGATGAGTTCTTGGCGATTCATGAAATCCCAAGATGAAATGAACCGGTTGTTGGTCGATCGATTGCTGATCTAAAGAAATCTTTAAATGATCGACCCTCGGGCTCAGGTACTTTACCTAGCAACACGATCGCTAACCCGAGGGGCGATGCCAAGGCGATCACAACCAGTGGTGTTTCATACCTTGGACTGCTATTCCTACTACCTCTTCTTCTTCGTCTCTTCCAAAGGTAGTGGACAGTGAACCTCCGACACACAATGGACCTACGACTCCAATGCCTCCTCCTCCTGTGGCAATGAGTCAAGTTACCAAGGAAACAACGGACAAGGTGCATTATTCTAGCCCACGAAGTACATACGCGCACGTCCTACCTTTGGTAGTCCAACCTCAAGTGGTCCAGAAACCCAAGTCAAATCAAGGAGTTGTTTTTGAACCTCCTATAGCTCCTGTTGAGCATCAGAAATCCAAATCTTCTATTCCTTACCCATCACGTTTGAATGAGCAAAAGCTCCGTGAAAAAGCTAGTCATCAAATGGACAAATTTTTCCAAATTTTCCAAGAGTTACACTTTGACATAAGCTTTGCGGATGCTATCATCTTTGATGCCCAAGTTTGCATCGACTCTCAAGCACATGTTAAGCAATAAGGAAAATCTGTTTGAAATGGCTAAGACTCCTCTTAACGAAGCTCTGCGATCATCTGAAGAAGCTTCGAGAAAAGCTTGGAGATCACGGGAAATTTCTCTTACCTTGTGTATTCCGGGAATGGTTGAATGCTTTGCCCTAGCGATCTTGGTGCAAGCATTAATCTTATGCCATATTCATGTGGAAGAAACTTTCTCTTAGAACTCACTCCTACATGCATGACTCTCGAGCTTGCGATCGTTCCATATCGATCCTCTTGGCATTGTTGAGGGCGTATTTGTGAAAGTAGGAAAGTTCCATTTCCCAGGTGACTTCGTGGTTGTTGATTTTGATGCCGATCATCGGGTTCCTCTCATTGTTGGTCGAGGATTCACGAGAGCGGGCGTGCTCTCATAGATGTATTTGAGCAAGAAATCACATTGCGTGTTGGTAATGAAATTTGTCACCTTCAACCTTGACCAAACTTGAGGTACTCCGCAAATTATGATTACGAAGTCGGTTAACCGAATAGATATCATTGATGTTGCTCCAGAAGAGTACTCTCAAGAAGTTCTTGGTTATTCTCATAATTATGTGAGTGGGGATTCCACCACATCTTCTCAACCTATCATAGCCAATTCTACTCCTTCTATCACTCCTTTTGAGGAAAATGACTCCATCTCGGAAGAGATTGAGGCATACTTGGCTAGTGATTCTGTACCTTGGGAAATTGATCAAGCTCCAATTGATATTGAGGGGGACATACTTCTTATTGAGAAGCTGCTCAATGATGATCCATCATCAACCCCTCATCCTAGTGATTCAATTTCTGATGAGATTAGTCAAAATGAGATTAATCTGGAGGGAGATATTCTTCTTGAGAAATTGTCAAATCTGGATACTTCTCTTCCTCTCCCTCCCATCAAACTTCATAACAAGGAAGTCAATTCAGTTGAGAAAACTGAAGAATCTCCTGAGGTTGAGCTTAAGGACTTACCTCCTCATCTCGAGTATGCATTCCTTGAGGGTGACGATAAATTACCCGTCATTATTGCTCGAGATTTAAGTAAAGATGAAAAAGCTGCTCTCATTAAAATCTTGAAGTCACACAAGCAAGCAATTGCTTGGAAACTCTCCGACATCAAAGGTATCAACCACGAGTTACGTACTCATAAAATCTTGATGGAGGATGACTTTAAACCAGCAGTTCAACATCGAGCGAGTGAATCCAAAAATCCATGATGTTATCAAACAAGAGGTTATCAAACTTCTTGATGCGGGATTGATTTACCCAATCTCAGATAGTCCTTGGGTTAGCCCAATTCATTGTGTCCCGAAAAAGGGTGGCATTACTGTTGTCACAAATGAAGATAACGAGTTAATTCCAACTCGATTGGTGACGGGATGGCGTGTTTGCATCGACTATCGTAAGTTGAATGACGCCACCCGTAAAGACCATTTTCCTCTACCCTTCATGGACGGATGCTTGAGAGATTAGCGGGAGCGAATACTATTGTTTCCTTGATGGTTTCTCGGGTTACTTCGATCCCTATTGATCCACAAGATCAAGAGAAGACCACATTCACTTGCCCATACGGAACTTTTGCCTACAAGCGTATGCCTTTTGGCTTATGTAATGCTCACGGCACATTCCAGCGATGTATGATGGCAATATTCCACGACATGATCGGGGAAACAATGGAGGTGTTTATGGATGACTTCTGGTTATTGGGGATTCTTTTCAATCATGTCTCTCCCATTTAGATAAAATGCTTCAAAGGTGTGAAGACACCAATCTTTGTCTAAAGTGGGAGAAGAGCCACTTTATGGTCAAAGAAGGCATTGTCCTTGGCCATAAAATTTCAAAGAATGGGATTGAGGTAGATAGAGCAAAAGTTGATGTTATTGCTAAATTACCTCATCCTACTACCGTCAAAGGTATTAGGAGTTTTTAGGTCATGCCGGTTTCTATCGTAGATTCATACAAGATTTTTCCAAAATCGCCGGCCTATGACCCATCTTCTTGAAAAGGATGCTCCTTTTATCTTCTCCCCTACGTGCATAGAAGCTTTTGAAACATTGAAGAAAAAGCTTCGAAGCACCCATTCTCTTTGCTCCGTGGGACTTACCTTTTGAGCTCATAATGCGATGCAAGTGATTTTGCTATCGGGCAGGTCTTAGGGCAACGAAGGAACAAGCATTTTCGGCTATCCACTACGCATAAGCAAAACTATGGTGAGGCTCAAACTCATTACACCACCACAGAAAAAGAGCTATTAGCCGTGGTGTATGCTTTTGAAAAGTTTCGGCCGTACTTAATCTTGACCAAATGCGTAGTGTATACGGATCACTCGGCTCTTAAATATCTCTTTGCAAAACAAGATGCAAAGCCGAGATTGCTTCGTTGGATTCTCCTCCTCCAAGAATTTGATATCATCATACGTGATAAAAAGGGCTGAGAATCTAGGCTGGCGATCATCTGTCGATTAGAAAACCCTCACCAAGATGTTTTGAGAAAAAGGAAATAAATGAAACATTTCCTCTCGAGACACTCAATGCGGTTTCTTTTAGTGGAAATTCTACCACCCCATGGTTTGCGACTTCGCAAAATTACCATGCGGGTAACTTCATTGTGAAAGGGATGTCGACCCAGCAGAAGAACAAATTCTTCAAAGATGTTAAACACTATTTCGGGGCGACCCTTTCTTATTCAAAATCTGTGCGGATCAAGTCATCCGGCGGTGTGTTTATGGACAAGAAGCTCTTGACATTCTCAAAGCTTGCCATGTTGGACCCACCGGGGGCCATCATAGTCCAAACTACACCGCCAAAAGGTGTTTGATTCCGGGTTTTATTGGCCCACAATCTATAAAGATGCCCATGAATTTGTCAAGACCTGTGACGCTTGTCAACGTCATGGTAATATATCTCAAAGAAATGAAATGCCACAAAATGCCATTCAAGTTTGTGAGATATTTGACATATGGGGTATTGATTTTATGGGGCCATTTCCTTCGTCTCGTGGTAACAAGTACATACTGCGTGGTGTTGACTATCTGTCAAAATGGGTTGAAGCAAAAGCTTTACCCACCAATGATGCCAGAGTTGTTGTGAAGTTTTGAAATCTCTGTTTGCGGTTTGGAACTCAGAGAGCGATAATCAGTGATCGTGGTACACATTTTTGTAATGACCAATTTGAAAGAGTCATGCAAAAGTATGGTGTTACCCATCGTCTCTCTCGCATACCACCCCAAACAAGTGGGCGGTGGAAGTTTCAAACCGTGGTATTAAAAGAATTCGGAGAGGGCGGTTGGCGAAAACCGTGCCTCACAGTCGGATAAGCTTGATGGCGCACTCTGGGCCTTCCGTGCGACTTACAAAACACCCAACGGGTGTACTCCATACAAGCTAGTGTACGGAAAGGCATGTCATCTTCCGATCGAGTTAGAGCACAAGGCATCTTGGGCCTTAAAGCATGCAAACTTCGATATCTGAGACGGTAGGTGATCACGAGAAAGTTCGGATGAATGAACTAAATGAAATTCGTGATCAAGCTTACGAGAACTCTTTGATCTACAAGCAAAAGACAAAGAAGATTCATGACTCCAAGATCAAGAACCGCGTTTTGAACGTTGGTGATCGAGTCCTTCTTTTCAATTCAAGATTGAAGATTTTCTCGGGAAAGCTTAAGTCCCAGTGCGGTCCATTCACTATTGCAAAGGTTTATCCTTATGGTACCGTTGAGTTATCTCAACCCGATGGTCCTAATTTTAAAGTAAATGGTCATCGAGTTAAGCATTACTTTGGAGAGGACATTCCCCTGTGGTTGTCGGTTTACAAACATTCCCCATGAACCAATGAATTCGGTCGAGTCAAGCTAGCGACTTCGGAAACCAAAAACATTAGCAGCGCACCATATGGGTTTCACCCATAATTACGTCTTCTTACCCCTTTCTACCACCACTAGTGTGGGGAGTTTCCCATTTGTTGTATATTCTCATTCTTTCTAAAAAAAAAAAAATCTTCTTCTAAATAAATGGCCGTAGTATTTCCCTTTTACGTTCTTTGTTTTGGCATAACCGTCGGTACTTTGAATATTGAGGGCAATATTCATTTCTAAGTGTAGGGGGAATTCTCACGAATTTCATATATTATCTACCCAATTCCCCCGTTTTTGGCAAAAAATTTTTTTGGAGTAAGTGTTTTACACTTACTCAATTGGTTATCGATCCGCCATGTTTGATAAACTAAAGGATTGGCTAATCCAGAGCAAGCGGCTCTTGGTAAAGATAAATCAAATCCGTTTACGGCTTGCAATTTGCCCAAAATTGTATGGTATTCAACTCACCATATCCTAAAAAGTGAAGAGTTGGCTAGCCCTCAAGTTTATGGCTTGTGGTAAAGGCAGTGGAAAATCCATAATTGGTATTGACTCACCAAAGATAATTCGATAATTTATCTAAGAGTTGGCTAGTCCGATGGGTGCTTACGGTAAAGACAAAATCAAATCCGTTGAAAGTTGGTGGTTTGCTCAAAATCACATGGTTATCGGTGTACCATGGTTCTTACCGAGCTGAAACATTTGGCTACTCCAGAAGTAATGGCTTTTGGTAAAGAGTTTTTAAAATCCATTAAAGCTTCAAAACATTGCTAGGGACTAGCAATATCTTAGTGTGGGGGATTGATGAGTGTCTATATACTCATCATTTTTGTACAATCTAAACTGCAAAATCATCTGAAAACACTTCGAAACGCATCAAAATGATGAAAATATCACAAATCAGTGTTTTATGTGTTTTAAATGCAAAATTATCAAAATCGGATGAAAAGCGTATCAAATTTGCAAAATTGGCGTTTTAGTCCCCAGTTTTAAAAGTTGTCAAATCTAGTCCACGGAATTCAAAAATGTGGAAATTAATCATTCAAGGTCCCTGAAATCTTTTAAGTTGTTAAAAATGATCCTTGAATGATTCTTTGGTCAATTGGCAAGAAAAGTCCCTAAACTTTGAAATTTTGCAAAATTAGTCCTTGGACTTTTAAAATGGAATTTATGCAAAAAGGGTCCTTGTATTATCAAAGTTGTCAAGTTTGGTCCTTGTGATAAGTTTGGAAAGTTATCAAATTCAGTCCTTGAAGTTTGGTGTAATTGCACTTTTGGTCCTTGTTCACTAAGCTAAACCAAACGGATCCACATATATCACAAAGCCCAAATCCAAAAACAAGCCCAACCCCTTGGCCCTTGACCCCTTTGGTGACCCTTGAGCGGTCACAATACATTGTGAACCCACCACCCAATTATGACCCCGTGTTATTAAGCCGATTGACGAAGGTCAAACCCACCTTAGCGCGCCCAAATACCAGAGCTACTGTAGCTCTATCTCTTCAACCCCTGTAACATCAAAACCAGTCTTGGTTTTCCACCCTTTTCAACCCCCCTCCATTCCATGTTCCCTCCACCTCCTCTAAACACCAAAAACTTTAATTGACTCAAACCAAACTCTCATTAAAGCAAAAACCTGCTTTGAAGATATTTGGCGGCAAAAAGAGCAAGGTGTACGGTTCTGATGAATTTGAGTGATCCAAGGGCTCAAATGTGGTGGGAAACATTCAGAGTACATCAAGGAGTGCTGAAAAGTCTTTATAAAGGAGAAGATGCATTGTATCAACTATCTAGAGTAAAATTTTAGTTTATTATTGTCGTTTTAAGTATTTTTAAGTTTAAGTGTAATTTAAAGCTTTCAAGCATTCTGTTTTGAGTATTTCAGTGTATTGTAAGACTTTTTCAAGCAGCAATTTAAAGTTTTAATCATTTCTAAAGTTTATGCAAAATCTCAAGTTTATGCAAATTCTCATATGTTTCCAATGTTGTTGTTAGATGTTTGTATGAACTGAATTAGATCACTTAAGCTCCCAGAAAGCTCATTGAAGCTTTTAGATATTTTAAAATTAGGTTGAGAGTCAAAAATAGAAAATTACCAAAAATCAATTAAATAGCTAAAAAATAAAAATCACATGGAGATGAAGAAGAAAAGGCTGGAGCAGGTATATTTTTGATGGCCTTGGTTTAGAGCTCTGTGGAGAGCATTTAGGATTGGTTCTCGTTCCTAGTTCTCGGTTTGTGCCTCAAAGTCATTTGTAAGTTTTTTGACTAATTTGGCTTTTCACATTGCAAGTGTTCATTAGTTCTAATTTACGTTTCTATTTGTGAATTAGATATAGTTAAGTGTGTTTAAACAATAAAATCAATTAGTGGTTCTTTTAAATTTGTAGTTTAGTTAAACCTTATTTTGATAGTTAAACAAGCTTAGGTCTAGATTCTTGGTTTCTAGTCATTAATGTTGTTGATTTATGTTTCCTTAGTTCTAAAATGTGAAAATGCATGAGTTGCAGTCAAGTTAATGGTTGAAATTTGTGAGTAGCTTTGAAAAAGTTTCAAAGCAGTCAAGATAAGTAGTGTTTGGTTATTGGTATTTGAAGGTATTTTGGTCTTTAGCTTTGTTAGAATTCTTCTTAACTTGGTCTAAACAAGCTGATTTGATCACAAGAACCAGTTCTTAATAGCAAAAGTCAAAAATTCTTCAAATCATTATTTGTGCAGTCCTTTGTTAAATTTTAAAAAGAAAGGATCATGATTTTGTGTTAGGAAGTTCTTAGTATTGATTAAATAAGTCTTAGTATACCTTATAACAACATATTCAGTGATTTAGATTAACTCAAAGTTCATTTTGGTCAACTTAGTAGAGTAATTAAAAAGTCAAAATTTTCAATGGGTCGTTTTTGAATAAACTTTGGAATTTCATTGTGAGTTCAATAGTGAGTTTCAGTTTATAAGCTCTTGGGGTATTAGAGTCTAGTTGCTTAACAAAAATACAAAAATGCTAGTTCTTGGTTTCTTAGCTTTTTGAGTGCTTTTTAGTTAGCTTGTTGTGGGGCACCTGTTTGAATAACTGTCCTGTGCACAGTTAATGGTTCCATGTTAATAAGCTTGCATTGAGCTTATTAGTGCTTCAAATCTTGTGTTCTCTGATTCTTTGGAAAGCCAACCTGGTCCTCTTGGATTGTCAAGTCTAAGATTTCACTTTGGAACTTGTTTGATAGGGCTGCAACAAGCCTCAAGCTTGTCCCATTTCTGTCATTATCAAAAGTGCTTATCTGCTTAATCATAGCTTATCAGTGTGCTTCTTTGCATATTTTAGCCTCATTTCAGTTTCTTTAGCTTGTTTGCATCTGTTTTGAGCTTTTGTTTCATCTGTCAAGCTTGTTTAAGCTTATTCTCACCAAACAAGCTCTTAAGTCCACTGTTGGATCAATAAGCCATCAAAACTGCTTATTTGTGATTTGTAAATTTTTTGTCTTTATTAAAGTTTCATATTATTAGTATTTAAGTAGTTTTCAAAAAGAAAATTCAGAAAAACATCAATATAAAAATAGTGATAGCGTTTATTTAATATCTTTTATCTTTTTAATTTTCTTAATTTGTATTTAAGTCGCTTTGATTTATAACTTTTTCAGTAGTGTAATTGTCCTATCCAAATCCTTTCCGATCACTATCATTAGTGATCATTCTATCGTCTGATCAAGTGTTTTGCACACCATTGAGTCTCCGTGGGACATAACGACCCGGGAATTCATTGTATTCTCTGATCTTCATTGTATTTGTGTGTTTTTTAAGCTTGTTACGGTCTGCCATTCACAAGTGGCAGGCTTGTGTAATTAAGCTTGACTGTAGTTCAAATACGATCAGTTGACCTTTGCTGATGTGTATTGCATCTTTGACCCAACCCAAAATAACACTTGTGCACATGATCAATCTGCGAAGTTATAGCTTCGTGAGAATGCATCAAAGATAAGAAAATCTTTGGTAAGTTTCTAGAATTCTTGTACCACCCACTTGCATTAAATTCATTGAACCTCGAACCCGTCTATAAAATGATCCCAATGTAACTCTTCTCTTCATCAAGATCCTCAAATAATTACCACAAACCCTAGAAGCCAAAATAACCCCAATCAACTAAATTGCACCATGAATACCGGACACGAGATCATAGATCTCACTTCCTCATCTTCATCATCCTCTTCATCATCATCAAGTGGTGAATCAAACCCATGGTTGTATTACTTTCCTCAACCCTATCCACGACCAAATAAATCGCCCTTTCTCCCTTCTTGAGGATGGCGGTGTAGTGAATCCAAGTGAATCTGCGATGATTCGATGACTCCTATAAGGAGGGAACGTCTTACTCCCAACCTCCAGCACCTTGGTCTCCACAAAGACCTCGTGCTAGGAATCCGCCACTCCCCAAAGATAGAGAGGTGGTTCTTGGTCTCACTAGCAAGCCATCATTTGGTGCATGAACACACATCGTATAGAAGAAGGGCTTAAGGAGGGTGGATCGATTGCATTTTGGTTGAAATGAATAGATGAAGCACACAGGACACGTTATTTTTCTCCGTCATCCTGCGTGGTCATCGTCATCATCAATCGTTTGCATCAATCCATCCTCCCATTTTGGTCCTTAGCATCTTCGTCGTGCTGGTCATGCATATCCAACCATCTAGAAAGACGGAATGGATGGTTATGCAAGACCCAGCAACAAAGCCAAGCATCTAATGCATATCCATCATTCACTTAGATTTCGGAATGAAGGATATACACTAGATTAGGATTAGCTTAAGTGTATGGCTCATATCTTGAAGATGCATATGCGAGGTTGACTTTATGTAAGTCATGTCGTAAAGCTGTTTCTTGAATGAATGAATGAACAATTTGACTTCAATTTCTTTTCTTCAGAGTTATTACTTTAGTGGAATCAAATTGTTTTCTTGATTACTTTTGATATCGGAAGAAACTAGCAACACTCTTTTAGCTAACTTGACCATGTACTAATGAACCACACTTGATGAATTTGATCTTGATCATGGGATATATACACGCAATCGGATAAGGAGCAGACAAAATGCGATGAGACAAGCGCAAAAAGCAGACACAAAACATACACAACAACAAAAACAAACAAACTAGAGAAATATTAGCAGTTAGTGTTAGAATACAAACTAATATAAAAAATAATGCAGAGTTTACACAAAATCCTCCCCTTAGGCATATGCCTCCCACGAGGCCTATGCCTCCCCTAAAACTATGCAGTCAAGGGTTTAACATTCCAATATTGACCACGAGGTGTTGAAACCTTGGTCCATCAAAGCGCTTTGTTAACAAGTCGCCACATTATCATCGGTATGGATTTTAGCCACTTGTATCAAATGTTTTTCATAAGCATCTCTTATAAAGTGGTGCACGATTTCAATGTGTTTCGTTATTTGTGAAAAGCTGGATTTTTGACTATCGAGATGGTACTTTGATTATCTATATGAATTGTAGTGTTCATAAAGTTGTACCCATAGTCCGACAATTGATTCGAATCCAAAGGACTTGTCCACGCAATTTCGGCGACAGCGTACTACGCCGGTAGTTGAGGTGGCCACTATGGTTTGTTTCTTGCATTGCCAAGAAATCAACCTCTTGCCAAGAAATTGGCTGACCCAGGTTGTGGATCTTCTATCGATTTGCACCGGCATAATCACGTCACTATATGCTTCTAATTTGAAAGGAGATTCTTTTGGGTACCAAAGGCCTAAAAGAGGTTGGCCTTTGAGGTACTTAAAGATCTTCTTGACAGCATTGAGATGGGAAGCAAGTGGAGTGACTTGATGTCGAGAACAAACACTCACAGCAAATGTAATATCGGTCTTGAAGGTCAAATACATCAATGAACCAATCATGGACCTATCTGAGATGAACATTCAGGGTAGATGCGGTTCATTATTTGCTTTAGTCTTTGGAACTTCATAAGGTGTTGTGGCAGTCCTAACACCTTCCATACCAAACTTCTTCAAAATGTCCCTCACATATTTATCTTGGTGATAAAGATGCCATCCTGTTCTTGAACTGGAGACCCAAAAGAAAGTAAGCTCTCCCATAGCACTCATTTGAAATTCACCCTTCATAAGTTCCTCGAATTCCCGCACCAAGCCGTTTGTGGAACCAAAAATAATGTCGTCCACATACACTTGCACCAGAATGATGTCTAAGAAATTCTTCTTGAGGAACAGAGTTTTATCAATAGCACCTCTTCTATAGCCATGCTTGAGGGAATGATGGCAGAGCATACCAAGCTCTAGGTGCATGATGTAAGCCATAAAGAGCTTTAACCACCTTGTAGACATGATTTGGGTGATCAGGGTCTTCAAATCCCTTGGGTTGAGTGACATAGACCTCCTCTTCAATCTCACCATCTGAGAAAAGCACCCTTGACCTCCATTTGATACACCATGAAACCCATGTATGAAGCATATGCCAAGAAAATGCGAATTGCTTCAACTCGAACCTTGTGCAAACACTTCATCGTAATCAATCCCTTCCTCTTGTCTGAAGCCTTGAGCTACCAATCTTGCTTTGTTTTTTATCACAACACCCCTAGCATCTCTCTTATTCTTCAAAACCCATTTTGTTCAATGGCATATTTGCCATCAGGGAGTGGAACCAAAATCCAAACCTGCTGATTGTGAAATTGTTGCATTTCTTCTTGCATTGCTTGAGCCGGCTTGAATCGTTGAGAGCTTGAGAAACACTAGTTGGTTCCACTTGAGAGAGAAAACAAGCAAGCAGACAATGCTTGAGGTCTGTGTGATTGTCTCTTTCTTTGGTTGGAGACATAAGAGAGAAAAGCAATCATCCCAAACTGAGGACTGGTGATAGCCCTTCTAGTTCTAACGGTGCGAAGATCACCTATGATGTTGGATTGAGGATGAGCAATGTTGATCCGCTGAGTAGAGGTGGGGTTGACTTCAATGGATGAGTCAAGATTAGTGATGGTTGGCTCAAATTCAGCATCATACGAGGGTGAGGTGAAGATGCCAACTTTGGGTTGATGATTTCCAAGATCTGAAGGTTTTGGAAAGCGTGTATAGGGTTCACCAAAGTCTGAAGATACTTGAGAAGGAACGGCATAGCCTTGGCAGATTTGGGAAGGTAGGTGTGACAGAATCAACCAGCGAAACATGGTTTCCACCGACTCCTTCATTAGCAACCTCTCCATTCAGGTTCTCTGCTTCAAGCTTAGCGCAAATTCTTGAGTGGAGCCTAGCAAGGTCCTCGGCATAATGAGAGTCATCTTCATCACTCGAATCGCGTATCCTTGGAGGTGGTACCTGCAATATTGTTAGAGGAGAAAGAAGGTACAAGTATGGGTTGCTCATCATCTTCAAACTCATTTTTAGAGCCATCATCTAGGGGACCTGCATTGTTAGTTGGAGACACTTGAGGACCTGCATTTTGGTTAGCCGGATGTGCGTGGTAACCCGGATAATCGATTAAGTAGTCAAGATCAAAGTACCATGAATGACCTTGTCCTTGAACATTAGGCTTATCTTCCAAAAATCTCGGGTTCAAGCGTCTCCTCTATTTTCTTGGCTTGCAAGTTGTACACCACGTATGCCTTACTATGAGCTGAATAGCCCACAATATAACCATCATCAGCTTTCTCATCAAACTTTCCCAATGGATCACTTGTGTTGGAATGGTCACTTGACAACCAAAAGGTTTTAGGTAGTGAATGACGGGAACCTTCCCAAAGAGAAGTTCATATGGGGTTTTGAGTTGTGGTCTAGTAATGGACACCCTGTTTAGCACATAGCAAGGTGCCAACAGCTTCGATCCGAACATAGTGGGCGGTTTAGAGTCTGCAAGCATGGATCTAGCGACCTCTATTAAGGTCCGATTCTTTCTTTCAGCCACCCCATTTTGTTGTGGGGTTCTTGGATTACTATAGTCCCTTTTAATGCCTTTTGACCCACAGAGTTCTATAAGAACGGCATTTTAAACTCTGTCCCATTATCACACGAATACCTTTGACCTTTTTGTTCAAGCGATTTTCAACAAGAGTGATGAATTGATCGACTTGAGATGTTTCATCTTTGGTTACGAAAGAAAACCCAACAAAATCTGCTATAGCCATCGGTGATCACCAAGCGAGTACTTATGATCAATGCTTGACTTGAGTTGGACCAAACAGATCCATGTGAAGCAGCGAAGAGGTTGAAGTAATGATGCTCATTGCATTGATAGCTTTGTAAGAGGCTCTGTGTTGTTTTCCTTTATTGCAAGCGACACAATTATGATCATTGGTAAAAACTTTGGTGGGAAGACCTTCAACAAGACTCATTTTAGAGAGTTTGTTAATGGTCTTGAAATTCACATGCGCCATCCTCCTATGCCATTTTGTGGATTCATCAAGTGATGCTTTAGCCACCAAACATGTGAGGTCACCATCAGGTTGAACTTCATTAAGGTTGAATGTGTATAAGTTGTGAGTGCGAGGAACTTTTAGTAGAATTGAAGTTTCTTCAGGGAGTTTGAAGTCTTTAGGCGACACAAGACATTCATTCTCTGTGAAGAGGACTTTGTTCTTAGTGTCACTGATTTGTGAAACAGAGAACAAGTTGAAATGTTGAAGTTCCTTAACATAGTACACATTTTCAAAATCTAGATGAGGTGTCTTTATGGTGCCTTTCCTAGTGATACTACCATCACTTCCTCCAAAAGTCACATTGCCTCCTCCTTCTATAGGGACAAAATTGTGCATCATATCCCTGTTCCGGACATGCTTACGAACAACCACTATCAACAATACCAATATTCTTATGCTTAAAGGGATGATCCTACAAACAACAATAAAATATATACATACGATTAGTATACAATGGAGGTTCAAGTCATTCTGACTTGAACACGCCTTGTGAATCACGAGTTTAGGACAAGAGTAATTAGAGGATCCACCATTGTTCTTGGTCCTCCATTGATAATTGGGTCCCTTGTTAGTCCAAGAACAACTGTTGAGGGCTTCACAGCGGTGCTCCCATATCCCATCCCAGCATACATAGAGTCAACATATGTAGGCCAATAACCATGTTTAAAGTATGGGCTAGTTGGTTGCACATAAGGTGCAGTGGTGATCCTCTCCAATAAGAGTCGGTATTAGTGCTTGGGGACATAAGGTGGAATATTAGCAACATTGGTCCATTTAGATTTGTGTTTTACGGTGAGTAGCACATGTCTTCTTCTTGGAAGATTTATTCAAATAGGGAGATGTTTGATTACATGAAGAAGTACTTAAATTAGAAACATTCAAGGAATTGTTTTTAGCAGACTGATTATTCAAAGATTTAAAAGACAAGTCTTCAGAAGAAATTGTCTTGGAAGTTGATTCCTCAGCAGCTTCCTTAGAAGGCTTGTAAGTAGGCGGGGTGCAGGCTTGGGTGTAGGCTCAGGCTTGGAAAGGTCAAACTTCTCATTTGAATCACAGCTTTCATAGGAAGTAGACCCTTGATCCGATGAATTGTCCTTTGTCGAGCAAGAGACAAAGTCATTAGATGAGGTATCGAGTCAGCAAGTCTTTGACTTTTGCCATATAGATGATGTGATCCATCAAAGTCAACTGATGATGGGCAGTGCGTGGGCATAAATTCACCTCTAATAGGTCCAGGGACAACATGCATATTACCCTCTTTTACAAAGTTAGCTAACCCTGCTGGTGTGGATTTACGACCATCATACCTAGCTTCTACTCCTACATAATTTTGAAAGCCTAATCCTAAGCCGGAGGTTCTGATTATTTGTTATATAGTTCTCTAGTTAGATTATCACCTGAAATTAACCATTGTTTATTCCTAGCTATTTCCTCGGCTACCTTTTCTTTAAGCTCTAGGTTTTGAGACCTGACTTCATCCTTAGCTTTCTCGGCAGGTTTTAAATAATTATTAGAAACTTCAAGATCAAACTGTAACACCTTTATCTTTTCTTCATAAGCTATTTGATTCTTTTGAAACCATACCTTTTGTCTTTCTATTGTTTTTAATGCTAGTTTATGAGCTTCATTTTCAACATAGCATTCATCAAACTTAGGTTTCATAGCATCATACTCTTCTTTAAGTTCATTGTATCTTAGACTACAACCAAATATCTGATTGTGTACACGAGATAGTCCCATCAAGGCAAGCGATCATGCCTTTCATCCGAAGTACACCTTGCCGACAATCCAAGCTTATCGGAATCATGAGCTTCCTCATTCAGGGTTCATGTGCGATCCGGTTGACTGTTCATCCATGGTGAGGAGAGCTGCTGAAGCTCCAACTTCTGCTTGGCGATAGGAAAGGTAGTTTGCTCCATCTCCACTTTTCCTGTCTTTGCATTCCCTTGAGAAATGCCCCATCTGGTGGCAAGTGAAACACTTGACTTTTCTCCTATCAAAGCGGTGGTTCCTTTCCCTTGAAATCAAACTTCCTTCGGACTTCTCTTCAAACCTTTTGATGTCCATGGCAGTAATGCCACCGCATTTTCGGTTTCATCTCCTCCATTTCAAGTGGGTCCAAGCGATCAAAGTCTTCGTATGCAAGATCTTGCTGAGTATCATAATCAGCAACAAATGAATGAAGAACATCCTCCATCACACTACTAGTCTTAGATTGAGAAGATGGTGGCGTGGGGCCGAGTGTTATGTGGTGGAGTGGGAGGCAGGATGATGGAAAGTAGTTGGAACTAGGAGATGATGGAAAATAGTTGGAACTAGGAGCGAGTACCATCATGTTGGAGTGAGATGTCCCAACAAAAGCTGCATGGCGAGGAAGAAGATGTGCGGTAGGGAGTTCTTACATCGGGTTCAAGAGTTAGAGTCACGTTGTACGACTCATCAAAGGTGAGCATGTCCAACCCACCTTTAGCCTTGAGGGCTATACTTACATGCAACCATGATGGAGGCAAGGATCGAAGGAACTTTGAGTTGCAGTCATCATTATCGGGTTTGCATTCAATTTGGTTTAAGTGACTCAAAATTCTATGGAACTGTCAGATCCCTTGTGAATACCTTCTTCTTCAGAGATATTAAAGTCCTAAAATTGTTGTCTCAGCATGGACTTCCTCATTCTCTTTGATTCTTCATTTCCACCGAACCTTGCTTTGAGAGCCATCCATATGTCCTTTGCATCATCCATATGATGAAAATCACATAGATGATCTTCGGTATGGCTTGAAGCGAAATAGTTTTACTTTATGCTCTCTCTGCATAGCCACACCTCTTCGGCGCTTTTGGTGGAGCCATGATAAACTTCCCATCCACAATGAGAATCATTTTCTTTAGACTATTTCCTTTCTTCACAACCTCCCATAGATTCCAATCAATATTGGAAATCCAGTTTTCCATCTTCATAGTCCAAAGTTCATACTCTTCCCTTTTCAAATAAGGAAATTTACCATTCTTGTTTGAGAGACGAAATTTGCATGGAAGTGGTGTTGGTGTTGTTTGTGTTGGTGACTTGGTTTCATTATCGGATCGGGCATGGTGGCGGTATGTATGGTTGTATGAGGGTATGAATGGTTCTTAGTATGGTAGAGACTTCCGAGGCTCACGATACCACTTGTTGATTACAAAGACCTTGATAGATCTTTAAGCACTCGGAGATCGTTAGTGTTGCCTATGCAATCACAAGCAAACTAATAGAAGATCTCTACAACTCGTATTTTGTAGCGGAAATTAAATACAAGTTACAATAACTAAGAACTCTTTGATCCTATATGGATCTTTTGATTATAGAAACTCTATGTTTCAGATGTTTTACAAGACTTGAAAGACTTTTCAAAAGCTTATCTATTACAAACTATAATGGTTCCTTATATAGGCAAGAAACCTAAAATGGCGTTTATATGCGCTCCTAATACTAACATAGACCAAGCATGCATCTAGACAAGCATGCAACTAATCATATTGTTTTATTCATCATATTGTTTATTCTGATTAAGCTCTACATATCACGGCGCCAACCTATCTTTAATCTGGTGACTTTTACTCTATCTTGAGCTTATCTCTCCTACGTGAATGCACGCACTTTCGGCAACAACACAATATCTGCTTTAGCACTGCTGGCAGTATAACTTGAATCCATTCTTCTTCGGCGAGAATCTCTTGGCGAGAATCGTAGTTTATCTTAATTCCCAACGGTATTCTTGGACTGCTCGGGTTCATAATGTCCGACCACTCCGGGAGGTTAGTTAGTAAACATTTGTTTCGTCAAGACTATTCTACCACATGCATTTGCCACTACCACTCTTCATGAACCCGCCTCGGTAATTGGAATATGGATACAGTCGTCCTCTCACCTAAATGACTCGGTCAATAATCTTAGTGATGTATTTAATTGAGTATTTATTCATTCATTTATGCGGTTGGTGGCGGGCACACTATTCCCGTCACCAACTCAGCCATAACATTTTACCCCCTTCCAGACCCCTTCACCTAAATAATGTTCTTATCACCCCTCATATTGTTAAAAACTTAATTTATGTACGTCAGATTGTCTGTGAAAATTATTGCACTGTTGAATTTGACCCTTTTGGTTTTTCTGTTAAGGACTTTCAAACCCGTCAGGTCTTTGCTCCGCTGTGATAGCACTGGCGACCTCTACCCTGTCACCAAGCCTTCTCCCATTCCTTAAGCCTACCTCACAAGTCAGTATAAGTGGCATCAACGACTTGGTCATCCAGGAAGTGAAGTGTTACACAAAAATGTTATTACAATGGTATGCTAATTCCTCTCTGAATGGAAGGGGTTTGATCTGTTTAGTGTTGACTTATGTACATTAAAAGATTAAAAACCACGATCATAAACAAAAACCCAAAAAAGAGTGATAACATACCAACTCTTTTATACGTTGTCAAGATTAAATATGTTGGGCTTATTACCCAACTAGCCATATTTTTTAAAAGAGTAAATTACATAAATGGTCCGTGTGGTTTGGTGAAAATTTCACCTACCGTCCCTCAAACTTAAAAGTTGCATAAATCGTCCATATCGCTGTCAAAGAATAACATGAATGGTCCTTTTGCGGCATAAAAGTTGCGTAAAAGTTGCATAATCATCCCTGAGTTTTGGCAAAAATTTCACCTGCCGTCCCTCAAAAGGACCATTCATGTTATTCTTTGGCAACGACAGGGACGATTTATGCATCTTTTAAGTTTGAGGGACGGTAGGTGAAATTTTCGCCAAGCCACAGGGACCATTTATGTAATTTACTCTTTAAAATGACCAAAAAAAGTTGAGAACTCATATGAACTTTTGTAATTAAATATATTGAACTTATTTCCGAACTCGCCCTAAATGAATATATGAAATCTGAAATTTCATTGTAATACTTTGCTCTAGCATAATCAAACATCACATGCGACAACATTTGAATTTAAAAATTCATATAGTAAATCTAACCGAACTCTCAAATATTTGAAGATTTAAGTCATTTAACAAATAAAAATTGAGAACTCAAATCGGTTCTTCCATCAGAAACGTTCATTATGATCCAACGCAACAACATAACACTAATCTCAATTTGGGTAAACAATATACATTAGAGTATATAAGCAAGCCAAGTTTCTTTTCATTACCTATGTGGGATTGAAAGCTCAAAATAGGAGTAAAGAAGTTGCTTAATAAAGCAAATACACCTATCATATTTTAGTCATTTAACATTTTTGAAAAGCATTTTTGTGACATGAATAAGATCATTCCCAATAATATTCAAGTTCGCAAACAAGAATCTTTTTCAAGTTACTCGAAGTCTCTAACCATAAACTTGCGTTAGTGGTCAAACTGATCATCTCAATTTACATATCGATCAAGATGACCACCACTAAAGACCATTTAACCATTTTTGAACATACCCTGCAAGTTGACCATCCCATTTCATCTTTTTAACCCTATAACTCAATCCCAACAACACCAACATCACTAAGTCCACCGGTGACGCGGACCCCACAACGCAATTCTGACTACATTCTTCATAAACTAGGGACTCGTTTGCTTTCAAGCAGATTCTTTTGATTACATTATCGGACAAAAAAGCTAGTCACTTTGGTGGTTTCATATAGTGTTAGTCTTCTAAAATCATACAATGTAGCTATTCGTGACAGTTTTGCTATATATTTGGTTAACTGCACCACTTCAAGTTGAAGTTTTTCCAAATCGGTTTTTGTTTCTTGTTATTTAAACCGTGCAAGCACTTCTTGCCTGAGTTTTCAATTGTTAGTCCTGTCACGAAGGTTTGATATATGTAGTCATACGTTTAAAACTTAAAAAAATGTAAAAGTGGTAGTATATTAGATCCGTTAAGAGCAGTTATATGCAAGGGTGAGTGGTTTAATGTTAAGATACAAACATTTAAAGCATGTCTTGATGTCTTATATGTAATCCTTAGAGCTACGTTTAACATTTTCCTAGAATAAAATATAACAAACTCATTTCTTCTGAAGAATTTTGTCACCATATTATAACATATTCAATAGTTTCATACAATGTCAAAGAATATGTTGGACCAAACTCGCTAAGTATTTATAATGACAAAAAAATGAGAACTAAAATATATTTTTTTAACTAAATACTTTAAAAACTACTCGTATTAGTTTTGTAAAATAACAAAGAAAAACAAAAAAGATAGAACTCAAATAAACTCATCACAGATTTGTACGACTACAATATCTTGCTCTACCATAATGGCATGCCGTCTACGACAACTTAATATTAATCCCAATTTGTGTACGTCATGCAAATCACATAACATAAACAAGCAAATTTCTATGTATTGGCCAATGTGGGACACTAAATTTAAAACAAAAAAACCAGAAGGAGTCGCTTAATAAAGCACATATAGCATGAATAGGCTAAAAGATCATTTCCATATTACTTGCGAATTAACAGACTAATTAGCAAGCACGAGACTTCCCTCTTTGACTCCATACAACGGAATCAACCACCTTCCATGACCACCACAACGACCATCCAAAACACGTCAGACGCACGAAATTAGGCTATCTTACCATCAACTCCACCACTCGTTCCACCATCTTTTACGTGTTTTACAAAGCCAATAACTGAAACAACCTTTCACTATATATCACAAGTCCCACTTCTCATTTGGCTTCAAGGTAGCCTAGGGTGTTCTTCCATGACTGGAAACTTCTTCGAACTAGGCCTGTATATTGTTAAGTATTCTTTTAAGCAGAATCTGAGTTCGTGGAATAGGCTATTTGGTCTTTTATTATTTTGATAATCCTATTGGAACTAGTTTTAGTATTTGCTTCGACTTATGAAGATATCCCATTTGGTCAAGAAAATGAAGCCAAACATTTATCTATTGCGATCAAGAAGTTTATTTCTTTGAATACTTTTTTTTAAACAAGAATTTTATAACCGGGGAGAGTTACGCGTGGAAATATGTCCCGTCTACTGGTTAGTATATAGTTAAAAGTAACAGAATATATCCTTTTCAGGGTGAATCTTTGTGGATTAGCTATAAGTTAATACAATCGAAACAGATGAAGAATAATCAGACGTAAAACAACTTTCAAATTTCTCCACATTTGGAGTGTGAACTACGGAATATGTATCTTTTCATTTTTAAATGTGTAAAATTTGATGATTGATTATATGCCTTCGCATTTATTTACATAATAATTTTTAACACTCTTATAAAATAGTACACACTCTTTTAAAGTTTAAAAAAAATGTGTCAGCAAATGCCATATTTTTGTAATGTGTACGTTCCTTATGTTGAGACCGAGGACCGGACCGTCTGTGGTCGGTCCGGTCTAGGCCGGTCTGGTCTAATAAGGCAAAATAGTCGATTTATGGTCCGGATCGGACCGGACCGATCAAAACCGAGACTGAATTAGCCTAAAAGTCATCCGGTCTTGGTCGGTCTGTCGGTCGGTCCGGTCCGTTCGGATGATTTGCTCAGCCCTACATATAAGGACCAATATAAACCAAAAGGGCCATACACTAGCCCCAAAGCAAGCCCTATAATGACTAATCTACATAATAGTAAATCCTAGATTTTACTCATGCAATCATGTAGTAATCGATCTCTTATCATATTTTCTATCTAGTCATGCACTTTATTACTAGAAGTTTGTGCTATATTTTTTTTTGAACGGCCAACAAAATATTTTATTATCACCAAACGCTAGCGGGTTGCTAGCAGATACACCCATAATACACCCGAAAACAACACAGAAACATAAGTTTACAAACTACATCAAACATAACCAAACACACCCTCTATAATCCCCTGTCCCTACACCGTAGAGACATTGAATCCCATCCAAGCCTCCCAATCCAGTTCCTGAGTCTTAGCCCTCGATTTTACCCAAAGGAAACTAAAAGCTTTTATGTCGCCAATCAACTTTTGGATTGAACACTGCTGCTGCTCGAAGTTTGTGCTATATTACATTGTGTCTTTTGAGTAAAGGTAGCCTTATTTTTAAAAGTTATAAAAATGCAAAAATGGTTGTGCATTAGGTATGTTCAGAGTAGTTTTATGCAGTAGTGAATGATTTATTATTGAGGTACAAAAGTTTAATGCATTTTTTAATATCTTATACATAGCTCTACGAGCTATGTTTAGCATTTTCCTTAAATAAAATATAACAAACTCACTTCTAAAGTGTTTCTATTGTCACCATCTGATAACATATCCAATAGTTTCTGTCAGACACATCTGTAGGATATTTTGCTATATCTAAATGGCGAATCCAACGCAACAACATCATATTAATGTCAATGTAAGTGAACTATATACATTAGAGTATATAGAAGGGTACCCGCGCAATGCGGCGGCGGGTACCCGGTGCATAATTTACTGCGAACATATATTTTTTATTTATACGTTTTATATAACAGTAACTTTACGAATGAATGATAACTTTTAATTAAAATAAATATAATCAATAACAATGCAAACTATTTCATATCCATATAAAAGTTGTCATTCTATTGCTATAATCGGAGAAGCAAATCTTATTTAGTTTTACTGTAGGTAACCGAACACCAAGATGAGAGTAGATTTATTGAATTTTGTGTGTGTCTTTTTATCGGTGCTCGGGAAAAAAAAGAGTGTGTTTCGTATTGGTGTTTGTGTTTTTAGGTTGGCTTATATACCATTAAAGTTTGGGTCGTTACAAGTCGGGACTTAATTGACTGTATAAATATTTGACTGTATTAAAATTTATCCCTCCAAAGATGCAAAATTGCATATATATCCTTTGCATGCATAAAAATCATTGTACTATGTGCATCAAAAACTTGTAAGAAGGATATATATGGAATTATTCACCTTTGGAGGGATATATATGCAATTCCCCCTAAATATTTGAAGGGATGTTACTTTTTATTTATGAAAATTGTCATGGAAGCTATATGGCGAATAAGATTAACTAATGACTTATTAATTTTCTATTAAAGAAATATTTTTGGTTTTAAAATTTTTAAGACTTCTTTATTTAGAAAGTCCTAAACACTTTATAAAGTAGTATAGATATGCAAGCCAAGTTTCTTTTATATACTCATGTGGGATTGAAAACTCAAAACAAAAATTGAATTTGAGTCAAGTGAGGTTTGTGTTTCTAACAAATAGATAAATAGTTATTACGGTATGTGTTTGTTCCTTGTACATGAATGTGACGATTGAAACCTTCTCAGTTGGGTCTCCAAACCGTTGCCTAAATTGCAGATTATTGTTTTTATTTTTTGGTGGTTATTTCATGCATCATTTTTGTAGATGATTATGATGTACTATCATACCTACTCGATCATATCCTTGCTTGTTTACCATTTTGTTTAACCTTAGGCCTTGTGAAGACAAGTCTTTCTTTGTAGCGTTCTTTTGACTTGTTATCTTCTTTGTATTTGAACTGCCATTTTTGAGATGATTGGTTTTATGTTCTTATGGAACATCAAAATCCACTCGTATTTTTAGTATCTATGTGATGGTAATGGATATTTCATGAAAAAAATATATATGTGATCATATATTACCATTATGGCGATTTCCAACCCCCAAAATGGCGATTTCCGGCAACTCTTTCATAAAATCCTAAAACTTTCCGATCTACTACCTTCCATCCATCATAATCCTGCTAAGGAAAGTTAGTTTTTCAAACCATAATTTCTCTCTTCTTTTTTTAAATCCCTAGTTTTTTATAAACCCTAATTTTCACACTTTTTCAACCTCGTTTATCATGGGTGATCGACGTTCAAAGGAGGACGATGTGCGTAGAATTTCTACGTCCATTTTTGTTACGAATTTCCCTGAAGAGTTTAAAGCACGTGATCTTTGGAGAATTTGCACTCAATATGGTACGGGCATTGATGCTTTCATTCCTAATAGGAGATCGAAATCAAGTTATAGATTTGGTTTCATACGTTTCATTAAGATTAAGGATGTTGATAGACTGGTCAGCAACTTGTGCACAATTTGGGTGGGGCGACTAAAATTGCATGCTAATATTGCTAGATTCCAAAGGACACCTTTGAATAATGATAATCTAAAAGCCAATCCTAATGTGGGGAAATCGAATGTTGTGGGAGATACTCAGAAAGAGATGGGAGTGCATGGGCACTCAAAATCTTTTGTTCAAGCGGTTAAAAGGGGGAATTTGCCTACTACTGTTGCAGAAGACCAGAAGCCGGCTTTGGTTCTTGATGACTCGTGTATTTCACATATGGACTTTTCTCTATCTGTGGTTGGTAAGTTAAAGGAGTTTGCTTCGTTACCAAATATAACATCAACTTTGGTAGAGGAAGGCTTTGATGACATTATCATTCGTTATATGGGCGGTTTTTGGGTGCTTGTTCAATTTGTGTCAAAGATTCAAAAAGATAAGTTTTTGGCACATGTTGGTGTAGGCTCTTGGTTTTCTGAGTTAAAACCTGCTTCTTGTAATTTCATAATTGATGAAAGGGTAGTTTGGATTGACATTGAAGGTGTTCCTTTATGTGCGTGGTCTCACAACACTTTTGCTAGAATCGCTTCTAAGTGGGGCTCTTTATTGCATGATGAGGATGAAGAAGCAACATTCTTTCACAGGAAAATACTATGTATCAAGACCACTTTGGATGATATGATTTTTGAATCCTTTAAAATTATTGTTAAAGGGAAAATTTTATGGATTCGCGCTAAAGAGGTGATAGGGCTCCTAATTTTGATAAGTGTGAAGAATCTTTTACTGATTAAGACAACGAATCATTGGGTTTTAACAGTGAGGAAATCAAGAGCAAGGAAAATTCAGAAGTTGACAATGACGTTGAGGAAATAACTGAGACCGTTTTTGAGCAAGGAGATCAGGATGGGTTTAAAACCAAAGTTACTTTGGAAAAATCCAACGATGTCCAAGGAGAGAATCAGTCCGCTGACCCGTTCAATATTTATGATCTCCTTAAGAAAAAGAACCCTTCTCCTAAAGTTTCTCAACAACGTAAGGGTGAGCCTAAGTACCCTCCGGGTTTTAGACCAAATGATGTTTCAGAAGCAAGTTCTAATACGTAGCATGAAGAAGTGAATGCACCAAAAATTAATCATGAAGAGGAGAATGCACTGAAAACTAAAAAGAAAGATCACAAGCCAATCTCAAAGGAGGTAATAGAAGATTTAGTGGGTTCAGGGCATTTTAAAAGTGCAGGTATTCCAAAACTAGGTGGTTCCATACTTCAACTTATGAAGGACCTGATCAATGTTGGTCAAACGATGGGTTACAAGATGGATGGCTACATAAACAATTTTGAGGATATTGTTAATAACCAAGGAGCCCATGAGTTTTATCAATGAATTTTATGTCTCTAAATATTCAAGGCCTCGCCCAAAAGGCTAAAAAAGACTAGGTTAAGGAGCTTTGTATTAGTAATAAAATTAACTTTCTTTCGTTGCAAGAAACGAAAATGGAGCAGGTGGATATTTTCAATATTAAGTCTTGTTGGGGTAATTTGGCTTTCGATTCTGTTGCTAGTCCTTCGGTTGGTAACTCGGGGGGAATTTTATGTGTTTGGGACTCTAACATGTTTCACAAGGAGCACTCCACTATTTCTGACTACTTTATAGCTATCATGGGTAAATGGGTGCAAAGTGATAAGAGTATGCTTATCATCTCAGTTTATGCTCCACAAGAGTTGGTTGAAAAAAAAGATGTTGTGACAATACTTGAACCACTTAATCGATAGGTGGAAAGGCGAGGTGATTGTTATGGGTGATTTCAATGAAGTACGTACTCAAGAAGAAATATTTGGTTCCATTTTTAGTGTTCATGGAGCTGTTGCGTTTAATAGCTTTATTTCGTCGGGTGGTTTGGTAGAGGTACCTTCCGGAGGTTACTCTTTCACTTGGTCTCATAAATCAGCTTCTAAAATGAGTAAGCTCGATCGTTTTCTCATTTCTGAAGGCTTAATGAGGTCTTGTCCTAATATTTTCGCTATTACTCTTGATCGTTATCTATCAGACCATAGACCCATTGTTTTGCGTGAGATTAGTTTTGACTATGGCCCTATTCCGTTTCGTTTTTATCACTATTGGTTTGAGATTGATGGGTTCGATTCTTTTGTGGCTAATACTTGGAGAAGCATCAATATTCTTGACACCAATCTTATGTCCAGGTACGCTAAATAATTTAAGGCAGCTTAAGAAGGAGATCTGTTCATAGGTTAAGGATAATAAAGACAAAAACAAGAACGAGAAGCAAAACTTAAAAACCATGCTTGCTGATATTGACCTTTCGCTTGATAAAGGTGTCTTGTCTTCTGATATATTGGAAAAACGTGTAAACATTATGCACAAGTTAACTGATTTGGAGAAAAAGGCCTCCCTTGAATTGGCTCAAAAAGCTAAGATTAAATGGTCGATAGAAGGGGATGAAAATTCTAAATATTTTCATGGTATCATCAATAAACATAGGAGTAATCTTTCCATTCGTGGCATTTGGTCGATGGTGCGTGGATAGAAGACCCTTCAAGTGTAAAAAATGAGTTCCTTAATCATTTTAAAGATAGATTTAAAAGGCCTTCTTCGTCTCGTCTTATCCTTGATATGGAGTTTCCTAATAAGCTGTCTTTAGACCAACGTGATGATTTAGAGCGACCTTTTACAAATGAGGAAATTAAGGGCGATGTTTGGGATTGCGGCTTAAATGAGTCCCCAGGCCCGGATGGCTTTACTTTTGGTTTTTATAGAAGATATTGGAGTTTAATTGAATCTGATGTCGTGGACGCTGCTAATTACTTCTATGATCACGGGTTCTATCATATCGGAGGTAACTCTTCTTTCATCGCCTTGATTCCTAAAACTAATGATGCTAAACTGGTTAAGGAGTTTAGACCCATTAGTCTTATTGGGAGTCTTTATAAAATCATTACTAAGATTTTGGCAAACTGTTTAGCTTTTGTCTTGGGAGACCTGGTCAACGAAGTTCAGTCTGCTTTCATCGAAAATAGGCAAATTCTTGACGGTCCTTTTATTTTGAATGAGTTAATTCATTGGTGTAAAGCCAAGAAGAATCAAACCATGATATTTAAAGTTGATTTCGAGAAGGCTTTTGACTCCGTTCGTTGGGATTTTTTGGATGATGTTTTAAAGAAATTCGGGTTTAGTGATTGTTGGTGTCATTGGATTCAAAGTTGCCTTAGATCATCCAGGGGTTCGATCCTAGTTAATGGGATTCCAACTTCTGAATTCCAATTCCATAAAGGTCTCAAACAAGGAGATCCATTATCCCCTTTCCTTTTCATATTAGTTATGGAAAGTCTTCAAGTGTCTTTTCAAAAAGTGGTAAATGCATGTTTGTTTAAAGGTGTTGTCTTGGATAAATCATTGCAAATTTCTCACCTTTTCTACGCCAATGACGTGGTTTTTGTAGGCAAATGGTTTGAATCTAATATCAACATGATTGTCCACGTGTTGGAATGTTTTTTTCGTGCTTCAGGTTTGCGTATTAACATGCATAAAAGCAAGATCATGGGTGTTGCGGTGGAAAACACTAAAGTAACTCTAGCTGCTGCAAACATTGGATGTATGACTCTTAAAGCTCCTTTTAATTATTTAGGTGTCAAAGTAGGAGGTCGAATGTCGCGCATAAGTTTTTGGGACGAGAGCATCAATAAGCTTCTTTCTAGACTTTCAAAGTGGAAGATGAAAACTCTATCTATAGGAGGTAGACTTACACTCCTTAAATCGGTCTTGGGTTCGTTGCCTATATATTATATGTCAATGTTCAAAGTCCCGTTACAGGTTATTAAAAAAATGGAGTCTATTCGCAGCCATTTTTTCAATGGGGTCGAGCCCAAAAATAAGAAGATGTCACTTATCAAATGGGATAGCGTTTTGGCTTCCAAGGAAAATGAGGGTCTTGGCATTTCGAGTTTTTTTGCTTTGAATCGCGCTCTCATCTTTAAGTGGATTTGGCGGTTTTGTACTCAAAACTATTCTCTTTGGACTAGGGTGATTACAACAATTTATGGTACGGATGGCAAGCTTCAATGTCCTCAAAAAGCTTGTTATTCGTCGAATTGGATGGACATCGTTCGAGAAGTCTATCGTCTTCATAAAAAAGGTATGGATCTTCTTGGTTCTATTAAGAAAAAAGTGGGTAATGGCGAGAATACTTTGTTTTGGGAAGAGTCTTGGAAGGATGATATTTCTTTTAAATCTCTTTATCCAAGGTTATACGCCCTTGAATCTGATAAGAAAGTTACAGTCGCAGCAAATATGTCTTTCTCTGATTTGTGTACTTCTCTTCGGCGTATGCCGAGAAGTGGGGTGGAACATCAGCAACTTATGGGTTCACGTTCAAAAGTGGAGGGCTTAATTGTCCCAAATATGAGGGATCGTTGGTATTGGTCTCTTTCAGGTAATGGTGAGTTCTCCATTGCCTCGGTTCGAAATTTCATTGACGATAATTCTCTCATGGTGGCTGCTTCTAAAACTCGTTGGATCAAGGTCATTCCGAAAAAAATCAATATCCTCGCTTGGAGAGTCAAAATGGACAATCTTCCCACGCGTTTCAACCTTTCTCGTAGAGGTTTGGATCTCGACTCTATCGTATGTCCTTCTTGCAATGCTTCGTCCGAAACTACTAGCCACATCTTCTTTGGTTGTCCTATGGTGAAAGTTATTTACAACTATATTGCTTCATGGTGGGATAATAATATTTTGGAGTTTTCTTCATATGAAAATTGGTTGTCTTGGCTTGCATCTCTGCGTATGTCATCCAAGACTAAGACGTTTTTAGAAAGAGTTTTTTATGTTATTTGGTGGTCGATTTGGAACTTCCGTAATTGCTCTATCTTTGGTTCCATTCTCCCTTCCAAATCTCACATTTTGGACGACATTGTGGCCCGCTCTTTTACTTGGTGTAGTTCTAATTTTAGTTGGATAGATTGGCTTAAGAACCCCTCTCTTATTTCTATGTAACTGTTTGTTTCTAGCTTCTTGCTAGTGTTTTTATAAAATCTCGCCGTTAAAAAAAAAAATTATAAAAATGGACAAACTGTGATAACATATCCTACCAGTTTTATATATGAGAAAAATTAAATATTTGAATTACTCATTTACCTAAACTGTATGAAATGACAAAAAAATGTAAAAGCTCGAGCAAGCATACAATTTTTTTTGGAACCTATTGCTCAACTCGCTAAATTTTGTAAAAGTAAAAACAAAATAAATTAAGAATACGTAACATTTATCTAATTTGAATTGTCGCTTTGATAGTTCGGTTATCAATGCTCGATTCAAGTGGAACAAAATGGTACAAGTCTCAATTTATATGAGTCATATACATCACATGATATAAACTAACAAAATCTGGTTTCTTTACCCGATGTGGGATTGAAAGCTCCAAATAAAAGCTAAGAGAGTTGCTAAATAAAGCCGGTAGCTAGTCCTTTAATATTTGGAAAAACACTTTTCTACGTAAATAGTCCTTAAAAGATCATTTCCAGCTTTTATGATATGTCTAATTCAAATAAATAAATCAAAAACAAAATATTCGCTCTATCTCATTACAATGTATGAGAAGAAATTTTATTCACTTCATGTGAATTTATTCTCACATGAATGATTGTGTATTGCACAGTATATGTGTCATACCACAACAAAACAAAATGATTTATTTTTTTATTAGTGTTATCTCTTCATTGCATTGATTCTAGTTAACTTTGATGTTATCACAACCATAACTAAACAAAGACTAATACTAATATGTACCAAAATACTAACCTGTTTCTCAACTCGCTAAATTTTTATGTAATCATATATTACCCATTAACTACTTATATAGAAACGCACAGAAAATGATGCGTAACCAACCAATTTTATCCAATGTCAAACTTAAGTATTTTGCACAGAAAGTGATACGTAACCAACCAGTTTTATACAACTCAACTCGCTAAAATTGAAATTCTGAACCTATTGCTCAACTCGTTAAATTTTGACATGACAGATAAAAAAAATGGCAAATGTTTTTAAAATGTATCATAATTGTCATCATTTGCTTTTGTGGGTAGCGAACAAATTTTTTTGCTTTTGTGTGTACTTTTATTTCAAATTCATTATTTTTTTTTTTGGTATTTTGCAAAAATTTTGGACATTTTTGCCCTTCTTAGCTAATAGAAATTTTTTTCCCCGAATGACAAAAATGTCAAAAAGTACCCTAAAAATGATGAATTTGAAAAAAAAGATACCCACAAAAGGAAAAAAATTGTTCACTACTTACAAAAAAAAATGACAAGTACGATACTTTTTAAAAGCATTTGCCCTAAAAAAAATTATGAATTCATATACGCGAAAATTAAGAATTCATATATGCCGTTGCACAAAGAGATCGCAATTCATGTAATCTACTCTACCTGATTGAGATATCAAATGCAACAACAATGTACTAATCTCAATTTATGTGAATCACAAACATCACATAATATAAACAAACAAAATTTATTTGCTTTCCCAATGTGGGACTAAATACTTGTAACAAAAACTAAAGGGCTTAGAGCAACCCCATTCATAACATCATAACACCAATAACACCGTCCACGTCAGCGCCACATCAGCTTTAACATTTAACATTAACATCCTCAAAAAACACCCACAACCATAACATCCCAATAACATCAATAACACCAATAACATTTCATATTTTCAATTTCAACCCCTAAACTAAAACAAACACTTCATTTATTAAACCAAAACAAACATTTCATTAAAATTGAAAACATATTACAATACGAGATTAAAAAAAAAATACAGCGAAATAAAAAAATACATCGAAATTAAAAAAATACACCGCAAATTAAACGTTACAACATAAAGGAAATGACAACGAAAAAAAAAACATAGCAAATGCTTATTCATCATCGTCGCTCTCTTATTGTTGTCCATGTCGTTCAAGATTTTTCAGCCAAACATGCTCCATAAGGTCCTGTTGGAGTTGGGTATGCGTTTGTCGGTCGTGTATTTCTTTTGCCTTACGACTATGAGTATCACATCTTTCGACCCATCTTCGTTGCCTCAAATTTGCTGATGGATCCACCCACAGTTCATTATAGTCACGTAAAGCAAATTTTTGATCTTTTATAATCATGTTATGCAAAATAATGCAACAATACATGATTCTACGTATCGTGGCAATATCCCATTGGCGTGCCGGTTGTTGTAGTATACCCCGACGGCCTTGAAGAACACCAAAAGCACGCTCAATATCCTTTCGGGCACTTTCTTGTCTCCTTTTAAAGTACGTATGTTTTTCATCAGTTGTTGCCGTGAAGGATTTGACGAAAGTTGCCCATTGTGGATAAATTCCATCAGCCAAGTAATACCCCTGTTCATACCTAGTTCCGTTGACCATATAAGGTGCTCTTGGGGCATTATCAGCAAGAAGGTCGTCGAATAACGGAGAGTTATCTAAAACATTAATATCGTTGTTTGCCCCCGCCATCCCAAAAAATGCATGCTAGATCCATAAATCTTGAGAAGCAACAACTTCAAGCATAATTGTTGGGTATTTTTTATCACCCCTAGCAAAATGCCCTTGCCAAGCCACTTGACAATTTTTCCATTCCGTGCATACAGATCAATGCTACCAAGCATTCCCGGAAAACCATGTTTTTCTTCATGTTGTTGATAAATTTTTTGAATGTCGGCCCATGTTGGTTTTCTTAAATACTCCGGCATAAACAAATCAATAATACATTTGTTAAAATTATCAAGACATAATTGCGAAGTACTCGCACCCATTTGCAAGTATTCATCAAATGCATCGGGTGAGGTGTCGTACGCCAATTGGCGTATGGCAGACGTACACTTCATTAGAGCACTTATACTCATTCGACCACAAGCATCGGGTGTTTGCCTAAAGTAATTAAAATGATCTGGAATATTATCGAAAGTATAAGATTCAATACCTTCAACTATTTGTAGGAATAGTTTCCGGCTCATACGAAATCTTCTACGAAAATTCCGGTTTGAATACTTACAACCTTGTACGAACTAATCGTTGCGCAGACGTTCCTCTGCAAGCTCACGATATATATGGGTACGAGAACGAGTAGGATGTTGAGATTCAATACCTTCTTCTTGTTTCAACTGAAGGTGATACTCGTACGCGGACGCCATAAATTGGAAGTCTGCTAGGTCATCAACGTCTGACCAAGACAGAGGAATATCACCAGCTTGATTTGGATCCATTGTGAACGAATTTGATTTTTGAATTATGAAAGTGTGAGAGGAAGTATATAAAGTGTGAGAGGAAGTGTGAAAAAAATAGAGTTTTAGTTGGGTATTTATAGTGGTAAAAACTAGCCGTTAGGGACTAATTTTGAAACTTTTTTGAATTTTTTTTGAAACCTAACGGATACTAGCCGTTTAAGGGACTAGAATTGAAATTTTTTTGAATTTTTTTTATTTTATTTTTAAAACCCACTAACGGGCGTTAGTGGAGCAACGCCCAGCCTTTAACGCCGTTTTAACGCCACATTTCCAACGTTCAACGCCACTAAAGGGCGTTAGTTTCGGCTTTAACGCCGTTGGTACGTTTACGATGGGGCTGCTCTTAGCAAAGTAGATAGTAAGTCACTATATTTGGAATAACATTTTTATAAAATGAAGAGTCCCTAAATTATCATTTCCAATTTTCAAAATGAGAGGAAATTTTGTCCGCCTTAAGTGAAAAAACATTATCTGTATTCTCAATCCTCAATCACTGTGTTTATTCACTCAAAATAGATGTGAAACTCTACAAGTCCAGCTTAGCATATGTTGTTTTGGTTTTAAAGGTGGAATTACGATCCACATCTGCTGTATCTATATTATTTGTAATTCTACCCACATATCTTTGTGTTGATATTTTTTAGTTGTTTTTAATCATAAAGCTCTATAGTAACTCTTTCGCGTGTAACAAGCAACATGTTCAGTCACGTAATCAACACCGACTAATCTGTCGTATACGTACGTCATATATTCACACTGGGTTCTTAATACAGTCGTAGTTTATCACCCTTTTCGTTTGTGCATCGAAATGATCTTAGAGATGAAAAGGGATAGTTCTGGTAACTTATGACTAGCTGCAGAAGCTACAAACGTATTTGTTGTTAGGCGTCAAACATTATACAAACAAAACATATACATCTAATATATTAAAGTACACTATGTTATGTATAAAATTGGCATCTAGAAAATAAAAATCATACTTCTAGTAAAATATCACAAAAGTGAGTCAAATTAAAATAAGCGTCATCTTAAGTCACAAAAATGCAAGTTTTCCTAACAATCTTATGCAATCGTATATTACCACGAACTAATAATAAAACCAAACAAAAAATATAACGTATCCAACAATGTCTTCTTTAAATATTTTGGACCTATTACTTTATAAAATTACAAAAAAGTTTAAGCATTCAAAATTAGAATTTTGAACCTAATGCTCAACTCGTTAAATTTTGTTAAATGACAAAAAAAAAAAAATAATAATAATAATAATAATAAATAAAAATAAAATAGAATTTTGAACCTAATGCTAAACTCGTTATATTTTGTTTAAATATATATATATATATATATCATACTTCGGCTAAAGTAAGATATAAAATGCTACAAGCATACAACATAGCACTATCATAAACAAGCAAAATTTCATTTCTTTACCCGATGTGGGATTGAAAGTTTTAAATAAAACCAAAAGGAGTCAATTAAACCAATGGCTAGCCATTTAATATTTAGGAAAACAGTTTTCCAACATGAATAGTCCTTAAAGATCATTTACAGTTTTTTATGTCAACGGATAAAATAAAAATTCTAATTTTGTTATTACAACGCTTTTTAGGCCAATAAACCGAAACATCAAGAACTTAAGAGGGTGTAGCATTACAAATAATTAGCGTGATATATGGCATGCTATTCGTGATCGTGAAACTGAAGTGGCATGGCATTCATTTGTTTGGTCTACTTATGGAATTCCAAGGCATTCTATTAACGTATGACTTATTATGAGGAAACGCTTAAAAACTCAAGATCGCCTGAGGCAATGGGACGTTGGCAGTGATGTCGACTTAAAGCTCCTTCGTTGCCCGTTATGTAAGCTTCAACCTGACACCCATGAGCATCTATTTTTCGAATGTTATTTTGCGGCTAATGTGTGGAAAGGTGTGCTTCAACGGATGAACTGCCTGACGTACCACCAGTTTGGAGTGATATCATGGATTGGATAATACCCATGGCAAAAAAGAACAATGTTACTAGCATTGTAGGTAGACTTATAGTGGCTGCGACAGCTTATTATGTATGGCAAGAGCGGAATCAGAGGCTCCATGGGAAGAAAGCAAGAAAGGCTGAAAAGGTAATGAACATTATTGTTGACATGGTGAGGTCTAAGCTAGCGTCCATCAGAAATGGTGAACGTGTCAAGTGATCAAGGTTGGTGTTTCTAACAAATAGTTATTACAGTATAAGCTTTTCTTTGAATCCAGAATTATTGTGTTTGTTCCTTGTACATGAATGTGACGATTGAAACCTTCTCAGTTAGGTCTCCATTTATTTATATTAAAGCGTTGCCTAAATTGCAATTTATTGTTTCTATTTTTTGGTGGTTATTTTATGCACCAGTTTTGTAGATGACTATGATGCACTATCATATATACTCGAGAGTTGAGATCTATATAGAACTCATATTTGTCATAAAACCAATGAACCAATCATAGCCATCTATTTTTTATCTAAATTAATAAAAAATCATTTTTTACTTTTTTTTTAAAACAACATATCTTGCAAACGGTAAATCTTCAAGCTACAAAAAATACACCATCGTGACGAGAATTAAATTATCTTTCTATAGATATGCATTCTTATATACTTTCGTCGAAGTTTTTTTTTAAATTTTGCCCAGAAAAATCACATGTGATTTGTAAAAATCACATGTGATTCGTAAAAATCAAATCACATATGATTTTAACAAATCACATGTGATATTTACAAATCACATGTGATTTTTCTGGACGAATTTTTTTTTTAAAAGTTCGTCGAAAGTATATAACAATGCATATCTATAGAAAGATAATTTAATTCTCGTCGAGATGGTTTGATTTTTTTGGCGTAACAATTAACGGTTTGTGAGATATTTAATTTTAAAAAAAAGGGTGAATATATTTTAATAAAAGAAATTAGTGGCTAGGATTGGTTCATTGATTCTATGACAAATATGAGTTCTATATTGAACTTTTCTCATATACTCGATCCTCGCTTGTTTATCATTTTTCTTTTTTTTAACCTTTGACCTTGCGAAGACAAGTCTTTCTTTGTAGCATTCTTTTGACTTGATATCTTATATGTATCTGAACTGCCATTAGTTTTATGTTCTTATCGAACATCAAAATCCACTCGTATTTTTAGTATCTATGTGGTGGTAATGAATATTTCATGAAAACGGTTGATAAGTTAAGATACCGATATTGTAAAAACACTTATAAGTTAAGTCAGACTTGCATGTATGCATGCAGTAACTAGAAAATCACACAATGCTGATATAAAATCCGAACTAAGAAAAAGATTTACTCAATGCTGATAGAAATACACTTGCAATTCAGTACCATTTCTTGTGCATGAAAGGATTTTTCGTCCGCATCATGTGAAAGAGTATCTTTACATGAATGACCGCGGCTTACTGAGACCAAAGGTGTCGACACCGCAATATACCAAAATGCTTATCGATTTTCATCAAGAAGTTCATTGCTGTATACACGCGCTCAAATTATGACAAAAAGATATAAAGGATAGTTGTTTAAAAATGTATTTTAACTTGTCACTCTTTCTTTTTGTCTACACACAACTTTTAATTTTCCTATTTAATTATTAAACTGCCAAAATCTTCTTATTGGAGGCACATAGTTCATTTAACATAAGAAAATAAATTGATAATTGTTTAGAGGGGAAATGATGACTACATTACAATGTAGGCAATTGTCTACATTTCTTTTGAAAAAAAGGGGAGGAACGGGAGAAAACATGTATCAAGAACTTACTGCAAGGACTGAATTGTAAATTTGTTAAAAGTGCATCTAACTTGACACTTTTCTTTTGTCTAAACTAAATTTTTAATTTTCCAATTTAATTATCAAACTTACAAGTAAGGGTGAGCAATCCAACCGGATCGACCGAACGACCGACAAAACCGACCGGACCGAAGGATCAACGGTCCGGTCTCGGTCTAAGGTTTTTCATTATTTTGGTCTCGGTCCGGACCAGCCTGGCATACATTTCCTAAAACATTAAGTCTATTTGGACCGGATCGACCCGGACCTAGACCGAACCGACCACATTCGGTCCGGTCTCGATCTAAGGTTTTTGCCTAACTCGGTCTCGGTCCAGTCCGGTCCTGTCCTGGCTGGTTCGGTCCGGTTTTTAGACCGTGAGCACTCTTACTTACAAGTTTTCATGTTGTATGCGTCATTAGTGGTAAATGTTGAAACGACACCACTTAATTAAGAATAATTTGTTAACTCAATATCCAAACACGATTTCAATGTTCATTTATCACAGGAGCACTACATTTACACCCAAACGCCCCCTTTCTTTGACCTCTATTTCCCCACTCTTTCCAAAATCATCGTCATCATCCTCAAAATCGACAATATATCACCCCCATACACCCCCTTCAATCACCAACCTACACCACCTCAACAACCAACCATTTTCGACCAAATCGACACCCAACCACACGGCCAACCACATACAAATAGATTCTGATTTATAGGGTTTGAGAATGTCTTCGAGCTGTGTGTTTGAATAATAGGTTTGGTTTCCTATAATGCAAAACATTAAGAGCCTGATCCAAAAGATCGCGAACAGGCCCCTCATACCCCTCATGATTATCCTAGGGAGGAAGGTTGTACTAATCATGTAACACCCCAACCCGACAAGGGTCCGAATGTCACATTATGGAGTCATATCAGAACATACTAATAAAAATTTGCAAGCGGAAGTCTTATTAAATAAAATACCAAGTCATATAAACGAATGACTTACAAAGGAAAATACATAATCCAACATGTCTAAAAGATACGAAATATCAAAGCAAATGTTCTTCCAAATGAGTCCAAAATAATAAGGGAAACTAGGGTCGATTCACTCAAAAGCTCCTACTCTCAGCCCATCAAAGCCCAACATCCCACTTGGTACCTGCCGCATGGAAAAGAAATGCGGTGAACTTAAAAACCCAATGAATGGTATAACAAAACAAAAGCTAAACATAATCAAGATACAAAACGAAACAAAGGAGACTGATAACAAAATCGTAACGAATGAGCACAATGCGTCTATGAGTCAATGAGGAACCTGCAGAACACAATATTAACAGATATCCAGAAGGAACAAAAATCAAAGAAAGCCAAAGCACAGCAAAGCAGCGAATCATTGAACAAATATAAGCAAATATAAATAACCAAACATATAAGTATCGGAACATAATCACATAGGAGTTGATGAACAATATCATAATCAAATTAAGCAACCGACATGTAAAAGCATATCGGTCGGCGGATCAACTAAACATGAATGGCAAAACAACCAAGTCAGATAATCAGATATACACAAGCTAAGCAGAATTCTGTAGTAAGGCGAAATCAACTGAATAGAATGTAAGCATGGCAATCACACAAATCAGAAAATCAATAATTAATAAACATAATAAATATCTTAACAAGTTGAGACACTAATGGGTAGGAAATCCTGAACGAACATCATAACTAAACAAAGTAACTGATCAAAAATATAGCATGGCAACTAAACAAGTCAACTAGACATATAACATAAGTTAAACCATATTGCTTCATTAACCGGTAACATGAACAGAAGTGTAAACATGGAGGATCAACAAGTCAGGTAAACATCCATTACTAAGCTGAACCGATAACATAAGCCTCAGAAACATCAAACAGAAGTACAAACATGGAAATCACAATTTGCAGGTAGATTACTAAATGATAGTCATAGCCCTTGACATAATTGAACAAAGTATAACATGATCAACGGATAAATCAAATGATTACATACCAGCATGGCAACCAGATGAATCAAATAGTCACATAACAGCATGATAAACGGATAATCAGATATTAGCATGATAACAAATGAATTAGGTAACCACATAATAAAATAATAGACAGAGAAATCATGAAAGCATATAACGGCATGGTAAACAGATGGATCAAATAATCATATAATAGCATAGTCAACACATGAATCCAATAATCATATAATAGCTCGGTAAACGGATGAAGTGGTAATCTAAAGTATAAGCTTGGCAATCAACCGAAATAGAGTGAAAGCATAGTAAATCAAATGAACGAAGACGAGTATAATAACCAAATGCATTGAAGCATGAGTCCGATAGTCAAACGAATCACATAAGAATACTGAGTGAATAAGTAGCCAACTGAATGACTGAATAGGCATAGGAAATGAATGAATCAGAATATCAGATAGTCACATAATAACCAAAATCAGAATGTTGTCACGAGCACCTAATACTAAAGGAGATACTCCAATAGCCAAATCTAACAAATCACATATCATAACCCATAACCAAAATCAGAATGTTGCCCCGAGCACCTATACTAAAGGAGATACTCCAATAGCCAAATCTATAAATCATATATCATATCCAATATCATATCAAATCCGTCAAATCATATCAAAGTGTACATGGG
This sequence comes from Chrysanthemum makinoi, assembly GCA_910596185.1. Taxonomy (NCBI): domain Eukaryota; kingdom Viridiplantae; phylum Streptophyta; class Magnoliopsida; order Asterales; family Asteraceae; genus Chrysanthemum; species Chrysanthemum makinoi. The sequence goes on from OU343225.1 coordinate 322,894,797, forward strand.
TAGCTAGCCCAATGTACCAAAATGTGAGGGGGTGTATTGCACACACGCACCACATCACCAAAACTGAACTGAGTACCTAGGATGCATCCATACGCTCCTTGCAAAACAAATCATATATACATATGCCAGTTCGAGACTGTACATACGTATTTATAATGGCCAAGTGATCACATATATCATATCATATCAAAAGGGAACGCCGGGGACTAATCACACCGCCCCAGATAGTGTCATGCCATTGGTGCATCAATGACATGGCCATGGTACCTCCATTGCTAGTTAGCTCGGGCAACCAAACAAAACGAATCATATCATATCAAACTGATCATGTAATGGAATCATATCAATAAGGGATCTCAACGGATAACATATCAAACGAATAACTAAGCGAATATCAAATCAGAGGATCATACCAAAACGAATCATATCAACTTGATCATATCAAATCAAAGTAAGGAGAATACGAATCGGATATCAAAATGGACAAGAGTCATGAGAGAAAAGATGTGTCATTATTGAAATGACGGAATATATGTACCTTATGCAAAGCAAGCAAAATAATCAGGAAGCACACGTAAGCTACTCCTTCTTCCCACGATCTACATGAATTAATAATTATACATATTATTTATAATTCCACAAATGTCGAAACGGTCTTTTAATATTCGGGTTATATACTTAATATATTTTAGTGTTTTATAAATAATAACGTGCTTTTTAGACAACATTCGAATAATGTTATGACAAATGACGGACGCGGACCACCTTCGGAAATTACATAACGCACACTACTCTCTATTATGTTATACTCTTTATTATTTATGTGCACCATAACTTGATTCATTCATGCTTCAATTTGTACCCACGTCACATGCACTTTTATACATCAGCCTACTCTTCTCTATTTTACATGTACATTTATACGCAACTTAGTATATCATGCATGAAACTTGCGACCCCCCATGCAGACAACATCACTATACGACACACACAATCAAACATACAATCACAAGACCATGCCTTTAACCTTCATAATTCGAAAATATTACCAACAGTTATCATGCATGCAACCTTCATATGAGTCGTAACACAAAATCAATACTCCACACCCGATTCATATTATACATACGTCACATAACACGACTCGATCATAGGTCATACACGTATCATAAGCCATCGACTGTGTGCAAAACCCACACATCGACACCAACCGAAACACACTCGACTCACATCCAAGCATGCACAACTCCATTCGAATAATCATAAACACACACGACACGATGTTAACATACGATCCAAGCATGCCTACTCGATCACATAAGGGCTGTTTTAACAGATTTCATACAAAAAGATACATTCAAAACAACCCGTAATATACTCGTTTATAAAGTTCTCATATCGTGATTAATTTACCAGCGCATAACACTAACGAGACACAACTAACCCATGTTCATATTTTAACAAGCAACACTTTACATCTTGATCTTATCGTGAACATGTTAACTGTCGAATAGATTGAAGAAGCAAAACCAAAAAAATGTGAGACTACCTTGGCAGCAAGGTCACGAGGCCAAAAGAGAAAGACAAGACCCACAATAACGACCCAAGATTACATGATCCGAAACCCGAAATAAGCACCAACGATCACCTACGAATTCGAGTCCCTAGCTGCTACTCTCCTTGCCTTCGGATTTCTTGAGAGAAAGTGAAGCCGTGATTAAAGATTTTTAGGGTTTGGTTTAGGAAGATGGAGACTAATGGCAATTTAGGGTTCTTGGTTTTCATTTTTTTTTTTTTTTTTTATATCAAGAGAATGACGGCACTGGGTTCCCAAAGAAAAGAGATGTAACTTATCAATATAAGATAAAAATTGTAGGTTTAGGCGTTTTTGTACACGGTCCAAAATAAAACCAAGGAAAGGGTTTTTGAATTTTTTTGAAGGTGCTGATCTTGTGGAGTAAGTTACGTATTTAATTGGCCATGATTTTTAGAATCTTTCATGGTGATATCTCCAAGGTTTAAATGTGTATAAGATACTATGGAGCAAACTTTTACTTTCGGTATCAAATTTCAAAATGCAATCGTGTATTATAATCGATCCAAGTTTTCGAATGTGCCCAACAAACATGCAACGTGTGATGTAAACAAGGTGGTGTCGAATTTTATTTGATGCTTAGATGAAACCGAAAGAAAATTAATATGTTGCATTACTCGGACAGCTCGGACCCAAAATCAACTTAGCGAGGCATAGGACGTACTTTATATTCTGTAACTTAATATAACTAGGATTTGCACCCGCGCTTCGCAGCGGGGTGCTTGCACATTTACAGCCAAAGTCACCATTCAGTACATAAAGATTTCTATAATCAAACATAGCATGATTCACATAACTTCTAACAAACAAATTTGAATATTTTATGAACTTTGATCCTTATTTGCTAAAGCTATGGTACTGGAAATTTACTAATAACTGTTGTATATACACATTCTGTCAACCTAAAGTTGTGCACAAAAATAAAAAATCATAAAGTAGTCAACTAACACCATTAACATATATACACATGATAGGGTGCACTTTCTCCTTGATACCACAACAACCCTTTCATAGCACTTGTGTCTTCGCCGGCAGCACATGCACGCTGCTCTGCAATAAGTATCAAAGATGCATTAACCAAGTAAAAATGGAAAGTGCACATTCGTTTAACTGTTATTGGCGGTCAGTTTCACTTCTCAGTATCGCGCAAGGTACTTGCAAACATTGGAATACCTTTAAATCAGCTTTTGAAACAGTAGTTCGTGGGCATTTTTGCAAAGTGCTGCAAATTTTGTGACTAAATCAGTTATCTTGACCAAGTTTGGGATCAATATCAAAGATCCATTAACTGATTAGAAGTGGAAATTGCACATTCATTTACCTGTTGTCAGTGGTCAGCTGCAATTCCAAGAATACTTATCAGGCGGAAAGGATAGTGAAAAAGATTAACATTAACTGTTAGTTCTTACCAGCAGCATCCGTTGTGTAAGCAAGGCAAAGGCGAGTCCTTTGAGTTTAGCAAACCCGAATAGTTCACTCTTTCGACCTTATTAGTTTCACCTTATTGGCATAAGCCAATAAACTAACGCTACTAAGGGTCTAAAGAGTGAGATCGAAATGTTCTCTCTAAAATGAAATAAGGCCAAAACTGGGCCAAATAAGCTACTAATCCAAACGCCCCCTAAATAAGCAACCTCTGGGCCTTTCATTTCACGCTCGTCACTGCTAAGAATTACATGGATCTTCGAACTCACCAAGTCAACATCTAGGCCTTCCATTTTGTTGCTTTCTCCTCGTTTCTAACCTGCAATTAGAATCGCGCACATTAAAAGAAGTTTGCCTTGTTTTCTTGACACACAAATCTGTTTCCCATTTTCCCATAATGTAGTTGAAGCCTAATTAACGAACAAATCTTTTACAAATGATATATCAATACAAAAATTTAATTCATGATATTTAGCCCAACTCAAATCAAGTCATAAGTTAAAAAATAATCGTAGACAAATAACACTTTAGATTTTAACAATTAGGCAAAATGCTTAGTCACACAAACTAACGTTTCCGCACAAACGACTGATGGCATTATATATTCACTTTATTTTGAAACACCTAAAGTATCAAAACCTGTAAGTACTTTTAACAAATTAGTAGTCATAAGTTACTCAATAGCAGTGCAACTAAATAACAACACAAAGCGTTGCTACAATGATTTTCCCCCATAATTGTTGATTCCACAAACTAAATAGTTGGAATCCTCACTACCTGAACTATTTGGGCCAACTACTTGAAAAATCAGCCGCTTTCCTGATAGCTACACCCTATGTTCCAACTATCGATCGCGGGAGTATACTAAGATTATTCAAATATTCCAAGAATCAATAACCAAAGTTACTGACATGTTCATCTGCAGGCCCATCTGCCACATAAAAAATAGTTAAGACACACCGGAGACCATAAGTAGTTATTGGGTTGGATTGACCCGTTTTCTTAAAACTATCTTCTCTCCTCTACTGAAAATTAAAGAAAGTGGAACAACCCGGGAACAACAACAATCATCTCGAAATTAATTCTGTGTACAGTTGCATGAAATCTGCATACTTATGCTTGCTTGACATAATCGTAAAATCTTTAGCGATGACATAAAAGTTCTAGTCCAAATCAAGAAAAAGAACAGAAAATGTAAAAATTTGGTTCAGTGAAAATGAGAGCAATATATGTATTGTATGTTTCGTAAGTACATTATTAGATCAATTGGTTTATAAAATTGAAATAAATAATGGATTAAAACAATCTATTATAAGAAGCTCTAAGATTATCCATTTTATCCTAATTAAAATCGTATAAGGTTCAACTTGACCATTTGGACACCTATAGAAGCATGACTTCTGGGAATCTTGTAGCAAGTCCTCATGACTACACACCGAAGTTGATTTACCCAATATAACGGTAAATTCATTCAAACTGATAACACCATCACCATTAGCATAAGCTTCACGCATCATTTTAGTTAGTTCTTTATAACTTAAAGGTTGTCCCATTTTAGCAATCTGTCTAGCTAGCTCAGCAAATCTATAAAAAAAAAAAATAGTACCTGTAATCAAACTGGTAATCACCTTTCATCCATAACAATCTATTCTCCACAGCCATTTCAACCGCGATCATTACATACACTTTCTGATTTTGGAAGACCTCTTAAACGCACTTGATAACACTTATAAGCTTATCTTGTTGAGCTTAATGTGTTTTTAAAGTTCATAACCTTGACTTTATAAGCTTACAATATCTTTCTATAATAAATAACCCCTTAAGACACATATAAATAAGCTATTCCAAATACTCCAAAAAAAACTTGATCATAAATTACCCCCTAATAAAACAACTAATTTCACAACAAAAAATAAATATATAATATATACAGATAAGTAAATAAATTATACCTTAAATAGTATCTGTTGGAGTCTTGAAGCCTAAACCAATACTCTTCCAGAAGCTGTTCCAACCAATCCGTGGCATCTTGAAATTACCTTCACATCATCAAAGTTTGTGTGACCAAACTTCAACTTCCTTTGCAAGTTATTTTCAACCTTCTTCCACTTGGGAGCAAACTTCTTACTGCGTCCAAGCCAGAAGAAGACATAAACTAAAGTACTAAACACATATATAGAAATTAAAACTGATAAGGCCGAATAAGATGCTCAGAATCTTAGATGATTCACTTGCTTACATATGTGAGGGAAAACAAATAACAACTTATATTTGGAGCCTAAAATATGAACACGTCAATAGTTACCTATGTTTGTTATAGCATATTAATATTTGGTGTTTGCTTTGCAAAATGATTACGATCATTTAAGGGGTGTTTGGGTTGCTTATTGAAATTGCTTATTAATTTTAAACTTAGAAACTACTTATTATCCTAAACACCAACATAGCGTAGGATACAACATACATTGTTCCAGCACTACCAACTTTTAACCCGCTAACATATCAAAACAACCTAAGACTTACCATCCAAGGCGAAGCCGCATCCGTAACTTCCACATCACTAACAACCACCGGCATATCCGAAGCCCAAAATTCAATCACCTGCAAAATTGCACAACTAAAATTTTCAAATCTATTTCCTGAATAGTTAAGGGCTTATGCAACCCCTGAAATGAAACTGGTATTCGAAGCTTAATGAGATTTTTTTGTCAAAAACAGATTAATTTCTGAAAAATAATAATAATAATAATAATGTTTTATGTATACCTCTTCAGTATCATGAAGCTCAACCTTCCCTTTCATAGTGTTTGATGACCTTGTTGACTCATCTGCATTTAGAATAATCATAGAAGGTGAATATATTAGAACCCAAAATCTAAAAAAAAAATTGCAAAATAAGATCCGAAAAATGTATCATTACAACTGATTTTTGAGGCATACATTTGTTAAAACCAAACCACAATCTAATTAAAAATTAGAAAGAAAGACTATGAGTTAAGAAAACATGACCTTGTGTTTCGAAAAGGTCGCCGGATGATTCGCAACCGCGCTGGTCACCGGAAAACCCAAAGGCACAACAGCGTCGGTAAAAGGAGCAGATTGAATACGTTCTTGTCTGAGTGATTCATCATTTTCATCTTTATTTGTGGATATGATGAAGGCAGTGGAAACTCGAAGCAGAGAGGGGATGTTTTTTTGGCAAGGGATCTGGAAATTTCTAGGGGAAGTGAATGGGGTGGCGCCTTCTTAAGTTTGGTATAGTAAGAGGCAAGTGTGAGGCGGTGATGTTGGATTTCGGGTTTTGCTTACCCGAAACGACAAAGAAACACTTTCTTTGCCTCGAAACGACAAAATAATGGTATAAACACTGTAGTGTCCACTCACATTCTGCCGGGTTGGAAACGGGTCGATCTTTGTAGCAAACGACGTCGTTTCCGACGCCGATTAAAAATATTTATAATGTATAGTTTTAAATGTCGTATATTTATTTAAATACTTAAGGTATATCTAGAAAAAAAATGTAAACCGGATTTTAGGGCTTTACAAATCACGGCTCTTTGCATTTTGATTTCATAACAAGGTCGATTTTGCCTATTAGTTGCACCGGGACTAACGTCCCACATAAGTTACTTTAAATTTATAAATTTTTGAATCAAAAGATTATTATCACTACGGTCTACGTATCTCTCTCATGTGCTTATTAGAGCATGGGGTATCATGAGTTTACCACTTCTCCTCATTTGGGCCCCACGTATGCCACATCACCTCCACATCATTCAAACACACTAACTAAAAAATACCCCCCAATCACAACTTACTCACTTCTCTTCATTTGGGCCCCACCCACCCTCATTTTATTTCTTTTCCATATTTTCCAAACACAATTAAATTCATTCCATTCATTTAAAATAAAAATACAACATAAAAAAAATACACTGCGAAAAAAAAAACATACGAAATTTAAAATACATTGCGAAATAAAAAACATAAGAAATTTAAACTAATGTTGTTGTTGCTGATGTAGTTGCCAAACATGCTCAATGATATTTCGTTGAAGTCTTGCGTGCGTTGCTTTATCACGCAGTTCTTTGGCATTCTTTCGTTGTATATCGCATCGCTCAATCCATGTCCGTTGTATATTTGCTCGCGGACAAACATAAATATCGTTCAATTCGGATATCGCAAACTGTTGATCTTTCAAAATCATGTTATGCAATATGATGCACGTGTACATGATTCTTCTTAGCTTGTTGATAGTCCAAGCACGCCGCTTGGCTTATAATATGCCAACGTCCTTGAAGGACTCCGAAAGCTCTTTCAACGTCTTTGCGAGCACTTTCTTGTTTTGTTTAAACAAGGCATTTTTCTCCGAATATGCGATGGAGAAAGATTTGACAAAAGATGACCAAGTTGGGTAAATCCCGTCGCCTAGGCAATACCGTTTTCAAATGTTGCACCGTTTACTTGAAAGCGGAACCTTGAGGCGATGTCATCAAGAAGTTCGTCGAATAACGGTGAATTATTCAAAACAGTTAAATCATTATTCGCACCCGCTACCCCAAAAAATGCATGCCAAATCCATAAATCGTATGATGCAACGGCTTCAAGCATAATAGTTGGATATTTTTTATCACCTCTATGAAATTGCCCTTGCCACTCAGCGGGCAGTTTTTCCATTCCTGCATACAATCAATGCTCCCAAGCATTCCAGGAAACCCATGGACGGTGTTATGTGCGTTATATAAATTGGGAATGTCACCCAAATTAGGCTTTCTTAAAAACTCGGGCATAAACAATTCAATTACACACATAGTAAAAAAATCTAGACAATCGCGTGCAGTGTGTGACCCCATTTGCAAATATTCATCAAATGCATCAGGTGCGGTGCCGTAGGCCAATTGGCGTATGGCGGATGTGCATTTCATAATTACACTCATACTCATTACACCACACGCATCGGGTCGGACTCTAAAGAAATCAAAATACGGTGGAAGAGGATCAACAGTTTGAATATAATTTTCAATACCTTGTACTATTTGTAAGAATAGTTGACGGCTCATCTGAAATAGACGCCTAAAATAGTACTCGGATATTTTGGAGGATCAGAAAAATAGTTTGATATAAGGCGTTTTTCGCAATTTCACGGTCACGCCAGGATGTAATTACGGCTGCGTGAACTTTCGAGCTTCATCTTCTCCCAACGATTGCCCATAACTGCGGCGTTGAATCATCTTGATATCTTCTATATCATCAAGATCGGAATCCGAACCACTCATGTTTTTTTTTTGCTTTGTAAAGAGTTGAAAGAGTAGTGTGTGAATGATTTGAAAGAAAAAAGTGTGGATGATTTTATGAAAATGAGGTATTATTTATAAGAGGGTGGGTAAAGTTTTTATTTTAAAAATAAAAAGTTTTTTTTTTTTTTGAAAATAAACCGTTTGAAAAAGAAACGGATATATTCGATTTTTAGTTGTCGTTTTGTGTTTCGTTGTAACGGCGAGATTGCTTGTGGCGAAAGGGCATGGTATCGTGGCGAGCCACGAAATGAAGTGGCGAGGCTCCATGTCAGCTTCGGCGAGAAACGAAATCAACCATACCCCATGCTCTTAAGGTTTATGAGCATTTGTAATTAAGAATTTATATAAATCATAAGGATCACAAAATATAAACAAGCAAGATTTCTTTTCTTTGCCCAATGCGGGACTAAATCTACCTATACTATAATCAAGAGGGTTGAGAGTACTGTGAGGCCTCCAAAAAAAACACGTGTACAAGAATAGTTCCCTACTGTTACAGACCCACATTTTCTTCTCTTCTTTGACTATAACTTCCATCTTTATCACTTCTTCATTTCACTTTTCTCTCATCTCTCTTGCATTATTGATTCAATTCAAACAACTATTTTCACCTACTTTTTCTTTTTCTCTCTACAAATCCGGCCAAGGAAAATTTTCCAGTAGACGGAAGACGCTTATGTTTGACGTTAATCATGTTTCTAGCACTTTAACTTGTCGATCTGACATTTTTTCTCTGACGGAATTTCATGAAATTTGTAAGTTATTCTTAGGTCTATTTTTACTTTGAGATTTTTTTGGTTTATGTTTTTGTTGCAAATATTTGATTTTGATTTCCATTTTGTTTGTATCTCGTCAGTTATGGTGAGGTGCTAATAAAGCAAAGGTAAATCTAATAACTTTATAACTTTTCTTAACAATACTAGGAAAAAAAATAATGTAATATATGTAATATTATCCTAACTACTTGATTTTTCCTGTCTAGATTGCAAGTTCACTCAACAAGTCAGGGTATGATGTGATGTGTGGTATACGTGGGTTTTTAATAAATTTTGTAAATGTTAATTTCAGTTTTTATTTGCCAAAAAAAAAAGTCTTAATTTTGTGATTATGATTTTTTATGTCAACTTATAATGATTTCTTATTTCATTCAAAAGCTTGACCATTTCATTCTTTAAAACTTGTAAAGCCTTTTTATGAAAGTGAGTGAAGTGGCGTAGCAAATTGTAGAGGTGATATAGATATTTCAACTTATCAACATATGGTTAATTTTAGTTACTAATGGAGTTTTGTAATGGAATTTTGTATTGATAAACCGGATTTTATCATATTAGTTTTATATTTTTGTAGAATTTCTTTTCATATTTGTACAAGGTCAAAGAACCACAACTTCTTCGGTGCAATTTACTGATCTATTATTTGCATTATGATGTTCATAATTTAAACATAAACTATTTGAATGTAGATACATTATACTCGATTTGTTGATGTTATAAAGTACTATCAACCAAATATCAACATACTTATACGGAGTATATATAAATATATTAGACATAACTACATAAGGGATAACAAGAAATCCGAAGTCTAGAACTGCACCTATGTCGCGGGCATCAAAGGAGTTGTACCAAATGTGTGTTCACAAAAGTACCAAATCCTCACATGCCTTTATCTTTCAAAAATATTTAATTAGTATAAAAAAAAACTTCAAGCTACGACTACGAGTGTGAGAAAAATAATGTACAGTAATAGATATGAGAGTGGGTCAAGAAAATAGAAGGTCAAGCAATAGTAAGGGGATGCAAGACTTTTAACTCATCAACAACAACAAATTGCATTGTCAGTTAAGAGCAATGGAGCTAAGATACATCAAGATCTTGCCTACCTTGTCCGAATATAACCCTTCGAGGGTACAATCATATAAATTTAAATAATTATTTGACTATAGTAGATGGATGTTGAAAAGATGGTAATAGTAGACCTCGATAGTAGATGAATTAGAAAAGATGGTAGTTGACTGACAAGGTGAGGGGTTGAAAAATTTTCATTCAACTCATATCATTCTATCAAAACAATATAGGAAGATACATGAATCTGATTAATCATATGTTTTGATTAACTTCTTGTTACACGGGGATAACTTGTATGTGTATAAAAATTAACAAATTTGCTTGCCACAACACATGATACATCAAAGCACGGCCAAAAAATTACCTAGTGCTTAAAACAAATACAAGTTGCTTAATAAAGCAAATAGTAAGTCACTATATTTGGAATAGCTTTTTTATAAAATGAATAGTGCCTAAAATATCATTTACAATTTTCGCAAGGAAAAGAAATTTTGCCTGCAGTGAAAAAACATTCTCTTTATTCTCGGTCCACAATCACTTTGTTTATTCACTCGAAATGGATATGGAACTCTACATGTCCAGCTTAGCATTTGTTGTTTTGGTTTCAAATTGAACACAATAATCAAAAGTTGGAATTCGATCCACATTTGTTATATTTGTGCCAATTGTAACTCGACCCACATACCTTGTTGTTAGTAGATTTTAGCTATTTTTAATCATAAAGCTATAGTATTAAGTCATTCGCGTGTAACAAGCAACATATTCAATTTGGTAATCAACACCAACTAATATGTCATATGCGTACGTCATATATTCACATTGGTCATAATATAGTTGCAATTGATCGCACTCTTCATTTGTGCTTCGAAATGATCTTCGAGATGAAAAGGGATAGATTTGGTAACTTATGGCTAGCAACAAAAACTACAAACGTAGTTGCACTTAGGCATCACACAAACAAAACATATATATTTAATACTCTGAAGTACACTATGTTCGGGGTAATCTTGGCATTTAAAAAAATAATAGTTTTAGCAATATGTCACAAAAAGTTACTCAAGTTGGAAATAAATGTCATCTTAGAGCACCCGGTGTCCCCTCGTCTTCACCCTTCGTCGTCCACCCTGGCACTCCGCCGTGCCTCGTTTTGACACCGGGGTGCCTCGTCGTTCTTCGCCGTTGTTGAAGTCATCGTGGTGACGACGAGAGATAAGGCCTGACACAAAGCAGAAAAAACGTATATATATCCGTTATTAAACTGATATATATAATGTATATATATTTTTTTTATAAAACCCACCACCCCTATATAAACCATCTTCATCTTCACCATTTACACACATCTTCAAACCCAAAATCTTCCATTCTTACTTAACCCAAAGAAAAAATATCTCACAATGTTTCAAAACCCAAATGACGGAGGATACTTCACAAAACTACTTAACTCAAACCCACCACAATACGGGGGTTCTTCAAACCCTGTCTACCCCCTCCTCGACAAATTCCAGCCCGTCTCCACAAGAAATCTTTCTTAACCAACAATATCAGTTTCAACAAGGTTTCGCAAATTACCCCGGCCGATTTCCATCACCTCAGTTTTTTAACCCGTCACAACCTCCACGTTTTTAACCCGTCACATCCTCCACAGTTGCCCCAAATGGAATCACAACCGTCCGGTTCACAATTCAAAGTTCCAAAAGCACGTGAACCGGCAAAAGGCGAGGGCAAAAAGACGAAGGCAAAAAAGTTCTTTGTAGATTTGGGCCATGACGACGCACGAAGATGTTGAAGTCATAGCACAAGCGACGGAGGAAGTGGACCAAGTCTGAAGAAATGTTACTTGCGTAGTGTTGGATAGAAATTTCCCAAGATAGAGATATGGGAAATGACCGTCCTGAGGAGTACTTTTGGAACGACATTCTCGACATGTTCAATTCTAAGACCACTGATAACCAGCGTGGCAAGAATATGATAACTGGTAAATGGACAAGGATTAACGGTGATTGTCAGAAGTTCAACGTTGTTTACAAACATCTTCAGCGTCGAAGTGGTGAAAATGAGCAAGATCATGTCGAGAATGCCAAAGTTAACTTTACGCAGCGTTTTGGTGGGAGGGAGTTTGCGTATGAAAAAAATGTTGGGGTGTTTTGAAAAATTATCCCAAGTGGGATGCCGAAGATCCTATTGACATTACATGTCTCGAGGATATATTCGGGCGGACGACGACCTCGGCCGAAAAGAGATGGATGCAAACGAGTCAAGAAAGCAAGTCGACTTCAACGTCAAGCACTGCAAGCTCCGGTGGAAGTCAAACGAGTAGTTTTTCGGGACATATATCCGAAATATATGCTCAAAAAGCCGATGCTCAAAGGGCTTGTTACAGAAGCGGGAGAAGGAAAAATGTGGCAAGAGAAGATGAGATGGATTTTCTCATGATAGATCCGATACCAATCGACCCGTTAAAAGCGAAATCATCCGCAAGAGGCGAGCGTCTAGTCAAGAAATATCATCAAATCCTCGACGAGTAGTATGTGTTGTATTTTTTTTTACCTGCGTCGTTTTTTTTTCGTATCGTTTTTATTAGTAAGTGTTGTTTTTTTTATTATTGTGTTATGTATTGTATTTTTAATTTGAATGAAATGAATTTATTTAGTTTATTTGGAAATGAAAATTGAATAAAAAAATAAAGTGGTAGTGGTGTGCCCCAAATGAAGAGGTTGAGGTTTGTTATGAGTGAGGAGGGGGTTTGTTATGGTTAGTTGTGGAAAAATGGGATGCTGATGTGGCGCTGAGGTGACACGACGACGAACATTAACCTCGTTTTGACACCTAGTGCTCTTAGGTCACAAAAATGAAATTAATCTCCCTACCACTTTTATATAACCATATACTACCCATTAACTAATAATAAAACCAGACAAATAATGATAACGTAGTCGCTTTAGGATTAGTCTGCTCGCAATGTCGAGTCGGAAATCCAAATATTATAAAAAAAAAAATGTCATGTTTACTTATTTTGGACCTATCTCTATAAAATTAACAAAAAGTTAAAACCTCATGCAAACATTAACAATTAAAAAAGAATTCATACTTTTGTGGCCGTATATACGTTGAACAAATATTTTTTTCTATATAGAAACAACATATAAAATGCAACAACATAGCACTCATCTCAATTTATATGAATCATAAACATCACATAATATAAACAAGCAAAATTTCATTCCTTTTACCCAATGTGGGATCGAAAGCTTTAAATAAAAGCTAAATGAGTCAATAAAACCAATAGCTAGTCCGTGAGAAGATCATTTCCAATCTATATGACATGACTTATTCAAAGAAATAAACACCAAAAAAAACTATATTTATACATATATATGTGACTACACAAAAAAAAATTTGTAGCTAGCAAGATTCGAACAAGGGTTGTTACATTCAAAGCCAAATGCCTCAACCATTGAGGCAATCCACATATTTGTATTTTATCTTCTACTTCCAAAGCAATATACTTCAATTTGTAGTCACATATCCAGCTTTTAATGGAAAAATTCAATGCAAGTCAAATGCGTCTCCTCATCAATATCAGTCAAAAAATTTGTAACTGACACCCCTTTCACACGCATTTTCTAAAACAATCCCCAAATCACGCTCCTCTTAAAAATCTATACCATGTTTAGGTCGTTTACTTTTGGGTATGGTCCTGTGATTTTCAAAATGTCAGATCTTCTCATTAGTCTATACCATCGCCACCTAAATAACTCGGTTTTTAATGATAGTGTTTGGATTAAAAAATATCCTATCACGATTTGGTACGTCCATAACAAAGGTAAATTGAATTATTCAATTTTAGGGTTTTTTTTTTTTTTTTTTTAAATCCATTTGCAATGACTTTTGCTTATTGTCTGTTTTGATTTCCGATGATGTTTGTCATTTTCGTTTTGATCACTTAAAAATGAAAATCCCAGGAAGATTAAAATTGAAACTTTAATATCCTAATATAACCGTTTTTCAATTTTTAATTCTTTCAAGGTTCATGTTCTATGAATTGATGGATTTTTTTTTTTTTTTTTTGTTTTGTTACATTTTGATTTCTTTGCAGTTATTTTATAATGAGTTAATCTAATATACTTGCAGGTGTGGTACCTTCTCTTGAAGGTTTCCGGCTACAGGTCTTCATCCTCGAATTCATCATTGTGGTATGGACTTAGATGAGTCCTGATCATCTGATAATAAGGTCAGTGCTACCATCATTTCAAGTTTCTTGATATACATCATCCCTCATCCTAACATGTTTGTATAATTTCTTTTCTGAGATGGCAATTAATTGCATCCTATGTTAGGAGTAATGTTTTTTCATAAGTTTTCTAGAAGTCTATACATCATGCGTCTTCATATTTTTTTTATTTTTCATTCAAATGGTACTAACATCAGTTTAATATTTTTAATCATTTTAGGGTTGTGGACCATCAGTGGGAAGGTGATCTTTTCACAACAGAATTGTCGGCTATATATCATATCTACACGTTATGCTATATAGGACAGGGAAAATGGGTATGTGGCTATTAGGTATCTAAACTCATGTGTAAAACCTTTAATATTGTGTTGTTCTTAATAAAGGATAACAAATTCACTTCTTATGATGTAGGTCTCTTTTCTTATTAGACTCGATTGTCTTATTTCATTCAACTGATTGTTCAATGACTATGTTTATACTCTATTGAATAGATTTTAAATCGATTGCCAAATCTACCATAACACTCCAAATTTTTCTGATCAATTTCAACATGTTCAATCACTTTGAAATAGATCTGGAAAATCATGAGTCCAGGTTCTTTTTGGATTCGAACTGACCACACAAATCAAAAGTTGGAATCGAACACAATAATATGGTAATAAGCAATGATAAAGCATTATTACAAGATTGGAGCACAATAACATGTGTTTAACGAAATGTACTAATAACATTGATTCAATCCTTGAAACTTTATAGACAATGCGTAAATTGTTCCTAATGATATATCCTCTTAACTTCTAGAAGTTAGGTTTTATGGGCCTAAAAACGTTATTTTATCCATTACCTAATAATATTAAAACGGAGTAAAAGTGATAACATATCTGACAGTTTCACACGATGTTATATAGTTTTTACAATGACAAAAATTTGAAAACTCATGCAAATTTTTGTAATTAAATATTCTGAACATATTACTCAACTAGTAACCTCACAAAAATTTTGTAAGATAACACAAAAATGAGAATTGATATGGATTTATAAAATTTGAAAAGAAAAGAAAAAGAAGAAAAGAAAAAAAGAAAAATGAGAACTAAAATTGATTATTGCAAATTAAGCAAGAACCTGATAATTTGCTTTATCAGATCGATGCGAAATTGCAATAACACAATGCTAATTTCAATTTAATTCAACCAAGTACATGTGAGTATATAACCAAGGAAAGTTTCTTTTCTTTAGCAATGTGGGACAAGTAACAGCTAAATTTGAGTAAAGAAGTCATCTAGGTGGTGTTTGTTTTTTAAGAGGCTCTGAAATGCATACCTGAATCTGAATCGAGGCGTAAATGTCTGAATCTGACCGCATCTGAACGGGAAAAAAAACTCATGTTTGAACTGCACATTTGCTTGCTCGTACTATTTTTTTTTTCTTTTTTTGTTATTTTTATGTCAACAAGAGGCAACAAGACACCCCTCTCAAGTCTATACTATTAAGATCTTACTACCTCTGACTATGTCTGAACCGAAAAAAAAAAAAAAAAAAAAAAAAGAAAAACGTGCTAAGAGGCTAAAATGTCGGCGTCCGAGTATTTCGATTCCAGCTATTATTTGTTAAGAGCATCTTTTTAAAAAACAAACGCAACCTTAGTAATACAAGTACACACATCAAATTTTAAAAAAAGAGTGATTAGCGCACTCATCAAATTGATTTGCACAAATCAGATAAAGTACAGTGTAAAATTTGTACAACTACATAAAGCATTAGTAAGAGTGTCCTAATAAATTTTATGAGTGTGCAAATCACTACTCATTTAAAAAGTATAACATGAATAGTCCAGAAAGATCATTCCAATTCTATATGGATATGAGTATACAACAGTCATACCATCGCCATATACTTGAAACAAGCCAAAATATAAGATAATTTTCATATTGACAGAAAAGGCGTGCAAAACGCTTGTTACATATTCAGACAAAGGGAAAGAAGATTATTTCATATAAAACCCGAATTCAAGTAAATAATACTACGTATAACACTGGCAAAGATAAAAGACTAATAAGCCCGACAGGTCGACAACTACAAAAAGATGCCAATAAAAGTCATAAGGAAACAAGAAGATCATATATGCAATTCTAATCAACCCCAGATATGTATGATCAATAAGTAGTGTTAGCTGCCACTTGATAGGAAAAGAAGAAACGCATACGCAACAAACGGAGAAAGGATCCTGTATATCTTTCCAACTCAATGTTTTAACTACTTGTTTCTATTAAGATTCGCGAAGAAAGACAAGTGTAAGACCCAACTTTGCGATGGCTACTCGGCACTCCAGCCCAATCAAATAATAATCGGGTCATTTATGAATTTATGTGAATCATGTGTAGATAAAATAAAATTGTAGTTCAAAGTTTGATTATGCAACTGGTTGGATAATTCGACCATACTGTATGTGATATGGTTTATGTCTTGTGTCTAAGTGAACATAAACATTGTCTAAGTAAACATAAACATAATTAATTTGTTATGTGTTCATCATACTAAAGTCACGTGCCATGTGAATTAAATGTTTATTATATAAAAACGGTTAACAATTTGGTATGTTGATGTCGTCAGACTGCGCTTGTATTTAGTAACTAGAAATTCACGCAATGCTGATATAGAAATACAACTGATATAAAAAAGACCAGTGCTGATAAACATACATTTTCAAGGCGTTACCAAACCTTGTGCGTGAGAGGAAAAGTTTGTCTGTGGAAAGAAATTCATACTTGAATGACCGTGGATTGTGTAGACACCCCAAAGGTGTCAATGCCACAACAGGCTAAAATTTTATCAATTCTGTCAAGAAGTTCATTGCTTCAGACTCGATTTTTAATCACGACAAAATATATATACAATATATGTTATCTATTGATGTACGGCCTAATCTTTTATAAGCTGGGTGAGGAATTTGAAGAGTAAATTGACAGTTTTATCTTTAGTTTGGATAAGAATGATTATAGTTGACTTTCAGTTTAACAACAATAGAAAGTTATACTAAAAACCATAACTGAACAATGACCAATACTAATAAGAAGTACCAAAACACTAACTAGCCTAAAGGCTAAAAGTATGCAAGAACGATTGTAATTTCTAAAGTCAATACAAACAACCTTCACATCGATGAGCTACCAACAACCGCCACTCTGACAGTCAAGCAGCTCAAGAACCGAGATTATACTAACAGAAACTAGCATTGGTTTTCAATACCAAAACTCCACATTCGAAAGTGATACTGATAAGCTGAACCAGCATATACCAGCTCACTCGAGAAAAAATATCAGTAGTCAAGTAGAAAGTCCATTCGGGGCATCCGATAAAATAGTCAACTATAAGATTAATCTAATTCAAAAATGAGGTATACCAGAGCGACAAAGAACATGGTTTTTTAACTACCTTTACCA
Source organism: Chrysanthemum makinoi (assembly GCA_910596185.1). Lineage (NCBI taxonomy): Eukaryota > Viridiplantae > Streptophyta > Magnoliopsida > Asterales > Asteraceae > Chrysanthemum > Chrysanthemum makinoi. The sequence goes on from OU343225.1 coordinate 322,912,634, forward strand.
CAGATTAAAGTCACAAACTAGAAACTGTTTCTTTGTTTTGGAAAATCATATAGATTAATACAAGCAGCAATTTCCATATGTTTTTGAGCCTGTAAGTCTACAAAATTCAAATATGTTAATGTTTATATTCTGGTATCATATGACAATTTACATTATGTATAACATTATTAGTTACTAAATAGTACAAGTCTCTGATCATAAAAAGTGCTAACAGGTTCCTACGTAAGACCCTGTTGGTTTGTGGGAGTCTTAAAACACGACAAAACAACTAATCGTGTATGAGCCGATGGGGGCACACGCGATAAACACGAGTATACGTGTTGAACATAAACTATACTTGAATAAACGTTACCCGATATGCATGTTATGACCCGATCACCATGTTTGACCCGTGGGCTGTTTTAGCTCACTATTTGGGTCGTTAAGTGTGGAAGCCTTGGGCCTTGTGTTTCACAACTGATCGGGTACAGGATTTAGAATGGGTTTGGGTTTGTTTGAGACTTGTCGACCAAGCTAGGGATTCCTCTAGGGTTTCGACTTGTGCACTATATAAACACCCTCTACCTCTTCCATTCTTATGCATAACATTGCTTCTCTAAACCCTAAACCGAACCATAATAATCTGCTTTTTACTCCTGGTCGTTTACCTCAAGAAAACGATTAAGGTTTTGTGGTTTGGTTGATTCCTAAACTTGTATTCAAGACAAGTGTTTAGGTGTATTGGTTAGCTATTGTTTCTTGTTTCATGGTCGACACAAAAACAGCAGCAACAAGGTAGTAATCTGCTCCAGCTCGTGGGTTATTATCTCGGGCTGAAAGTGGGTTTTATCGGACAAGGCGTGTCCGATATCGGGAAAGGTTTAAAAGCTGTTTTCCAGCTTTGGTGATCACGGACAGAAAGTGAAGTGGTTCTTTGGAGCTCTTCTGTACGTGGGGTTTTATTCAAGTGGTCAAGGTTGTTGACTTAGTTTATTGTTTACGTTCTCGACTAGCGTTAATCGAACGTATACGTTAATCGGGTTTGTGTGTGATACTCTTCGAGGTATCTAATTTAGATACTTAAGGTTTCGTATTGGTTTCTTGTTCCGTTAATAGAGATCAATTGCCAAGCAAGGTTAGCTTTTCTTTTATCCCTTTTATTAATTAATTATTGTATTAATTAATTGTTTATTAATTACGTGGTTAACCTAATTGCGATTACTAGATCCTTATCATTTAGCGTACATCGCAGAGGTTAATGGTTAACTTAGTTCTAAAATCCCAACAGTGGCATCATGAGTCAACTCGTTTTTGCGATTATGGGTTACACGTTTCCGATATTAATAAACATGTTTTAAAAGGCTGCATGAAACCTAGTTTAGTTATTTTGTTTTATTTTAATTTTGACAACTACATGCAATACTTGTCAATTTTTAATAAATAATAACTAGTCACACACAAATTAAAATTATATTGAAAATTAGAATTAATTTGTTAATTAGAATTTAATTTACATGTGAATTATAATTACCTTGTTAATTAAAATTAAATTGTTAATTAAGAATTACATGTTAAATTAAAATTACTTGCTAATTAGAATTAAAAGTTAATTTGCTAATTAGAATTAAAAGTTAATTTGTATTTATTAATTGTTAATTAGAATTATTGTGATACTTAGAATTACATATTGATTTAAATACATATATTGCGTAATTACTTGTTAATTGGGATTGCCATGCTTTTATGTGTTTTCCGGCCACAAGACCCACTCAATTGTTTTTCTAAGTAATGTATGGGGCGATCTAGGTACTGCATCCTAGTGACGGTCTTATGGTTCTCCGTTTGGGGAAGACTCGCAAGAGGACTCGGAACAATATGTGGTTATTGATATTAATGTTTATGCTTGTATGTTTGTGATTCCCATATGTGCATTATTACTTGCTTTGACACCTAATTGTATGCAATATGGAATAATACATATCGTAACCATAACATTAATATTGGTCTTTATTACACGCAAAATACCATGCTCATTGTGACTTGCTATTTGATTAGGTGGAAAATTGTTTTTGTAAAATAAAGTGACCTAATATATGAAACGCGTTTTCAAGAATTTAAAAACTAGACGCTATGGACACTTGGGATGTACGGCTCACCCACTAGAACAAACTAGAAAGGGGTTTAAAGAAGTGAGCAGATCTCACCGAAAGGATTTCTAAGGTTATGCTTCATAAACACGGTCCTCTGCCTCCCTGTACGTTCGATTGGAGCTACCGTGAACCATGATGATCACTATAGTGTCATTACCAAAAGTTTTTATAATTAGTGTTTCAAAGTTGTTTTGCATGCTTCTTTGTACACGACTTTTACCACATTTATGTGTGCATACCTATTTGTTAATATTAAGTCTATGCCACCCAACTATGGACACGTGCACTTGGATTGACTTCTCTGTTCAGACCTAAGGGCCTTTCCAACCCATGGTAATTATTTCTCACTGGTCAGACCTCTGGTTATTTTTACCCGTTCATACTTGGTCGACTTATATCGAGTTAACACAGTGGAGACCTGGGACCCGAGGCATAAGATGAGAACTAAACATGCTTTTGACATTATTACTTGATACTAATGCCTTAAGCAGTCTCATAAATCTAAGAGTTGCATTTTGCAATTAACGCTCGTCGCTTACTTCTTGTCCTATTTTTTACACACCTGTGGACCTATGGTAATTAAATGGGGTTGCAAGATGGATCTTAGTCTTAATTAGTAATTAATTGGGTAGTTAATTCTTTTAAGAATGTAATTATCGAAAATACTAGATTTGAACTTTTTATGTTTACGATTAATTGTGTTATTGCAACATAATTCGTAAGAACAAATTTGTTTTTCTTAGAAAGACAAACTTAGTCTCTTTTCCTAGTAAGAAGAGTGAGACTTATACCTATCTTTTCTCGTTAGTTGACAAACTAAGATAGGATTCCAAAATTGATAAACTCTTATATGATCTTTCATTACCCTTTTCGTGGTCTAGAGTTAATTAAAAGATAGAATATTTTGTGTAACTGGAAACATTGTGTTTAGAGCTACCAAAATAAATAACATCCTGCGCTTGTCACGATGTATGAGTTTAAACCGCAAAGAGTAAAGGAATTACTAGCATATTTGCTAAGTGATTTTCTTGGACTCTTGTTTATTCCTAAAGTGCTAAATACCCTTGGGGCTTTGTAGACGATAAAGGTGGAATTGCATGCTAAAGATTCAAGTTAATTGAATGAAAGAATGGCTACTCCATTGTCTACATAAGTAGAACTTCATATACTCTGCTCAATACCTAAGTACATGCTACTAGTAGGCAATTGAAGAAAATAGGAAAGTATATAAAACTGCTATATGCTTTCTACTGGAAATGTAACACTTACAATGTTGACAAATCCGTTGTGGAGCAATTGCATTTTATTATTGAAATATCATTCATGTAATGTTGTCAATTTCAGTGGGAGCTACGGGATTTATTTCTGTTAGTCACCCATATCATTTCAAACTTGCTTTGAAATAATTCATTACTTTCATAATATGAACAACCATTGCTTAAAGGAAAATTGCATTTTATTTTATAAGATAACACGTTACCTTCTGCTGCGCTAAAGCTACGAAGTGTTATCTATAGAATAATAATTCACAATTCCTTATTACAGGTTATGGTTCTAAACTACTTATGGTATATATGACAGTAATCATATTGTTTGACAATCAATCACGTGTTGTTTGTTTTCATAATATGATGTTGTACCTTTCACAAGTGGGAGAAATCTCAAAGTGTGAACAAGGAACAACAATATTATTGGTATCTCTTGACCGCAAGGTAAAGGAAACTAATAATTCTACTAGGACTTAAACACGTTAGATGTTTAATGCCCTACTACATGAAAATAAGAATTCTACTAGGACTTAAACATATGAGATGTTTATTGCCCTACTACATTCTAATAATGATTCTACTAGGACTTGAACACGCTAGATGTTTGTTGCCCTACTACATTATAATGTCATGATATTGAGTATAGACACTTCAACATTAGACTACATATTTTAGTCAACATAATTATGGTTATATGATAATGATCATAATTCTGAAGTATAAAATTAAGTTGAAATTACTATAGAACTCAAGAGTTTGCGTTCATGATTACTTTTGTTAGAATAATTATGCTTACATGTTAAGACATAATTATAAAGTCCTTGAATTTATCAATGATTTATAACATAAAGTATATATATATAGTAAATGTGTTATGTCTTCTCGTTAACACATAAACATGAGGCTTTGAATTATTCAAAGACTGATAATATATTATTGAAATGTTATGTTTTCTTGTTAACACATGAACATATAATCCTTGAACAGTTCTGTCTTCTTGTGAACACATGAACATAAGTTTCTTGTATTGTTCAAAATGAATATACATTATTGCATGCACTTGGTTCGTAAATACTTTATATGCAATTTGGCTCGATGATTGACAAGTATTTGATTCAAAGAGAATTAAGTTATCTATAGAATTCTGATATAGTTTCACAATTCTAATAACTCATAGGATACCACTTCATTATGGTATGTCTAATGTGTTAGATCAAACCTTATTCTTATTGTTTGGTTTATGATAGCTTTAATTGCTCTACCTCCAAAACATATCAAGGTTAGAAATTGCGTGTGTCATGGATACACTCAATATAGTTCAAACCTAGAAGGTATTCAAGACGATCTATAACTGAAAACCCTAATTCATTAGGGATTTGAGGTTTTTCCACTCAAACCAATTGAATCCTAAATCCTTTTGGATTTTTGAGTTTTCTACACTTCCTAGCTTGAAGATTGTAGTTTTGGTGTTCTTCTTAGCTTGACGAAACACAAAACTGTTGCTAGAACTTTTGGTTAAAGAGTGATACTAAATTAGAGTTTTTATATAAACCCTAATTTGAGTTGTTGGAAGGAATTCCATTATGTCTTGATTTAAGTTCTGAATTTGTTAAATCTTATGAAGCATTTTATTAACAAATCTTGAGATGAGAACTTAAAATGTATTTTGTGATTCTCCATAAAAGACAATTTATATACTTAGTATTTAGAGAATTGTCTCTACTTACAAAAGTAAGTGGGAGTATATAAAAATCTCAAAGTTATTTGAGAACAAAATACTTAACCTTCTAAAATGCACTTATTAATGTCATACTAAGGTTAAAACATGAAAATGTCGACCGAAGTATAATGATTACTCTCATTCATAAATCGAAAAGGATGCTCATCACTTGAGTGATATTTTATATCAATCTTTGAGGGATAAAAGTTAGAAGATTGTAGTAAATCAACTAACTACTAAAATATATTATCATATCTTGAATCTGATAAATGTTTTAGAACTATGAATGATAAGATGCAGTCCTTAAAAGGCAAATCAAGTTTTGTGATTGATTGTTATTTCGCCTAACTGTTAACCTATGAGGTTGGAATGAGTTTCTTTTGAAGAATGACTCACAAGGACAAAATTGTATACGTATTAATGTTTGGCATTTAATAAGAAGTTTTTAATCATACTTAAGCAATTGATTGTGATTAAATTTTCTTATATAATACATGCATTAATTATACAAAGATATTTAATTGTCATACATGTGATTTGTATGAAGAATATGACAATTAAGATTTTATAACTCTTTCTTTATGATTACCTTTTGAGGGCGATGTGTAATCAAAAGGGTTATGAATCTATATTATCTTTATGAAGTATAGAAAATTTGAGCAATCCATGTTTTGGATTGAATCATGCATCTAAGAGCTGAGATCTTGAATTTAATTACAATATGATTCTAATTGAATTAAGATAACTCTTGAGTACATCTGACATTGAGTGGGAGCATTGTGTTTTTCCTTAAAATTTACATGTTGAAGATATCATTCTATTTAAGCTAGATATTGATCCTTAAGCTTGGAATGAAACTTCACTAGAAATTTAGGGAATAAAACAAACAACCTTGGAATAGATGTTTATATAGAATAAACAAATGCGGAAAATTAAGTCTGACACAAATGCAATATATCATTCGAGCAAGTCTTAAATGATATATTTCACTTGGTGTAATTTATTACATAGATGGAAACCTTATGTTGTTTTAACTAAGGATTCATATTGTATATATTATATTGTGTATAAGACTAGTTGTTGCTTTTGTACAAGAACAAAATGAGCTGACAACAACAATATCTAATGAGAGTGTTTAGATTATTGTTAATATAGATGTTTACGAATTATAAAGCATAATGTTGTATAAGTACAAATGATCTTTGGAGGATTATTAATACTAGTTGTAGTAGGATTTCATCTTTTATGATAAATCTGCTAACTAGTTGTGCTCAACACAGAGCATTGTTGCATTACACATTAATGAATGAGAATACTCTACACTTTTAGAAACTGTAAAGATGACTGTCATTATGTTGTTGACTTTTACCACCTCATGCAAGGTAAGACGACATCTCCATACTATAATTCTTGCAATAGTATGAGCATATGAGATAAGACACTCATCTTATATTTCAAATCACTCACTATATGTGAAATTTGAAACAAGTATTCGGAAAGTTTACTCGGATGACTATTTAGTTTTTCTTTTAAAGAAAGGTTGATAATGTTGGAAACATTAGGGTTCAACTTACTAAATGAGTTTCATGCATATCAGTTTTAGTATTTGGATAATTGGGATTGAAAGACAATTTTTACTTTATGATGTATAAAGATACTTGGTATTTGTTATTCATTCATATAATAATTGTTATCCTATATTTGCATGTTTAATCCTTGAATAATTTTTATTATTCTAAATATGTCCATTGTCGGTTAACAATATGGGAATATTGTTATGATAAGGCAAATGTGAGTGTTGGTTATAATTCTAACGAGAATTGACTTTCCCATAAACTCATATGTATTCACTAGAGATGCATATTGGATTCCCAAACTTTCAAACATTTACTTTTGGATCCTTGTCATAAGTAAAATATTGAAAATGGTTTGTTATCTTCATCCTGAGACTTGAGATGCAAGCAAGTTCTGTTATGTGTGGATATCATTCTTTGTAAGTATCTCAAAAGCGCTATCTGAACAAGGTAGTTATAAAAGCTATATTTGAATTGATGTGAAGCGGCATCCACAACACTTGTAGTCAATAAAGGATTTGTTACTCCACTTGATATGTGCAGAAAGATACCATGGCGCCTCTCCAGATTTAATTAGATAATTGTTTGGCCAAACCCAAAGGGTAATGCAAGATGATTCTTGATTACATTTGATATATCTGAATTAAAATCGATAATGAGATTCTAAATGGTTAAACTATATGGAATGATTTGAGATCCATAATCCATGGTTTAACGGTATCTATAACAAAGGATGATAAGAGCAAGACATTGAATAACCATACTCTTGAGAAACTTTTCTGAAACTATTCTCTGGACACTTTTAGTTAAAAGCGAGTGAAAGGCGTTTGCTAGGCGTTTCAGTCGTTAGTTTTGTGTGCCATTCGACACACCAACTCCCAGTGGGGCTGTTGGTTTGTGGGAGTCTTAAAACGACAAAACAACTAATCGGTGTATGAGCCGATGGGGGCAGCGATAAACAAGTATCGTGTTGAACATAAACTATACTTGAATAAACGTTACCCGATATGCATGTTATGACCCGATCACCATGTTTGACCCGTGGTACGTGTTAGCTCACTATTTGGGTCGTTAAGTGTGGAAACCTTGGGCCTTATGTTTCTGGCCGATGGGTACATGATTTAGAATGGGTTTGGGTTTGTTTGAGACTTGTCGATAAGCTAAGGATTCCTCTAGGGTTTCGACTTGTGCACTATATAAACACCCCTCTACCTCTTCCATTCTCATGCATAACATTGCTTCTCTAAACCCTAAACCGAACCATAATAATCGCTTTTTACTCACGGTGGTTTACCTCAAAGATTAAGGTTTTGTGGTTTGGTTGATTCTAAACTTGTATTCAAGACAAGTGTTTGAGGTATTGGTTAGCTATTGTTTCTTGTTTCATGAACAGAAACAAGCTTAATGGCAACAAGGTAATGTCTGCTCCGGCTAGTGGGTTATTATCTGGGGTGAAAGGTGGCGTGTCCAGTATGGGGAAAGGTTTAAAATTTGTTTTCGGCTTTGGTGATCCTGAGACGAAAGTGAAGTGGTTCTTTGGAGGTCTTATGCATTGGGGTTTTATTCAAGTGGTCAAGGTTGTTGACTTAGTTTATTGTTTACGTTCTCGACTAATTAATCGAGCGTTATCGTCGGTTTGTGTGTGATACTCTTCGAGGTATCTAATTTAGATACTTAAGGTTTCGTATTGGTTTCTTGTTCCATTAATAGAGATCAATTGCCAAGCAAGGTTAGCTTTTCTTTTATCCCTTTTATTAATTAATTATTGTATTAATTAATTGTTTATTAATGCGTGGTTAACCTAATTGCGATTACTAGATCCTTATCCCTTTAGCATGCTACGTAGAGGTTAATGGTTAACTTAGTTCTAAAATCCCAAAAGACCCTACTTTGAGACGTCTATTTGGCCCTCGATCCCAATCAAATAATAGACTGGTCATTTATGAATGTTGTGAATCACGCGTCTGAGAAGATAAAATTCTAGTTCAATGTTTAATTATTCGACTAGTTGGTAAATTCGACCAAAACTGTACATGACATTGTTCATGTCTTGTGTCTAAGTAAACATAAACATATTTTGTTATGTGTTCATCGTATTAAAGTCATGTACCATGTGAAGTAAATGTTGCACAACTTTACAAGTGGTTGATAACGTTCTTTTGTTATTGGTCTTATGGTGTTATTGAACATCCAAAGTCACTTGTGTTTTTAGCAAGGCTGTCAAGATCGCGATCCCGTGCAGGATCGTTTTTGTCTTTGCAAGATCGAGATCGTGGATCGGATCCTACGATCCTACCAATTAGTCATATTTTGTAAACAAATGATATCCAGTCGGCTGTTTTACATTTATACTCAACATCAAAGGTAAATTTATATAATATCCTCTTGAAAATGACAAAGTTCAAATTTCAAACACCAAAGTAATAGTAAAACACAAAAAGTAAAAGTTTCCATCGTTACATTAACGCTTTAGTAGAAATAATATTACATAACATAAGTCCTAAATTTCTCAAAACATACTAGCCATCTACATGATTTCAAGAAAACAAACGTTTCATAAATGGAATTTCAAAACATACCATTTGATTAGTTTAATCCGCGATGAAGTAAATAAATTAAACTATTGAACACTTTTAAACTATAATCTATTTAGAAAAGTAAAAACTATGTATAAACTATAATCTATTTAGAAAATGAGACAATAATGGTTTACTTATTAGACATTAGTAAAACACATGTATTTTTTTGTGCCTAAGCAAGTGAGATGGACTTAAAGATTTAAAAAAAAAAAAACTCGGTGGGCTTCGATGGTCTTACGATCTTACGATGCGATCGCGATCTACTTACGATCCTACCGGATCGCGATCCTACCGATCCTACGATTTTGGTAGGGGTGGTAAGATCGTCGATCTTACGATGTAAACTCTGATCTTAGCGACTATGGTTTTAGTATCTAACTATTTGGGGTAGCCAGCGTAACGTTCTTTGAGTTTGTTTGTTATTTTTTCTTTGTCTTTTTTGTTTCTTACGAACGTGTTTGTTTTGTTGTCGATTTTTATTTGTGTTGTTTCTTATGAGTTTTCCCTTTTGTTTTTCTTTTTTTTACTATTATCGTTGTTAAGATTAGTATTTAAAAAATATATATAATAATTTTTTATTACATGATATAATAATAAAAATTCACATGAACGAGTTGTCCAAAACCATCAACAATTGGACACTTTTATGCAAACTCCTTTAAGAAGACAAAAAATTAACTAAGCGCAAACTATATTAAGGCTGACCAAATATAATAGTGGACATAATTCTAATCGATAGAAGGTTATCGGAGAATCGTACTCATGGCATCGCATACATTAAGAAAAAAAGTATCTTTCTTTTGCACAAAGATCTTCCAAAATATTGGTTGAAAAGATGTAGAAACAAACACGAAGCAAAAAAAGCATGACAATAGCTTGGACCACATCGATTGATCAAGTCTTTGCTTGGCAGAGAGAGGATATAGCCATGGTGCAAGCGGTTCAAAAAGAAACTCAACATTAAGCAATAACGATTAAGAGAAAGTATAATTTAGAAAAAAGAAAAAAAAAAGAAGTCTATTTTACGTGCCATTTGCATCTTGAAAGGCGATTGGAAAACATCGTGACAGTCCTTTGCATAATACAACATATGTCGTAGTTGGAGCACAGTGAACCGGATTATTATTCTTTTTATTTGGAATCTGTCAAAGGACATTTTAGAAATCGAAAAATAAATTCGAACACACAAATTGGGAGGCTTTAATGGTAACATCCATGTATTCGGTCATTCACGTATTCATTTAACAATAGGACATATATAAGTATTTGTATATGAGGGGGTGTTTGTTTCGGCTTATGTAGTCGGTTTATGGCTTATTTAAACTTATATAAGCCGTAAAGTTTTAGACTTAGCCACAAAAAGTTAGCTTATGAAGTGATATTTTTTAAAGTTAGTTGGGGCTCAATGTTAAAATCTATATAAGAAGATGTTTTTTCCATAAGTTTTGATGTACCGAGATGAAGAAAAAAGTTATTGGTGCACACAAACTTGTCAACAAAGCGACAAATCTGACGTAACGCACGCCTATTTTCTCACTGTTGTGCCTCAAATCAATGTTGAATTCATCGTTCAACGACTTTTAGATTGTTCATGTGATGGGCGTGTCATGCTATAAAATGGCTATTTTGCCAGCAGAAATGAATCACGTTGTGGTGAAGATCACAAAAACGGTATGTCCAATTCTATGATCATACATAGAAACACAAATCATATCAATATAAATATTGTGGCCAACCTACCAAGCTTGGTAGCGCATTTCTTGCCGCCATCGTTGTTTCAATGCAAGCCATATAATGGCAAGTGCCATCGTTTGTTTTCACTTATTGCTGTCAAGTAACTTGCAATTGTGTAGGGAAAAAATAAGCTCTTGAAAAAGGTGGTAATTGAGCTCGCGGTACTAAGGAGATGAAAAAAATATAACTTGTTATTATGATTATCGAGAGGCCACACCTTTTCTTTTAATTGTATTAGTGAAGGCGTTGGTTTAATATGAAGATTTTGTGTACCATGGAAACGAAACTTAGCGAAACTTCTTTTAAAACTCAAAATTTTAAGCGAGAATCCGCGTTCAAAATATCAAATCATGCGTACGGTTTTCAACTTCTTCCGAAACATGTTTTGAATCCGTTGTACAAACAAATAAGACACCAACTAAATAGACAAACAAATTCTTAATGAAAAAAAATAGCAAATAGTTTTACCAGATTTGTAGGGCTCTAGAAAATTTTAAAGCACATAAATAATATCTTCCAACGGCTAGTAAAAGAGCATTAAATAGTATTGAGTATGGGTAAAATAGGTAGTTTTATATGGGTTGGCATTAACAACTTTATTCTAAAACACATTTTCTTTGAGTTTCAACCCATTTCACATGTTGCCTTATTAGCCAAGTTTTTTACCCGTTTACATGAGAAATATATAGCCCGGTAGGTAATTCAATAGTAAATGGTTCAAATCATCACTGAAAAAATAGTTTAAAGTTTTCTTACCAATTACACTAACAAACTCCGAGTTGTTTTCTTCATTACGTACTTGCAGCATCCTCAATAACGAGAACCTAATGTGTATAAATGGATGACATTAGGTAAGCCATCATTATCAAACTAAAATGATGCCATTCACCTATACCCATTATTAACTTCATACACATTATGAGCATTTTCAGAATCATGTATAATCCACTTAAATTAGGATCCTAATAAACAATTAAAGTAACAAATTATGATCCCAGCAGCTCTCCAAAATCCCTTCACTTTATCTTATCACAAGTAAACCTAACTAACATTATCCCTTTTTAATTTTCTATATTAAACATGATGCTTGTTATTTAAATATGTATACTACATTTTGCATATAGAATCAAGTCATATATTTAACCTGTTTGATAAAATCGAATCTGAACATGACATGACTAAAATGCTCATATTCTTTTCAAAGTACATATATCCTAAGTTTCACAAAAGCAAATGGTAGCGGTTGTTAGCTACCAACAGACTGTCGTTTTCTTTCAATAAATTATAGTGGTTTCATTATACCAAAAAGGCAAAGACTAAGAAAATCTTTGTTAAAATTAAACTAAACATGCACATTAGAATAAGCCTATTTTAAGGTCCAAACATTCCATTAGAAAATCTAACTCATTTCTCAACATTTTTACTACTATAGCATTTCACAACTATTCAATTTATATTGGAAAACCCTCAAATAATAACTTTGAACTTGCAATGATCGATGCTAGAATCCGAGGTGACAAAATATTGTTAAAGTTAAGCCATCGTTTCAAACCATGTTGCCGGTGGTTGTGGCTGCTCTTCGTATCAATTTACCATACTATAGTAACACTATCACACGTTAATTATTCTTTTGATTAGTGTCACAAACAACATTGACATTCTTCTATAGATGATATGTTTTTTTTACCTTAACGTTAGGCGAATAAACTCACGAGCCAAATTGTCTTACTCTTGATCAAGAAAACACACTTTTATCATTAAACCATTTTATCAAACCGCGTGATGTGCAACATAAACAAATTAACAAATTTATTCCATAAAATCATAACAACTTAAAAATTTTCAAATAACCTCAGGCATATATGAAAATCCCAAAATTGCTCAAACAAATCTTTATCAACTAAGTTCACTTAAAATAGCATAAAAGATTGAAACTTTAACAACCTATTCAATCTTATACACTTTAAACATCTTCAAACTTACACATATCAACAACACCCTAAATCTTTAACAAAAGCGTTACCTTTAATTTTGTGACCTCACATTACGGTAACGCGCACCCAAGCGAACCTTGAAAAGCAAACTCAAAATGGAACACGTAAACAAAATGAAAGGTTTACTTTTTATACACTATCTATTTTTTTCCCAAATTAAAAATCATAAGAACAAAGATTCATAAAGGCAAAAAATTTAATTTCTATCCAAGAAAGATGAAGGGTAAAGCTAACCGATGAACCTCTAAGTTATTGATTTGGGATTTAGATGGTGGGAAGAAGTTTTAGGATTCCCCTTCTTCTTCTTCATGATCTTGTTGAGCCGATCATTTGTGGGTGTGTGTGTTTTGTGTTTGTGTTTTGTGGGTGTGTGTGTGGGGTGGATTAATATATGAAAAGAGTGTGTGGGAGAGGAGGAAGGAAAAGATATCAGAAGTGTGTAGATGGTTTAAGGCGTGGAACAAAAGTATACGGTATATCAACTGTCTAAACACAGTGAACAGTAACTTCTCAAACACACTTCAGCCAATAGTGTGCTGCCAACACATTTTTTTTTTTGTGTACTCTCACATGTATAGAGCCAATCAACTTTTGACACATACCCATTTATACCATGTATTTTTATACACCCCTCAACTCCTTTTAGTATATATTATAATTGGTAGAAATGATCATAATACGAAAACAAAATCAACATGACAACACTTGAATTTTATAATACATATTTCAAACCTAACCCAACTAGTTGAATTACGTCAAATAATAAAAGAATAAAAATAAAAAATTGAGAACTCTAGTTTGTTGTTGCTCTACATATCCCGGCCTCATATTTTACTTACCAGAACAGATGTGTAAATGCAACAACATAATGTTAATCTTAATTTAGTTGAAACGTACACATTACTGTATATAAGCATGAAAATCTTCTTCTTTTTTTTTTTACTTATGTGGGATTGATAATTCAAAGCATGGTTCTAAAACGCTCGCAAAAGCGTGATGTTCGGTCATGCCGCCACGTTTTGTAAGTTCAATATAAATGTAAAATAATATAAATATATAAGATATTTTCATATTTTGTGCCGCCTTATGTCACGCTTTATAAACACAAAAGCTTCACTTTGACCGCAAATACGCGAAGCTTGATCATACCACCACGTCACGACTCGCGCTATTTATAACCTTGATTCAAAACAACACCTTTTAGTCATTTGATTTTTAAAAAAGCTCTTTTATAGTAAGGTGAATAGTCCTAGAAGATTATTCACTTGTTCCTTGTACATTAATGTGACGATTGAAACTTTTTCTTTGTAACATTCTTGTGACTCCTTATCTTCTTAGTCTCTAATTATCGATGATAGATCTTATGTTCCTATTCAACATCAAAATCCTCTCCCCACTACAACAGAGCAAAATGTTTTAATCATGACTGATCACGTATGACCCTCCTGGCACCAATACGGGTGGACTTGGATACTTCGTGTAATACTCCGGCACCCATATGGTTGGTGCGGACCAAATCTGTCCCCGGCAATGGCCACTAAGCCATTCATGAGGCGATGAAAGCGTCGAAGAGGGAACAACGCGTCCAGCGTAAAAGGTAGAGAATCTCGCTCGGACTCAATATCGCAACTGCGAGTCCCCAAAAAGGAAAGCGGGACAACTCTGCCCAAAAGCGTCGCTATCCGCGACAGCGACAAGCTCGAAGTTGACCTCACGTCACTCCCGGCTCCCAATTTATGCGTTCTGGCGTGATCTTGAGAACACGGCGAAGGTCAACCATATAAATAGAGGCCTGCCACTATTCAAGCGGTAACACATACATACTCTCTCTCTCTAGAACCAACTTTATCTCTCTAAAAACTATCACTTACTCTCACGGGAGGTTGACGCTGGAACCCGTTCCGGTGAGATATGATGTTGGTTTTCTTAGCGACTAGCAATCAAGAACCTCACTTAATACAAGATCTATTTCACGGGAAGTTAGCATACACTAATCTTCATCGGGGGCGCCGGAATTGTATTAACAAGTTGAAACCATCAGTGGGACCCGATTGACATAACTGCGTTTCCCTTGTGCATAATAAAAAAACTCTAATGAGCAATTTGGCGAGAAAACCCTTCCCGTCTCACGAAACATCCGGTCGAGAAACACGGGAGGAAGGAGAAGGTGCAAGACCGCGAACAATACCACCCTAATGCGGCGACGGGCCAGCGTCAATAAGGGAGTTGCGAAAAGGCACTACCATCAAATCTTACCCTTTATGGCGAGAAGGTCCATCGGGAAAAAGCTGGACCGGGTCAAAACTTCGTCAGGATTTCGATGATGAGACTAGAAATGAGAGATCTCGAGAACTCGCGCGGAATACTGCGTTCGGAATCGAAAGAAAGCGGGCACCAAAAGGAAGTGTGAGACCGACCCTAGTGTTAGGTCGGACCGCTTGGAATATTCCAAGTCATGAAGTGTTTTCGCGACTGTGATCGAGGCGATGGGTGTTCTAGAGAAAAAGCGGTGAAACCAAGAGGCTGCGACGGATGTCTTCTGAAGGCGGAAAGGAGCGTCCGCATATATCAGCGAGACTTGGTGACGAAAACCAAGCTGTGTTCTCGGACTCAGTCAAAGGTTACCCTGTAGGCAACACAAAGGAAAAACGAGAAGCGAAGACACCAGCGGGCCGGAGTGTTACCAGCGATGCTTCCCGCTCGAAGTGGCGGAGGAGAAACATATCACTCTTGCTTGATAGAACCGGGAAAGTATCTCCGGAAGCGAGGAAAGCAGGAGGACAGCGGAGGTCCACCCGAAAAGCAAGCGGGAAGATGGCGACCTCACTCCCTGTATGGCGTGGCCAACCACCTGAGACCCCTTTACTCGTGTTATCACGGAATTTGAGTTCCCGAGCGAAACAAGAATGCCGGCCGCGCATCGAGAACATCTGACGGAACGGGGGCCGGAGGATCATCGAAGATATTCGGACCGCGGCCAAAGTGGAAAGATGGGCCATGCACACATGGTGCCACATGTTCAACTCCACCCTTGTTGGTAGCGCCCGTAGTGGTTTGGCGAATGAATCGGAGAGCATTGGCGGCTTGGAGGAGCTGCGATCGAGCTTTCTCGTACTTCCTCTGGCGAAGAAGTATATGAAAGATCTGTTGTTGAATTACACCACATAAGCGGCGGAAGGGAGTCCCGGCGTTAGGTGGAGCGTTCAAGACAGCGAGCATGTATGTAAAGGGAGCCCGAGTGCATGAGAGTGTGCGGCTTTATGCGCGGGATAACGAACCGGAACTAATCAAAAGGCTCAATGATAACATTCCCCAATCGTAGGATGAAATGTGGAAGGTCGTGAAAGCATTCCTCGAGAGGTGAGGTGGCGCGGCCAACAGTCAAGAAACACTCCATGGAAGAACGGGACGGAGGACGAGAAAAACATCGGATCTTTGAAAGAAAAGGGGAGTTCAAGACCGCTCAAAGCGGGAGAGGAAGAGGGGACGGTTCACCCCACGACAAAGGCGCCGAAAAGATCACGCCATGGATACGGTCAAATTCACGGCTCCTCGCGCCAATGTCTAGCCGGCGAGTCTAGGAATAAAGACAAGAATCTTGTGACTTTCACGAGAAAAGGGCACAATACTGGACGAGTGCTATCGGTTGAAAAAGCAGATAGGGGGAGGCGTCGGTCCGGACGGCTCGCACATCACGGTCAAAGAGATCAGAATGGGGCCTTGAAAGAATGGTGGCCCCAAGGGCGGAAAAGAAAGACACCGACAACCAGGACAAAGCTCACGCCATATACATGGTCGACACACAGGCAGCGGTCGGTCAAACCAAGCTGGGTCAGGGCGGTTTTGAACATGGAAATATCTTTTCCCCATATCCAGGGGATGGTAGGATGATCATCGGCTGGTGATCAAAGCGACGTAGAGGGTGCCGATCCACGGGATGTATGTGGACAGCGGAAGTGCCGAAGTCTGTCACGAACATTGCTTCAACAAGCTAAACCCGGACATCCGCAAAGACTAATTCTGCTTCATCACCTTTGTTGGGCTTGGTGGAGAACTCACGTGGCCGTTAGGGCAGATCCTCTTGGAAGTAACATTGGGAGACGAAGAAAGTCGACTAGTGCTTGGATGAACTTCATGGTGGTGCGATCTCCGTCTCCCTACAGCGGAATAATGGGCGTCGGGCATTAGTACATTAGGATAGTGCCATCCACGGCGCATGGGATGCTGAAATTTCCTACCTATGGCGGAGTTGTGACTTTGCAGATGACAAGGTGGTCGGTTGAATCGCAGAATGATCCTTGAGAACAGTCCGACCGTACAACCCGCAGTGAAAGAAGGAGTCGCGGTGGCAATCAACCCCAAATTCCGACCAAGCGGTCACCATAGGGGCGGGTTAGCGAAAAAGGAAAGAAGAGCCTCTGCGACACCTTAGAATAACTTGGATATCTTTGCTTGGGAGCCTTCCGACATGGCCGGAGTTCAGCGGACAATCGAACACAAACTGGCGAATGTCGGGGCGGTTATGACCAAATGCGACAAAGAAGGGGCCAGGGCCTAGAAAAAACAAAGCAATCAATGAAGATGTTACCAAGCTAGTTGTAGTAGGGATCATGAAAGAAGTACACTACCACGATTGGTTGTCTAACCCGTTCTTGTCAAAAGAGTGGCAATTTGGAGAATGTGTGTGGATTACAAAGACTGAACAAAGCTTGTCCAAAAGATTGCTATCCCTACAGGGAGATCATTTGGAAGGTTGAATCCCTCTGCGGATATCCATTTAAATGCTTCCTTGATGCATACAAAGGGTATCACCGATACAAATGGCGTAGGGGATGAGGAGAATTGACATTTACACAAACGGGCATCTTTTGCTACACCAAAATGCCTTTCGGGCTAAGAATCTTTGGCGCCACATACCAAAGGCTCGTGGACAAAGCGTTTGAGAAGCAGATTGGAAGAAATTTGGAAGTGTACGTGGATGATCTAGTCATCAAGAGCCACTTTCGAGAGGAGGTACTTAGGGATATCAAGGAAACCTTCACGACCACGAGAAACATCAACATGAAACTTAACCCCAAAAATGCGCGTTTGGGGCGGAGCAAGGGATGTTCTGGGTCATGTGGTGAGCAAGGAGGGCATCGAGCACTGCGCACTTGGACAAATCTGGTAGCAGCTACCCTCAAATCCCGACAACCAAGAAGGAAGTGCAATCCTTGAATGGGAAATTGGCGATCTCGGTCGGTTCATGTCCAAGTCGTGGAAAAGTCTCTCCGTTCTTTAAAACAGAAGAAATGCATTAAGAAGAGCGACTTTCTTTGGGCGGCGAAGCGAAGCAAGCATTCAAAGAAATGAAGAACACATAGCCAATTTTCCAATGGTCATAGCCTTGACCAAAGGAGGAATTAATTATGTACTTGTGCGTCCCAAGAAGTTGTGAGTCGCGGTTTTGTTGGCACAAAGGGGTCAGCGGCAGCGGCCGGTGTATGCTTCGTCGGCCAGCGCCCTAAAAGGCGGGAGAATTACACCCCAATCGAGAAGCTTGTCACGGCCTAGTATCGCATCCGCGGAGTTCGCGGCGATACTTCAAGCACATCCGATTCGCGGTCATTACGGACCCGACCAGCGAAGTCTTGACTAAGGCAGAAAAAGTGGAAGAATGGCGGATGGGCAATAGAGCTGGGCGAACATGACATCACCTTCGACCCCGAACGACCATAAAGGACAAGTGCTAGCGAGACTTCATTCTTTGATTCTGAGGAAGAAGCTCTTGACAAGAAAAAAGACCGACAACGATTACGGGCCGTGGAAACTATTCGCGGACGGATCTTCGTGCATGGAAGGGTCAGGGCAGTCTAATCTTGACAAACCCGGAAGGCGGGAGTTCACATCAGCTCTCCGTTTTGAGTTTGAGGCATCCAACGAAGCCGAATCTGAGGCACTAATCGCGAGGCTAAGGATCGGAACAAATGCGGGTAAAAGACTTATCGGCAAATGTTGATTCCGTCTGCGTGGAAAATGGATCAGCGGAGCATCTGAAGCAAAAGAGGAAAGCATGGCCCGTTACTTGGCAAAAGCTAAAGCATTGATTGAAGGGTTCGGACGTTCTCCATCGAAAAGATTCATCGGGCGGAATAAACAAGCGAGCCAGCCTAAGCAAAATTGCATCCACTTTGCTCACGACAAAACAGGTCCTTGTGGAAGTCTTAAAGAAAAATCCATCGAAGAAAGGAAATCGGCTATCGTGGAAGAAGCGGGGATCGTGGATGACACCGATCGAGTATCGAGGGATGAAATGCTACCGCCGGATGGCAACAAGGCAAAAAGCTCTGGATCAAGGCAAGGCGTCTGCAGCGTTGAGGCGGAATCTGTTATGGGAAAATCATTCCTAGAACCTGCTCCGATGTGTAGGCCCCACAAACCAACTTCAACTGACTGCGAGATCCTGCGAAGGATGTGTAGCATGCACTCCGGCCAAGAGGCGTGGTAGCCAAAGCAATTTGATCCGGATATTGCTGGCCGGCGATGCCTTGAGACGCTTGAGTTAATACAAAAGTGCGAAGGCTGCCAAGTCCACGCCCGTACCAAAAATCCCAGCAAAAATCGACCCCAATCACTTCTCCTTGGCCTTTTACAAGTGGGGTATAGACATCTGCGGACCTTTCCCGAAGGCCAGGCAAGGTAAAGTTTATGATTGTAGCAATATACTACTTCACTAAATGGATCGAAGCCAAACCCTTAGCCTTCATCACGGGTAGGCAGTGAAGAAGTTTGTTTGGGACAACATAGTCTGCCCGACTGCCGGGATCGATAGTGTCGGACAACGGAAAGCAATTCTGCGACAACCCATTCAGGGCTGGTGCGAAGCTCAACATCAAACAACGGTTTGCATCGGTGAAACATCCGAGCAAGCGGAATTGGTCGAAGCGAACAAAAGTGCAGGAAAGGCATCAAAGCGAGGCGGAGGAAGTAAAGGCGGGTGGAAGAGTGCATGCGTCTATGGGCATAGAACCATGATCAAAGCGAGCAGCGGGAAACCCCATTTTCTCTTACTTATGGTACCGAAGCGGTTATCCCGGTCGAAATGAATGCCAAGTCTCAGATGTGGCCGTGCATCAAGTCTCTAACGACCGAGCTTACGCCTAAATTTGGACATCACGGAAGAGAAAGAGAATTCGTGTGCCATCGAAAGCTGCAACAAAACAAGGATGGAAGGGTACTACAATGCAAAGGTCGAAGCGACGAGCAGGAGAGTTTTCTACGCGGCAAGAAGCTAGTAGGCGGAGACAACTTTGGAAAGCTTGGCCCAAAGTGGGAAGGGCCATATGAAGTGATGGAAGTACTAGGGAATGGGCGTACAAGCTCGAGAGGCGGATGGGGAGATACTCCTAGAACATGGAACATCCATAACTTGAAGAAATGTTACATCTAAGTGTGAGTAGGTTTTCCCCGCCTCTTATAAGTTGATCACGGATCAGGTCCGGACAACAGGGGAACTTTAAATTTTCGTGTTTCTTATTTCTATTGTAATGTTTTCTAAGTAATGAAACGTAGATGCCTGGCCCGCTCTACAAATTTTCCAAACCAAAGATTCAATTGCATTTTTACTTTTGCATTATCGCATTTTTATCATTAGCGACAAAGCGTTAATGCGCGCATAAAGACGAGCAACCTCAAAATTGACTCAGGAATATAAGTGGTATTGCAAGCCCATTGACCATTCTTTCTTACCCCGTACCTCAGATGCGGCCAAGGGTACAACTCAAAGCCGGATCAGCGAACTCAGGCAAACAAGTAAAAAAATATATCGTGCAACCAAAATTAAAATACGCAAAAGTTTTACAAGTACGGAGGGCATACCCGGAAGCTTACAAAAAAAAAAGGCGTCGAGACAACCCGCGACCCTCATTAAGTTAAAAGCATTAACAAGCTTCACAATTGATGGAAAAGCGGGGCATAGTCTAAATGCGCCCACAGAACTACTTCCCGAACCATCGAGCACACTCGTATCAAACATGTCATCGTGAGTGGTGTTCTTCTTCCTCCTTCCGTCTTCCCGGTAGGACCGGTGTATGCGGCAGAAGGGGTCGGACGGAAGGAAGCAATCACCATGGAAGGTTCCCCAGTAGAAGTAACTTGGTGTTCGACCTCGGAAACAATCAGCTCGGGATTCCAAACATCAAATTTCTTGCCATATGCTCGATGCTTCCTCTCCGTGTGCTGCGAAATAGCCTTGGGCAGCTTTTGGTGATGGTTTGAAGCAAAGAATTGGGCGAGGGCAACCTCTTCCTCCACGGGGCATTAAAAAGAATTGCCCGAGCCATTTGTCGTTCCTCTTGCGGCATGGCGAGACATAAGGAACTCCAAAGAAGAGTCCTTGCGCCTCTAGGGAATCGAGAAGGGGAAAGGAACATCGCTAAAGGCGAATGACAGCCTGCGATAAACCTCCTTAGCCCAGGGATTGTAGGCCTTGATCTGCTCCGACTTTAGGCCTTTGGAACCATGAACAATCCCGACTTCAAACCACGCCTTAAACCCTCGGCGATGGCCTTACTAATACAATCCCCAACCCGCATCGCAATTCCCAATTGCTTAAGCGCCATCCAGCCCTGCGGAAACCATGACCAATCACCCACCGCTTACCTTCAATTGCCATAAGAGTGCTAGGGAATAAATCCTCATCAAAATCACGGTTAAGTTCGCCACCCGTGATCTAAGCGGCGAGTTGACCATCATACTCACTGGACTCTTCCCTGCACTCCTTTAATTTCTCCTCCGGCACCCGAACACACTTAACTTTTGTTCCAAGCTCATCACAAGCAGAGTAAGTAAGTCCAGGCAACGACCTTTCAACTCTGCATTTTCAGCAGTTAAGTTAGCATTTTGCTCATCTTTGGCGCAATCATGCCCTCCAAGCTCTCTACGCTCCCTCGACCTTTTCACTTCCTCCAGGCTCAGATTAAAGCCGCCAACACGCTTGCGGAGACCCCTAGCCTCCGCGGCATCGGACTCCAACACCTGAACTTTCTCCTTAAGAGCTGCAATCCTCTTCTCCTTTCTCTCGAGCCTCTTGCTTAACTTGTTGGTGCTGGTTAAGCTCAAGCTGGTCGCATAAGCACCTCGGAGGACATACGCCTGCTGACAGTCATCATGTTATCTGCTCAAGCAAGTCGTGGGGCATGTTGCGCAATGTAGACAAGTAACCGGGAGTGGCAAGGTTGTCCAAGATACTCAGCAAATCCGGGGTCATTCATTACGGAACTCATTAGTAGGCAACCACTTGGAACATAAGTATTTTTCGCCTCCGTAGTATCCGCGGACAAGGATTCATAGAAGTCATCGTCGGATGCCGCAGGGCGGTGACCGGATTGATCCTGCAGGGGAGACTCAACCCTAAACGAGCTCTCTTGTTGCATGAGTGGCGGCTCGAAGGGCGGACATATCAACATCTAAGTTTTCTTGATGGACAGTGGTGGATGTTTTTGAAGCAGAATCCGGATCAACCTGAAGGTCCGGAGTAGCCTCAGAAGAAATATGGGTAACCTCCTGCGGACGAGGACCAGAATCGGACTCGTCGCGAAGCTCCATAACAAGAAGCGGACCCGCGGTCGCATCCCACGCATAATAACACTTAAGTTATTTTTCAAAGCAAAAACAATAAAAATCATCAACATAACGAAGATGCCATACAGTGATGGACCGGCATCCTTTGCGTACAGTAAGCCTCTTCTTTTAGGTTGCTTGGAAGGAACAACAAGCCTAACTCTCTTCTTCCCATTTGCCTTATGACGCGAGTTAGTCGCTTCAACATTATCCACAATAGTCTCTTGGACTAAGGTAATAATATTCTCGAAGGCTCGATGACCGCGGCTAGCATTTTCATCACGGGCGTCTTCTCCCCTCTAGTAAAGTCCTTTCACCAGACGTCACCTCAAATGGATCGGGTTGGTTGATAAAGGCAAACAAAGACATCTCTGCAAGACAAACAATAAAAACACCGACGTTAGTAAAAGAGACGAGGAAAGGAAAAGCAGACAATAAAGTAGCGGCAAACCCAAAAGGAAAACCCCCCTCGGTATCCGAAGCCATAAAGGTAGGCGCGCCGTAGTATCATCCGAGCACGCGGCTAAGCCCAACACGCAAAGAAAAGGCTCGGAAACTTCTTAAAGGAGCACGCGTGGTGTCGGCGTATGAATAACTCAAGGTCAATGCGTCATCGGTCGGAGGTGGATCGGTCAACAGAGACTTTCTCATTCCACGAGATGGCTAAGGGGAAAACGGTCGCGTCAACCCAAAAGAAAAACTCCTTCCAATTCTTTACAGAATCCAAAGGAGCGGTGTAACAAACCGGTACAACCAATGACTTAGGACCTTTACGCTTCTCTAGAGTCATCCAACCATCTTTCATCCCAGAGTAATAAAACTTCCTAAATAAGAGACACGGTGGGTGTCCCACCATGAATGACAAAAGGATCTCAAAATGACTAATCCTAGCGGCTATCTGGATAACTGCGACAAATGGATATGAAAATATTCCAAAACCCTACAAGCAAAGCGGAAAGGGGATCCTAAAGTTGCGAGTTCAAAGAACCTAGTATATACTCCTATCTTACCTCGGGGGCATCCTTTATGGTATCATTAGGACCAGGAAGAAGAGGGTGAACAGTCGAAGGGATATGATATTTAGAACAAAAATCACTGAAATCTTTCGTGATAGCTTCGAGTAAAGTCACTTAGAAGTTTTTTGGCCATGGAACTACAATGAGGGAAAAACCTAACGATAGAGTAGGAATGCACACTGAGAACTTGGTAGACAGTTTTCTTTTTACTCGCGAAGATGAAATGGCAACAGATAGCGAAGGTAAAAGAGGGGTATTTATACTCTCCCAAAAGTAAAACCAACGGGTCAATCGAACGGCGAAAACACGCCCGCGTCGCCGGCTCGTAACTAACTGCCTTGATCTGCCTAGATCAGCAAGCGAGATGGAAGCGGCCAAAGCGTCTTGTCGGTCAGAAAATCTGGCGAGGGCGGTTCAGCGAATCGAAGGAACGGTATGCTGTAGCACCACTTGCGTAAATGGAAAACCTGATCAGCAGTGACTAATATTTCCTCGGCACACCCAACAGCGGATACACGGAATAACTTAGTCTAGCAGCGCTTGCAATGAGACTAACAAGCACAACTAGGCGGGGGACTTGATCACGTATGACCCTCACGGCACCAATACGGGTCGACAGCGGACTAAGCACGGCTGTGTAATACTCGGCACCCATATGGTTCATTCGCGGACCAAATCGTCCCGGCAATGGCACTAAGCCATTCCGGGGCAGATGAAGCGGCGTCTGAAGAGGAACACAACCTTTCCAGCGTAAAAGGTAGGAATCTCGCCAGACTCAATATATTGCAACCCCAGGTCCCGGGGAAAGCGGGACAACTCCCGCCAAAGCGTCGCTATCACGCAGCGACAAGCTCTGGGTTGACCTCGTCACTCCCGCTCCCAAGATGTCGTTCTCATGGCGTGATCTTGAGAACACGACGAAGAAAAGTCAACCATATAAATAGAGGTCTCGCCATTATTCAAACGGTAACACATACATACTCTCTCTCTCTAGAACCAACTTTATCTCTCTAAAACTATCACTTACTCTCACGCCGGAGGTTGACCGCAGAACCCCGTTCCGCGGTGAGACTAACGGTGTTGGTTTTCTTAGCAGCTAGCAATCAAGAACCTCACTTAATACAAGATCTATTTCCTGGGAAGTTAGCATACACTAATCTTCATCAGGGGAGCGCCCGGAATTGTATTAACAATGACCAAAATATTTGTGTGATCATATTTCACATTTTCATCCATTAACTACTCATATATACACGGACAAAAAGTGATAACTTATCCAACCTTTCGTACGGTGTCAACAGATAAAATGTTTTTGACTTATTACGCAACTCGTCAAATTTTATAAAATGACAAAAAAGTTGAGAAAACATGCAAATTCTCAAAATTAAATATTTTTGAAACTTCTACTCAACTTGCTAGAACAACTCGTCAAAATCTATAAAATGACGAAAATTGAGAGAACACGCAAATTCTCAAAATTAAATATTTTTGAAACTTCTACTCAACTTGCTAGAAAAAAAATTAAGAACTTATATGAATTCATGGTATGATAATCTTAATCTTGATATTTTGCTCTACCAAACTAAGATCAAATACCATAACATAATAATAATCTCAATTTATGTGTGTCATATACATCCCACTATATATACAAGGAGAATTCCTTTTGTGTACCCGATGTGGGATTAAAAGCTATAAACAAGCACCTAATAAAGCCAATAGTTAGTCATTTTACATTTAAAAATACAATTTTATAACCTGAATAGCCCCTAAAAGATCATTTCCAACTTTCATAACATGACTTATATAAAAAAATAAAATCAACAAAGTGAAAACGAAACGTTGTTATTAATTTATGTGCATCATGTACATCACACAATATATATTATATACAAGGAGAGTATCTTTTCTTTACCCGATATGGGATTAAAAGCTTCAAACAATCACTTAATAAAGCCAATAGGTAGTCATTTAACATTTTGTTAAATACATTTTTATAATAGTCCTTAAAAGATCATTTCCAACTTTCATAGCATAAAAAAAAAATAATAATAAAGTAACGCCCAATGCCGTCTTCCACGGGTTATGGGTACCCAATACCGTTTCCGGTGTATGGGGGAGGTTAAGATGTAGACAGCCTTACCCCTACTACCTAAGGTAGAGAGGCTGCTTCCAGTTCTACCAAAGGTAGAAAGGACCTCCGGCCTTTTGTAGGGAGTGAGGATCGAACCCCTGACCTCTCGGTTGAGAGGCAAGGGGTTTTCCAACTGATCCAACCCTACTTGTTCCAACTTTCATAGCATGACATACTTAAAGAAATAAGATCGACACAAAAGAATATAAGTATAACTTTCACTCTTTATTTTAACTAAGCGGTTTTAAATTCTTGTGCAACTGAAAATGAAAATATCACAATATATGTTAACTGTAGTCATACACAATTATCTGCATAGAACAAATCTTCTTTTCGGTTTTATTTCTTGAATAACTCGTGTTATAAGAAATGGAAAGGTGTTATTTCGTTATATCAGGGAGACAGGGACTATTCTTCTATTCATGTAGAAAAAATGTTAATTAAGAGACTCTTTAGCTTTTGTTTTAAGCATTTAGTCCCACATTGAGCAAAGAAAAGACATTTTGGTTGTTTATATCCTTTGACTTTTGTAACTCATTTGAATTGAGGGAAGTGTTATGTTGTTGCGTTCGGTGTCACTTTGGTAGAGGAAACTATCAAAGAAGACAGCTAACACAATAATAGAATATCAATTCTTAATTTTTTTCGTAGATTTATAGAATTTATCAAGTTGTGCGATAGTTTGAGAATTTTAACTTTGAAAGTTTACAAGACTTTTCAATGTTTTAGTCATTTTATAGAGCATAATGAGTTGAGTAATAGGTCCAAAATATTTAACACCATCCCACTTCATCTTTTTAATCAATGATTCAATCCCGACAACGTCAGCTCTTAAGTCACATTGACCCGAATACAACAAAATATTTACATCATTAGTTTAACAAATAGCGGATGTGTTTTTTCGATTACTTGAGGAGGACTATTGTACTCATATGTACGTCGCTTAACGGGGTATCCACATGACCCTTTCGGAACCTTTTCTTTCGCCACTCCCTATCTAGTGAATGTTTGAAACTGAGAACGTAAGATCAAATTATATGATCTTGACCCTTCATTCTCATATCATCCAACGATAGAGGTGAACTTTTGTAACATTTGAATTGAGGGAAGTGTTATGTTGTTGTGTTCGGTGTCACTTTGGTAGAGGAAACTATCAAAGAAGACAACTAACACAATAATAGAATATCAATTCTTAATTTTTTTCGTAGATTTATAGAATTTATCAAGTTGTGCGATAGTTTGAGAATTTTAACTTTGAAAGTTTGCAAGACTTTTCAATGTTTTAGTCATTTTATAGAGCATAATGAGTTGAGTAATAGGTCCAAAATATTTAACACCATCCCACTTCATCTTTTTAATCAATGATTCAATCCCGACAACGTCAGCTCTTAAGTCACATTGACCCGAATACAACAAAATATTTACATCATTAGTTTAACAAATAGCGGATGTGTTTTTTCGATTACTTGAGGAGGACTATTGTACTCATATGTACGTCGCTTAACGGGGTATCCACATGACCCTTTCAAAACCATTTCTTTCGCCACTCCCTATCTAGTGAATGTTTGAAACTGAGAACGTAAGATCAAATTATATGATCTTGACCCTTCATTCTTATACCATCCAACGATAGAGGTGAACATTGGAACCGGTTAACCGAACCGCATCCGAAGACAAACCGAAAACCCCAACCGGTCAAAACCGGTCCGGTTTATGTCCTAACCGCCGGTTAGGAACCGGTTCCCCATCTTGAGAAAACACCCGGTTTGAAGACCGGTTTTTTTTTAACCGGAAACCGTAACCGGTTCGGTTAACCGGTTAGGAACCGGTTTTTGGGGTAGGGGCGGTTTTTTTGGGTTTTGAATTTGAGTTTTTGGCGAGGGAAGGAGCGTGGGGATTTTATTAAATGTTGTTAAAAATTACCATTTTGCCATACAAATGTTATTATAAATAGATGTGTTATGTATTTAGTTAATTACCACTTTCAAGCAATCAAAAAACACTCAAAAAAATCAAAACTGAAAGTATTTAACTAAACACTAATGGAAAGTTCAAACACCAACAACACCAACAACACCAACAAATTTGGTTCAACAAGTGCAACGGTTGAGAGAGAGTTTTACCATGTGACCGTGTAAAAGATCAATGGGAACACTTCAACTACGTCCTAATGTCGGACGCGGTAGAAAAAGGCTCAATGCAAATATTGCTTGAGTATATTGTCTGTCGGTTCCAACTCGACGTTGAAGGCTCATATCAAACAAAAGTATTACAAGGCACTCAAATCGGTTCCGGAAGCCGGTCAATCTTCCATGGCTCGAGACGGGACTATTTTTGCATACGATCATGATTTACTCCGTCAACAATTGGCCGGTTTGGTGATTCAACGTGGTTTGCCATTCAACCACTATGACAACGCTTTGACGACGGAGGTGTACCAGAAATATATGCAACCGCAGTACCATCATGTAAGTCGCATGACTCTAAAACGCGATGCTATGAAAATGTTGTGACAATTGGCAATTTAGGGAGTATATTTTAGGTAACCGCATTACGTTAACCTAAACCGAGCTTTATCACTATTTTTATAAACCATGACTTGATTTTATATAGTCTATTGGTTTTTACGGTTTATTTCATTATTGAATGAGTTATCGTATGAGTTTTAACTCTATTTGGTAGGCACTATTCGATTCGGCACTAGAAAAGCCTAAACGAAATTATTGTAACTTTTAGACCGTAACTTCGAATTGTGAGATAAATAGTCAAAACTCGTAAAAACGTAAATAACGATGTTATAAAGTCGAAGAACGTTGTGAGACATTCGGTGGGACATATATGAGCTCGGGAATGGGTAAACGGGATAGTTCTGAAAAATGAACCTGACCCTCCTTTTCCCCTTGGCGGCCACCCTCCCTCACTCTCACTTATTTTTTTAGTCCCAAGCTCCCACCCTTAAATACCCCCTCATATCTTCATTTCACTCTTTTATTTCTCTCTCTAAAAATCACCTACACCACTTTCTCTCTCTAACTTCCTCTCTCTCCCAAAAATCAAATAAACCCTAACCCTCAACCACCTTGGCCGCTGGCCACTATTCCAGCCACCGGCGCGTCACCATACACCACCACCACCATATCGAAGATCTTTTCATCCTCTTTCCAACCATATATTACACGCTCCATTTGGACCTCCATAACACCTTCAAATTTTAAGATTAAGATTCGGATTTTGCTTGAATAAGGTAAATGGAACAAGATTAGAGCTTGTTTGGGTAATAATAAGCCACGAATTGCAATCTAGGGTTTCGACCCTATGATGAAATTTGGGGCTTTTGGGTGGAACATGAAATGAAGGCTAATTAGTGTCTAAATAAACAAGTAGTTAGTGTTTGATAAGTGTGTGGTGTATTAATTTTTAGGGTTTATGCATTTTAGGTTTAGTTTCATATTTTTGGTTAAGATAGATGATGGGTTTTGTGTTTGGTTATTGATTGGAGCTTGAATGATTGGATTTGGAGGTTGTGGAATGAATTTGGGTAATGTTTGAGTGGTTTGGAAGGGTGTACGAGCCACATAGAGACGCGTCGTGGCCCTTGGCTTGCGTCGTGACCCACTTGGGCCAAGGGTCCGGGTCGGGTCGATTTGGTAGCTTGTTGGTTGATGTAGTTGAGGTTTGGATGAGACGCGTGGAGCCAGAAAAGCATCTAGAACTTGTTTGGTTCCGCGTGGTCTGGTAGTGTCATGACCATTATGGTCATAACATTGGTTTCGAGTACATTTGGTTGATTGATTGGTTGGCGAGTTTGTTTTGAGTTGGTTTGGGATTTAATTGCGATATTGTGACTTTTACATTGGACTTGATATATACATTGTTGACTTTGAGCTACGTCGGCGTTACTTTGACTTTTTAGTCAATAGTTGACTCCGACAAAGCCGCAACATGGACTTTAGTATAATTTGGACTATTGATTGATTAAAAGCCGAGAAGTTATGACTCGTGCTTGTGGACTCAAACGAATGACGATATGAGATTAATATTGGAATTTGACGAAATATATATATATATATATATATATATATATATATATATATATATATATATATATATATATATATATATATATATATATATATATATATATATATATGAAAATGCTAATAAACTATGAAATATGAATAATAAATGGGCTTTTGTACCAAAAATGTTGATAACAAGTTTTATCTTGTTATTTACTATTTTAAATGGAAACTAACGACTAAATTGGAAATGTTTTGTAATAAATAAGCAATTAATGTTTAAAGTACCGCTTTATCAATTAATGTCAATTGTGGACATTTAATACTAGTTAAGTATTTATTTACTTACGTTATGTGCATGGGTTACGGATAACGGACGTTAATAGTGTTGATCCACGTGGGTAGCGGACTTATTAGGTTGATGAATCTAATAAGAGCCCGCTAGGTACGTTGGTTAACCTTATTAATGGGTGAATTATCCTTATGACTCTTTAGGATACGATTGATTTATGGGATAATAACGACGCAGGTAAATAAATGAGTTTATCGATTTGGTCGATAAGGTCTACTGTTTATTCCGAAACTTATTGAACTATGGAGCTTATCGTTTAGAGGTCTCATTGTGTCGCATTGAGTTATATATTGGTTGTTTGAGTACATTCATAACATCATATTGAGTCGATACACCCACATGAGAAATACCAAACACTAGGATTAAATGGTGAAATGAGACGTTTTTGGAAATAAAGAAATGAAACATATTGGGGTAGATAATGTTGATTTTGAGGAATATATATATTAAAGTTGGTTTACATTAATAGGTTGTGCCGAGTCGATAGTTCTTTGTCTGTAATTACTTGTTATCTTCTGCTAGTGTTTATTTGTGCGTTGATTGCTTGAGGTGAGTTTCATAGCCCCATTTTTATCTACGTTTTTAACTATATTGGGGTGAGAATCAAGCTACTATTTTTGGACCGTTAAAACTATTTGGATTTGCTTATATGCTTGACTGTTTAGATAAGATGTGTTGTAGTTGTTGTCTTAGACTAGGTTAAACCATTGCCTAGCTAAGAATAGACTTCTACATCGACCTAGTCTGGGGTTGGCAACTGTTCTAGAGGTTGCCACGACAGTGCTGGACTAGAGTCGCGGGGCCCGAGTAATCCCTGGATGCGTGATACGATTGGAGATCCGGGTAGGATCAGTGTGTGAAACAGTATTTATCGATCTAGGTCTTGCATAGCAAATCAACTCCTACAGGTCCACTATGATTTTTTTGAACTTAAACCTATAAACTCACCCGGTAGTAAGTGACCTTTTTAGCATGATTTCTCAGGTATTTGAGAGATGTTTGGATTACTTGATCGGTGGAAGCTTGGCAAGAAGGCAGGGTTCAAGGATCATTTCTGACTCTGATAAACCACGGGGACCTATTTGATTAAACCATGTTTTGGGCCTAATATTTACTCTTTTGGATTAAATGTTTTAAATGACTAAATTTGGGATTGGCTTTGAATGTTAAATGACTATCTTTTTGCTATACTTGTGTGCGATACCAATCCAATAGTAGCGCCCCGAAAACTTGATTAAGTCTTCATTTGCTGCAGAGATTTGGGGGTGTTCTGATTGGTATCAAAGCTCAAGGTTATAGAGAATTAGGTATTTTATAAACCCTAAACTATAACCACTTTTAAGAAAAATTGATAAGCTTCTTATTTGAGTATGGTATGAACTATGATTTGAATTATGAGATGATCTGTTAAGGGATATTGTGAACTGATTTTGGAAACGTTATGATTTGGAGATATGATTATTGATTTTGGGAAAATGAGATAGGGTTGTTGATTTTGGAAAATTAGATGTGATTATTGAGATACTACAGTATTGGATTTGAGTAAACGATATATTATGATTTTGGAAATTTTGAACTCGATTGATTTGATATGGGATTATGTGATGAAATTGGACTTATGTGTTTTATTAAAGGCATGTTTTGAGAAATGCGGTACCTCTACTTTTAAAGCTTTCATTATGTGATATGTGTTTTGGTTAAGTTGATGCGCTTATTAAAACTAGTTGTTTCGAACACTTATACCTACCCTATGCCATTGTCACGGACTATGCCTTCACTAGCTTTTGATGTGTCTGAGGAGGTCCTTGCTGTTGCTAGTTCGCCAGGCATTGACTCTCATGTGGCTGTTCGCGAGGTGATCCTTATGAGATGCCGCGTCACACTAGTTCATCATCATCACATCGTCCTAGCTCATCTAGGCAGACTCACTTTATCAGGTTTTAGCGCGAGCACAGACTCTAGGCTTGCTTATAGCACTGCGCATGTCCATGAGACCACCATCATCACCTATCCGCTTTAGCAGCCACTCTCTTCATCATCACCACCAAGCATCACCATGTCTTAGGAGACCTAGATCTCATAGTGTACCACCTCAGGATTTACATAGAGAAATCCGACTCATGGACTCTCCTCCTATGGATGAGGGCGAGGAGGAGCATGAGGTTGAGGAGGAGCATGAGGTTGAGGAGGAGGATGAGATTGAGGAGCATTATGTTGATGAGGATGAGGATCCTCAGGAGGAGGATGATGAGGATATCCCAAAGGGGTACTCTTCCATTGCGATTCCGCACATCTCCAGACCCGGGTTCTCCTTTGCTCGAGCGAGTCCTGGGCAGCCTTTAGACATTGACTCACCACCACTACTCACCTTATATAGGTAGCCGTTAGGATCTCGAGATACCGCGTCGAGAGATTGCTTGAGCAGGAGTATGGTGAGACGGGTCCGATATGGGATAGGATTACATTACAGGTACTAGGCTTAGTCGGTTGGCCGGATCGTTTGGTTGGAGTATCGAGGGCTAATATAGAGGATTTGAGAGTTGATATGGTCTGTAGTCGGGAGACTAGGATCTTGCGTGAGGGTATGTCGACTCCAGGAAGGTTGGGGACCACTGAGAGGGTTCGTGGCAGCTCATGATCTGATAGAGCTATTTGGTAGGATTGGTGACTTGGAGAGAGAGAGGTCACGAGCTTAAGAGTGATCGCGGCCTTCGATGTGTTGAGTTAGCATCTTTATGGAGAGAGGTTGACGATGTTAGGAGTTCAGTTAGTGGTATTCGTATACGTGGCTAGATAGTATTAGATTCATGGCTTTGTATCATCTTGAAACTAAGTAGTACTTGGTTCGAGATGTAGGATTATCCTAGTTGTCTTCTTGGTATCGTCGTTAGGATCGTTTTTTATTTCTTCGTATCCTTCCATGTATTTCCACTTTTGAAACCTATGAGTTATGGTTATTAGAACATGCATCCTTTAGTTATGATTCGGTATCTGATTATTTCGCTTTGGTATAGCGTTGTCCTTGTTGACCTTGATTATGTATTGAGCGGTAATTAGTGCTCCTTGGAACCCAACTCTATTTTTAGAGCGAGAATTTGTGAACTTATGAAACTGTTCTTCTTGCCTTCAGAATGATGGCAAGACGAACCCACTTAGGAACAACCGAGCAGCTCCTGCTGCTGTTGTTGCCACGTCCGTCGAGGTCGTCGTCCGAGCCCGATCACTCCACCTGTTGAGAACCCAACACGATAACCACCTGTAGAAAACCGAATGTGAACGACCGTCGCGATAATGGTCCTCTTCCACAAAACCCTCCACACGGAACATAGCCCATGTTGACCAGTTAGTGGCAGTGTGTCGCGCTAAGCTGAGACTAATCTCTCTAACACCTATGGTGGGACCCCAATGCCGAATCGAACTAGAGGTTGTACCTACAAAGAGTTCCGATTTTGTGGTCCCATTGAGTTGGAGGCGGGGAGTAGTTTACCTAACTAGGTGGTTGGAGAATCTGATTTCTTTGTGAGTAACTGTGATGGGGATTGTAAGGTTAAGTATGCAACCTTCACCTTGAAGGACGAGGCGTTGACACTGTGGAACAACTATCACAGATCATAGGAATTATAGTAGCTTATAGTATGACTTGGACTCGGTTTAAGACTCTCCGATCAAGACTTCTTGTCCTAGGAATGAATTTAAGAAGTTAGAGTGAGTTCCGGAACCATAAGGTTAAGGGTACGACATGGCGACTTATACTCGTCGCCAAGAGTTATCATTGCTTTGCCCGAAATGGTTCGCCAGAAGAACTTAAGATTGAAAGGTATACTGATGGATTGCCTTTAGCTTCTTGAAATGATGTCATCGCCGCCAAGCCGGTTAATTTGCTAGAGGCAATTGCTGTGGCTCCGAGTTTGATGGACTCTTATGTGCTAGAAGTAGGAGACAAAGGTAAGAATGACAGGAGTGATAAGAGGAAGAGGAACGAAGTTGCAAAAGGGAATGTCAACAAACGGAAAGAGCGGCCCGAGTGTTAAGCCATAGGAAATGGAGGTAGGAAAGATTATGAAGGTAGTAAGCCCGTGTGTGGTGGTTGTAACAAACCACCATGGACTATGCCCGAATGTGTGTAGGAAGTGCTCTAAGGTAGGACACTTGGCCAAAGGATGAGGTCCCGACCACTTCTGCAGCAAAGCTACTGCACAAGGAGCTGACCGGAAGGCCATCACACTGTTTTGGATATGGAAAGAAGGGACACTTTAAGAATGAGTCTAGAGCGGTGGATGAGAGGAAATCCCGGTAATGTAGGAGGATTTGCTAACCAAGGTGTAGGAGGTAATGGCTTAAACCTTGTGAAGCGTGAGGTTGTGGAAAACCAGGGAAACCATGGTGCTAGGAATGAGAGACATGGGAATAAGCGTGTTTACGCTATTAGGAAGGAAGATGGTGAGGACCCTAACGTAGTTACGGGTACGTTCCTTCTCAATAATCGCTATGAATCCATACTGTTTGATATTGGTGCGGATATGAGTTTTGTATCCACCAATTTTATGCCATTACTAGGAATCTCCCAAACACCTCTAGGGTTTAGTTACGATGTGGAATTAGCGAATGGGAATAGAGAGAAGATAGACATCGTAGTTCAAGGTTGTATCTTAAGTTTCCTAGACCGCCCGTTTAGTATAGACCTATTGTCGGTTACCTTAGGAAGTTTTGACGTCATTATCGGAATGGATTGGTTGTCGAAGAACGGTGCACACATCATCTGTGATGAGAAGATTGTGCATTTACCGTATGGAGGAAAAGTTCTGAGAGCATACAAGAGGAGAGATCCGGGCGTGGAAGTCCTTGGTTGAGCATCATCTCTCGTAAAAGGCCAAGTACATCGATATAGGAGGTTGTCTTTTCTTGGCTCGAATTTCGAAAGAAAAGTGAGGAGAAGAGTGAAAGACACCTTAACGATGTACCGTTGTCGAGAGAATTTCCGGATGTGTTTCGACGATGCCGAGGATTCCACCCTCCGACAAGTGGAATTCCAAATAGAGTTGATACGGTGTGACACCGTAGCCGGGCACCTTATCGACTTGCTCCAAAGAGGTGGAGGAACTGTCTAAACAGTTGGCAAAATTGTCGAGAAGGGATTCATTCGACAAGTTCGATCCGTAGTAGGGAGCACGTGTTGTTTTTGAAGAAGAAGATGGATTGTTTCGGATGTGTATTGATTATAGGGAATTGAATAAGTTAGGTGAAGAATCGATATCCGCTACCTAGAATTGATGATCTATTCGACCAACTCCAAGGAGCTAGTGTCTTTTCTAAGATCGATTTACGATCTGGTTATCACCAACTTAGAGTTAGAGAGGAGGATATCCCTAAGACTGCGTTTAGAACTCGTTATTGACACTATGAATTCCAAGTGATGTCGTTTGGTTTGACCAACGCCCAGCGATTTCATGGATCTCATGAACCGAGTGTGTAAGCCATACACTGATAAGTTTGTGATAGTATTTATAGACGACACCTTGATATACTCTAAGAGTAGTAAGGAGCACGAAGAGCATTTGAGGCTCATTTTAGGATTGCTGAGAGAGGAAGGCGTATGCCAAATTCTCTAAGTGTGAATTTTGGATTCCGTCCGTTCAATTCTTAGGTCATGTGATAGATAGTCGAGGTGTTCATGTTGACCCGGCTAAGATTAAGGCCATTAAGGAATGGGCAGCTCCTAAGAACCCATCAGAATCCGACAATTTTAGGGTTTAGCAGGCTATTATAGGAGATTCATTGAGGATTTTCCAAGATAGCTAAGCCGTACCAAACTAACATAGAAAGATGTTAAGTATGAATGGGGAGAAAAGGAAGAAGAAGCATTCCAACTTCGTAGGAGAAGTTGTGTAGTGCCCATCATCTAGCTTTGCTGAAGGTAGCGAAGACTTTGTCGGTGTCTTGACGCTTCCATAAACGCTTAGGTGCTGTTTTGATGCAATGAGAGAAGGTGATTGCTTATGCATCCCGACAAATTAAGAAGCATGAGAGAAAAACTACACCATGACCCTGAGTTAGGTCTGTAGTGTTTGCTCTTAGGATCTGGAGACATTACATATGGGACCAAGTGTATAACCGACCATAAGAGTTTGAAGCACATCTTAGATCGGGAATGAACATGAGACAACGTCGTTGGTTGGAATTGCTTAGTGATTACAACTGTGAGATTCGTTATCATCCTGGTAAGGCTAATGTTGTGGCTGATGCACTAAGTCGAAAGGAGGACATTCCACCCCTACTTGTTAGATCATTAGGAATGACCATTGTTTCACCCTTACCATCTCAAATTTTAGCCGCCCAGCGAGGCATTGACGGAAGAAACGTGTACTTATGAGAATCTTCATGGAATGGTAGAAAGTGAAAGCGGCTTCTTGAAACGTTCGACGGAACATTATGCTTCAAAGAGGCTGGATACCATTTTATGGTGGAATCCGTGAGTTGATTATACACAGTCGCATAAATCAAAATACTCTATTCATCCGGTGATAAGATGTATCGGGATCTTAAGAAACTTTATTGGTAGCCTAATATGAAAGCCGATATAGCTCAGTATGTCAGTTGGTGCCTGACTTGTTCTAAAGTTAAGGCCGAACATGAGAAACCATCAGGACTCTTAGTTCAACCCGAACTCCCGAGGAAATGGGGCAAATAACCATGGACTTCATCACTAAATTACCAAGAACAGTTAGCGGCAATGACACTATCTGGGTAATAGTTGATCGTTTAACTAAGTCGCTATTTAGCTATTAGTGAAACCGATAGCCTTGATAAGATTGCTCGATTGTATTTTCAGGAGGTAGTATCGCGTCATGGATTACTGATATCCATCATTTCCGATAGAGATAGCCGTTTTGCATCTCATTTTTGGAGATCATTACAGAGGCGACATTAGGAGCAATTTGGATATGAGTCTTTACCCGCCACGAGGCCGATGGTCAAGCGAAGAACCATTCAGACTTTAGAAGACATGCTTAGAGCAGTGTTTTGATTTCGGCGAAAGGTGGGAGATACCTCCCTTTGGCCGAATTCTCTTACAACAATAGTTATCACTCTAGCATTAAGGCCGCCCATTTGAGGCCTTGTATGGCGAAAATGTCGTTCTCCTATTGTTGAAATGAAGTTGGCGAGTCAACTTACATGTCCCGAACTTGTCTTAGAAACCGAGAAGATAGTTCAGATTCGTGTCGGTTGCAAACGCTCGTGATAGACAAAAGAGTTATGCCGATAAGAGATGTAAACCTCTAGAATTTCAGGTTGGAGATCGTGTTATGTTGAAAGTTTCTCCTTGGAAAGGAGTGATTCGTTTAGAAACGTGGAAAACTCAATCCCCGATAAATTGGTGCCTTTCCAATCATGGAAAGAATCGGGTTGGCAGCCGCCTGGAGCTACCATGGAAGTAGTGTACACAATGTCTTTCATGTTAGTAATCTTAAGAAATGTCTTTCGGAGGAAAACATAGTGGTGCCTTTAAGAGATATTCGTATTGATGAGAAATTGAATTTCGTTGAGGAACCGATTGAGATTATGGACCGTGAGATTAAAAGGCTGAAGAATACCCGTATTCCGATTATTAAGGTTCGTTGGAACTCCGGCATGGACCGAGATTCACTTGGGAGCGTGAGGACGTTTTCCGTGGAAGTATCCTAAACTTTTCATGACATCAAGCAACTTCGAGTGAAACCGGACCCGGGTTCTTCGAGCTGGGAGGCTGTGACAACTGGCAATTTAAGGAGTCTATTTTAGGTAACCGCATTACGTTAAACTAAACCGAGTTTTGCCTTTATCATTATTTTTATAAACCATGACTTGATTTTATATCGTCTATTGGTTTTTATGGTTTATTTCATTATTGAATGAGTTATCGTATGAGTTTTAACTCTATTTGGTAGGCACTATTGATTAAAGAAAAGAGCTAAAACGAGAATTATTGTAACTTTTAGACCGTAACTCAAAAATTGACAAATAAATAGTAAAAACTCGTGGAAAAACGTAAGGGTTTATGTCGTAGAATAGCGATGTTAGAAAGTCGAATGAACGTTGTGGGACACTCGTGGGATAATATATGAGCTCGGGAATGGGTAAACGGGATAGTTTACGAAAAATGGCGACCACGGCTCTCCTTCCCTTCCTGAGGCCATCCCTCCCCTCTCATTTATTTTTTTAGTCCCTAGCTCCCACCCTTAAATACCCCCTCATATCTTCATTTCACTCTTTCATTTCTCTCTCTAAAAATCACTTACACCACTTTCTCTCTCTAACTTCCTCTCTCTCCCAAAAATCAAATAAACCCTAACCCTAAACCACCTTGGCCGCCGGCCACTATTCCGGCCACCACGGCCAGCCACCGGCGTGTCACCATACACCACCACCACCATATCGAAGATCTTTTCATCCTCTTTCCAACCATATATTACACGCTCTATTTGGACCTCCATAACACCTTCAAATTTAAAGATTAAGATTCGGATTTTTAGGGTTTCAAGTGGGTTTTGCAATTGGTGCTTGAATAAGGTAAATGGAACAAGATTATAGCTTGTTTGGGCAATAATAAGCCACGAATTGCAATCTAGGGTTTCGACCCTATGATGAAATTTTGGGCTTTTGAGTGGAACATGAAATTAAGTCTAATTAGTGTCTAAATAAACAAGTAGTTAGTGTTTGGTAAGTGTGTGGTTTATCAATTTAATGGGTTTATGCATTTTAGGTTTAGTTTCATATTTTTGGTTAAGATAGATGATGGGTTTTGTGTTTGGTTATTGATTAGAGCTTGAATGATTGGATTTGGATGTTGTGGAATGGATTTGGGTAATGTTTGAGTGGTTTGGAAGGGTGTACGAGCCACATAGGGCATCACGTGGCCCTTGGCTTAACGTCACGTGACCCTTGGGCCACGGATCCGGGTCGGGTCGATTTGGTAGCTTGTTGGTTGATGTAGTTGAGGTTTGGATGAGGCAGCGTGG
The DNA here is from genome assembly GCA_910596185.1 of Chrysanthemum makinoi. Lineage (NCBI taxonomy): Eukaryota > Viridiplantae > Streptophyta > Magnoliopsida > Asterales > Asteraceae > Chrysanthemum > Chrysanthemum makinoi. The sequence goes on from OU343225.1 coordinate 322,951,749, forward strand.
AGCCAAAAGCTTCTAGAACTTGTTTGGTTCACATGGTCTTAGTGACCAGGTGTCATGACCATTATGGTCATAACATTGGTTTCGAGTACATTTGGTTGATTGATTGGTTGGCGAGTTTGTTTTGAGTTGGTTTGGGATTTAATTGCGATATTGTGACTTTTACATTGGACTTGATATATACATTGTTGACTTTGACCAACGTTGGCATTACTTTGACTTTTTAGTCAATAGTTGACTCCGACAAAGCCGTAACATGGACTTTAGTATAATTTGGACTATTGATTGATTAAAAGCGAGAAGTTATGACTCGTGCTTGTGACTCAACGAATGACGATATAGATTAATATTGGATTTGCGATATATATATATATAAATATATATATATATATATATATATATATATATATATATATATATATATATATATATATATATATATATATATATATATATATATATATATATATATATAGTGTCAAAACTCCGTCCGATGGGCGGGTATGACTTGTGGTTTTTATTTTTAGGTTTTAGTAGAACAAATATATGCTAAAGATTAGGTAGATTAG